>CM076578.1:729067956-729636848 GCA_034641835.2 Pinus albicaulis | reverse complement strand
GACCATTGTGGAAGTTTCCTGTGCCATGCTATGTGACCAAGGTCTACCGAAGTTTCTATGGGGAGACGCTACGAACACTGCTGTGTACATACAAAACCGATGCCCGCATTCTGCTCTGGACTCCAAAACTCCCGAAGAGGTTTTCACTGGTAAGAAACCTGATGTCTCACATTTTAGAGTTTTTGGATGTCCTGTTTATTTTCATGTGCTGAAAGAGAAGAGGAGCAAGCTGGATGCTTCTGGGAAGAAAGGAATGTTTGTGGGCTACAGCGAAACTTCGAAGGCCTATAAAGTCTATGTGCCTGGTCAAAGGGAAGTGGAGATATGCCACGATGTCACTTTTGGCGAAGATGCTTCCCTGAAGAAAGTAGTCAATCTTCCGAGATCTGAAGAAGATCATGAAGCAAGGCCTAGAAATCAAGAAGAACTGAAGGATGAGACGATGCCTGATGTTGAAGGACCAATGGACCCGATTGATCCACCTCCTTCACTGGGGAAGAGACCATCATGGCTCAGGAACACTCTCAAGGATGCTGAGGGACATATGGCCCCAAGGGGGGCATTTCGTGAAAGCAAGAAGCCGAGTAGATTCCAAGGGTATCTAGCAGCCATGAGTACTATTGTACAATTTGAGCCTGGATCTTTTGAGGAAGCCGTAAAGCATCAAGTCTGGAAGGATGTTATGCATGAAGAGTATGAGTCCATAATGAAGAATGATGTCTGGAATGTGGTTCCAAGACCAGAGGACAAAGCAGTTGTCACCTCAAAATGGCTCTACAAGATCAAGCATGGATCTGATGGAAGTGCTGAAAAGTTCAAGGCAAGATTCGTTGCCCGTGGCTTCTCTCAAAAGGAAGGCATAGACTATGATGACATATTTGCACCTGTGGCACGATATACCACCATTTGATCTATCAGTAGCTCTCAAATTACTGCAGTGGATGAAAGAGTCTTCATCGACGATGAAGACCTCTACTCGTGCTGTTACAAAGGAAGAGGTATGCGGAGAAACCTCCGGGGTTTGAGGTTCGAAGTCCAGATCGAGACACCCATTGTCCTGAAAGTTGAAGAAAGCCCTCATATCAAGCAACTACCCGCAGCTCGTACGTAGGGATAGATAGCTACTTGATGAAGCTGGGCTTCACCAGACACAAGATCCTAACCTTTACTCAAGGATAGAGAAGCCTCCTACTCCTGTGTTGTAAGGGATGACCTCCTCTGGAGAAAGCCCACCTCATTCATCAAAGGCAAGAGGAGTCACGAGTCTGAGAGCTATGACTCAGACCTAAGACTGATGCACTACTTCCTAGGCCCGGAGGTCCCGCAGACCATGCAGATTTTCTCAAGGAAAATACATCGTAAGCTTCCGGGAAAGATTTCATGGTGGACTGTAAGTCTGTGTCGACATCGATGGAGCTCAACTTCAAGAAGTTAAGTGGCAGCGTTGCTGGGCCCATATTGGAAAATCCTACTAAGTATCATCAGCTTGTAGGGGCCTGTGTGCCCTGTGGGCAGCCACCCGTCCATATGGCAGGTTTTAGTGAAATACTTTGTCGTATGGTTGAGCCTCATCACACTCACTGGGTTGGTGCCAAGAATCCTCTGAGATATCTTATGGGCATGATAAACCATGGGCTGAGATACACTGCTGAGAGCATGACACTCCTTGGATATACTGATGCCGATTGAGTTGGCAGTGTGGTGGATTGAAAAAGCACATCAAGATGTTGCTTCACACTTGGATCTACTTCTATATCATGACTGAGCAGGAAGCAGAAGTCGGTGGCTTTGAGCACTGTGGAGGCCGAATACATTGCAACGAGTATGGCCTGTTGTGAAGCAGTTTGGTTGCGAAAGCTCTTCAGTGAGTTGTTTGGGCATGTGCTAGATACCACCGTGATACTCTGTGATAACCAGAGTGGGATTCCCTTTTCCGAGAATCTCGTGTTCCATGATCGATCCAAGCATATTGATATTAGGTACCACTTTATCCGAGATATGGTACAACAAGGCGACGTAAGGCTTGATCATATAGGAACTAATGAGCAGGTCACGGATATTCTCACAAAGCCCCTGGGAAAGGTCAAGTTCCTAACCT
This sequence comes from Pinus albicaulis, assembly GCA_034641835.2. Lineage (NCBI taxonomy): Eukaryota > Viridiplantae > Streptophyta > Pinopsida > Pinales > Pinaceae > Pinus > Pinus albicaulis. The sequence continues at coordinate 729,634,750 of CM076578.1, read as the reverse complement.
TCCTTGAGAGTCTTGGTATCGTGGAACGACCCTATGATGAGGGTCCTATTGGACAATGAGCTCTGGGAGCTCTGGGGGGCTTTAGGGATAGCTTCTCGGAGCTATAAGCAACCATAGGGCTAGGCTTGCCGAACCTTGTTGGTGTGCTTGGGCCCCACCATTGTGATGATTGAGTTGGTTCACCTCTCATTATATGTGCCCCGTATGCATCCTACCCATTGAGTTCAGGGCTCATGGGAAGTACCTCTCATTTGGCCAATGAGGTGGAAAAAGCTAAAGACTAGTAGCAAAGACTGATGGATGCATCAGAGATTGCCATACTCTCTATCTAGGATGGCACGGTCCAACCACTTGATCTGGGATCAAGTCTAGTCAGGTTTTGGACCTCATACTGACTTCGGGTCAGATAAACCAACTTCGAGTTGGTATGAGACTCTTTGTGAGTCCTGTAGAGGTTTCGGACCTCTGGGCTAAATCTGTCAACCAGAAATGATGTCTTTGTGACTGACCCACTTCTGTTTTGAAATAAAGAGCCAAGAAAGCAAGTTACGACAGGATGATGCACGATGTTGAGTTGCACAGGTAGATGGAGTTCTCCCTAGTTAAGAGGGAGTGTTTAAATTGGACAACTAGGTCCAAACTCCATGTTGTGATGCTGAGATGAAGATACCAATATTTTTATTGGGTTCCTCTTTCGAAGAGGTGCAAGATCGATCTAAAGATCATCTTGATCCAATGAGCAGAACATTTATTTTGAATTTATTTTCTAATATATTCAAATATGTGTAGGACAACTTTAAGGTTTTGTACCCCAGCAAATGTGTCACACACCCTCAGTGATGGATATAAATAAAGTCAACGTTGGAGGACATTTCACTCATCTCCTCATCACACATATTTCTCTCTCCACTTCTGATTGGTTCGAGCTACTTGGAGGCAATCTATGGTTCACACGTGGGAGAAGGACGAAGACATTTTCTGCTGCAGCTAGGGTTTCCACCGCAGGTTTGACCAGCGTTGACTTTAGTCAACACATGGTCAAAAGTAGCTTAATTTTGGCATAGACTTCGATTTCTACAGTCCTTACATTTTGGCACAAGAACCGAGGTCAAACGCTGACTGTAGACCATTTTGCATTGACTTTTCTAGGGTAGTGCTGACTTTTCTGGGTTGACTTTTGAGTTGAATGTTTGGCTGATCTGAGGGTTGTGTGACATTGCTGGTTAGCTGACCAATTGAGACTTTGCTGGTTGAAGCATCCTATTGACCGCCGTAACGCACCAACACACTTATCTGTTTCTGGCTTGTCTTCTGTCGATCTACTAGTATGTTCTATTAGTATTTTACTTAATGATTTATGTGATTGTTGTCTAGTATTGAAGAGAAAGTAAAGTTGCATCAAGCATAGAACATCTACATAAATTTACAATCTATTTAAAGGATTCTCGATTTTGGAGGAGTCATATACAAATTTTCGGCCTGTAGAAGAAAGTAGGTAGGAAGGTAATATCTTCTCTCAGAAAATCCAAGGAATAGATAATGACATCTCTCTGGGGCTGAAGGAGAACCACCCGCTTCTTAACCCCAAGACTCAGTCTCCAGAAGTCGAGGCACCTCCTCAGAGCGGCGGGTCACCGGTTTCTTTGCTAGAACAACCCCCTAAGGAAGAACTACAAAATGATGAAGCTCTCAACACTTATTTTGGTATTGGGCAGACCTTTGGCTTCAAGAGAAAGAAGGGGAAAGTAATCAGGAAGGAGGTTAGGCCAAACTTGGTATTGGGAGTGGAAATTCCGTTAGACAAGGCCTTGGAAACCTTAGAACTTATCCCGGTGGGGCGTGCAAAAGGTCGTCAATATTCCTCAAATTATATCGCAGAGTGGATACATAAGTCTTGGAGTGGAGGTCTGACCACTCAAACAGAGGTTATCATCTTGACCATAGGTTGGTTTATGGTCAGGTTCACAAATGAAGAAGCAGTGGAATGGGTTCTAGAAAGGAACTGGGGCTTTGGCAATTCCCCAATATTCTTCAAAAAATGGATGCCATTATTCGACGCACAAAGAGAAAGGCTCGAAGAAATACCGGTTTAGGTGCGTCTGTCGGCCCTTGCGCCCCAACTCTGGTCGATGGGAGTGCTCAGAGCCATTGGAAATATGTTGGGCACATTTCTTGAAGCGGATATGTCATTCCTAGTGACAAAAGAGAGGAAGGTTGCTCAAATATTGCTTCGGTTGGACCCAAGAGAAGGGCTAGCAGATATGATGCAAATTCAAGTGCATGGCCACTCTTTCTCTCAGATTCTAGATTGTGAGCAGTTAGCATTATTTTTACATCATTGTCATAAGTATGGTCATCTAGCAAGGGATTGTCCTTTAGGCTTCCGTAGTTGCAAGAGACATTGGGAAGAGCCCGAACTTGAGGGCAGTATTGGGGAAGAGGTGGAGGTCGAGGTACAATAGGAGGAGTTGGATACGCAGCATGATGGCTTCATTGATCCCATGGAAATTTAGCTGCCACCACAGGGGGACAGGTGGAAGCAGTAGACACAACTCGGGAAAGTCAGGGCGAAGTGGAACTCGCGCGACAGGTACCTCTTCCCGCGGGTACTAATACTCCCCCTACTACTCCTATGTCTGTTAATTTATTTCCTCGGTCTGTTTGTCTCAAGCTTAGTCCCTCTAGCCATAAAAATTTTGAGTCATGTTACCTTGTTTCTAATCTTATAGCTCTTGAAAGTATCATCTCTGCCATTCCTGAGTTATCTTTATCCGACATTCCCCTATTACCTGAAGAGCATCCCTCGGGCACTATGTGCCCTACTGAAATTCCTCATTATAACCTCAGGCCGAGAGACAAAAAAATATGGTATTGTTATCCCTATTGGAGGTCTTGGGATCCACTTGGAACCCTCTATTCCTAATAAAACGAGAGGCAGAAAATCAAACATCTCCAAAGAAAAGTTGAAAGAAAAACTCGATATTGATGATGGCAAGAAATTATCCCTTAAAGGGGCGCTTAGAACAGCGATGTCCCCTATCATGGTTTCTTGATGATTTTGATGTCCTAAAACTGTAGAGGGCTGGCCAGTGCCCACAAAAAACTGGCTCTAAAAAGTCTGTTCAGTTTAGTGCATTGTGATATTATCTTGCTTAAAGAAACATGGGTGAAGGGGACATGGTGATGAAGTTTTTAACCCAAATTCTTCCTAGGTGGTCTTTTTTGGCCCTTGATGCATCTGGGAAATCGAGAGGATTGGATTTGGGATTCAGAGATTGGAGCATCAAACTTCTAAATTCCTAGGGGTCTGCTCTGGCTCTCGGGGACGAGGTCTTTTCTTCTGATCTTGGGTTACAATTCTCCATTATAAATATCTATGACCCCTACCAAGATAGGGTAAGCTTCTAGAACTCTTTCTTCTCAAAGTCTCTCATAAAAAACTTTATAATAATCCTGGGAGGGATTTTTAATGTCTCTTTGGGTTTGTCTGAGCCTTAGGGGCCTCACGCCCAAACAAATTCCCTAGCGAAATTTTTTCTAAATAAATTCAGGAGGGGTAACTTCATTAATATAGATCCAATCAAGCGTAGTTGGGTTTACCACTATATGTATCAATACAGAAGGTATTATTTGAGTTCAGAGTGATTGATTTATTTGTCTGTGGACCTATATCAGTTATCCAAGTCTCTTTTCTTTCTCCACTCTCTTCCTCACCTACAAATGGAATCCTTAGATTTAAATTAATATATGTACATTTCAGCCTATTCTGAAGGACTAAAAGGTTTTTGTGGGAAGCAGGATGGCCTACCAAGTAGTGGGAGTAGGTCACTATTGAGAGGGATCCTCTAACATCGTCTCTTGGAAAGGGAGGATCACGATAGTATTAGAGGATAATGGGGTGGGAGATTTTATCAAAAACACAATTCCACCACCGCAAGATCCCCAATAGTTGGCCCAACATAATAAGAATGACATCGAAGCCAATTTGATACAAATTTGATAAAATTAAGTTTTGATAAATATTGCTTTTTAATTTTATCAGGGAAGAAAATTTGGATTCACCTAAAAATCTGCACTTGATATGTGTATTGCAGATGTGGATTTAAAAATTAGAATATGATGAGTCTGGCCCTTCAATTATTCACAGGAAGTGCTTCTAGAATTTTGGACGTTTGGTAATTCTATCTAGAAGGAGAGTTGGATGCATATGCCTTGGTAGTTTTAGGTTCGATGAAGGAATAGCATTGTAAGGAGATGATTTCTGTATTTATTTATGCACTAACTTTCTTGAGTCGGTTTTTGGGTTTGGGTTGTTCATTGTGTTGGATTCATGAAATAATTTGAGCCTGCGCTAAAGGATTGCATTGGAATCCTTGCATTGGAAAAATTCAACTCATGCTAGTATTTTCTGCCCTATTGTGCTTGATTCATTATATTTTCTTACATATATTCAGATGGATTGGGAAATATTTAGCATGTATGAAATGTCTCTGCGCGATTATGATCATTGTAAGAGGATGAGCTGTTACCATGTTGTTGAAAACTTGTTGCATGTTTTGTTTTGAATTTCTTTGCACGATTGTAGCTTTGAACATAGTATTTACTTCTCACATCCTAATATTCCTAAAAATTACTTCTCCAACTCTGTTTAATCAAATAAATGCATCCGAACTAAATGGGTGCATAGTCATTATCACGAATTCATTTATTATCACTTTGAAAGATTGGCACAAAACACTTAATGAACAGATGGGTCATTTTAGATACATCTTAAGAGAAGAAGCAATGTATTTAATAGCCATAAGATAAAATCAAAATAAACAAGATCTTGTGAATCATTGAAATGATAGACACACCTATACTAAATCTAACAAATTGCCTTGTGATAGAGATCAGCGATAAGTACCTTGTTCCAGTATATTTTCTATTTCATTTGGTAGCCCACGACGATTAATGTGAACAACATCATGATTACCAATAGATCTACCCACATCAAGTTTTCTTCCAAGGATCTGCCCAAAGATAGAATATAGTCAGATATTGATACGTTGCAAGAGAGCATTATGGTGGACAGGCTGAAGTTGAACATAGCCAATCTTTTTAATTTCAAGATATGTACATGTTTCAGGGATGGATTAATAAATTACTAAAACGTTAGTTTTGTACCAGTCACCTATAAGAAGAGTTATATCACCATTAGGCGGAGAGAATAGAACAAGGATCAGGGCCCTGCTAGCTACATTTAGCCTTTCAAAGCCCCCTGCAGCTTTCTGCAGATACAATGACGGAAATTAATAGTATCTACCTATCTGATCCTTCACTTGGAACTTGTACATAAAGTTATTTCCTAGTGGTATGGGGCAGTTTGTGCTAGGTACTCCATATTGCCACAAATTTATCCATTATCTGGTGGTCTGTGATCTTCCATAATAGCTGGGGCCTCACTAGGAATGTGCATGCATTGTTTGATGTGTTCTAGGTTTTGTATACTTTAAAAAAATGATTAGTTCAATGATAGACCATAAGAGAAGGCCATCCCAACAAAACCTGCACCAGTTAAAATTGTTATTAATGATCATCTTATACATAAAAGTAATCAGTAATAGCAGAAATCACCCACAATTTACATTTAGTTTCATTGTTCATACCAGGATTGGAGTTACCCTATGGGAGTAGAACCATGGAAAGAGAAAAGGAGTAAATACCAGTTGCATTTAACACCTCTAGACTCTGAATCAACCATTCAATCGATCAGAAAGTGTGGAAAAATGGGCTCGATTTTTTTTCAATAAGGTTTAAGTTCTTCTTCAAGAACTAATCCTCAACCCTAAAAGCCCTAATGGTCATTTTTCTTACTATGACTCGCCCAAATGATTTGTAATGGGCCATTTCGTTGTACCATTTAGTCTCATCAGTTATAGTAGAAGCAAAATAGTCTTCTCAAATACCACTACCCTGTCTCCTGAATTGTGCATCGTCAACATGCCATTTCCCTCATTCTTCCTACCACTCTGTGCATCATCGACATGCCATTGCCCTCATTCTTCCCACCACGCCACATTGTGCATCGCCGGCATCCCATTACCCTCATTCTTCCCGCCACACTCCATAGACGCCTTCCTCAATTTTTTTGATGTGATTGTTGCTTCCTGCTAAGCTATGCATCGTCTGCATGCCATTTCCCTCATTCTTCAGGCCACGGACCATATAGGCCTTCCTCCTCAATTTATTTTATAATGTGATTGCTACTTCCCGCCAAGCTCCATAGAGGTTGTCTTCAAAAATTTTAATGTCATTGCTGCTTGCACGAATTAGGCGCGATTTTTGAAAGCTATTAAACTCTCCGTGTAATGTTCACGGTTTTTATTTGTGTTTCTTTCAAATATGGTTCTCATTTAGTGATTCTTTTGAACAAAATTTGAATATGTATTTTATTTTTGAGTGAACAATATAAAAATAGTACTCTATTAAGGGTTGGAAAAATAAAATTTTTATGGGTAAAGAGGAACAATTATGTTAGATACAAGGAAGGGGTAATATTTGTTTACGGAGAAATTTTGACAAGAGCGATAATAAATTAGGGTAAAAAAGATTATTAAGGGAAAATGGTTGGTTGGTTTAATTGATTATTGTCAATGTTGTAGTATTTTTTTAGTTATTTATTTCCCCTAGTTAGGTTCAAATTCTTGATGAGACATTTGTCCTATCTTTATAACACTCGAAAAGTAGAAGCCTCTAAAGAGTAGGACCATCTCACTAGTGTATCTCCAAACGTCTTGACCCTTCTTACTAAATCACGTGTTATTAGTATATACTAGAAACATATTGGATATACTTTTGGGTTGTAGTGGAAATCATTCCATTTCGTCTCAAGTATAGCTCAAATCACTTTGATTAATTACTAGTGTTGGATTTCTCTATAAAAATTTCCTAGAAATAAAAAAGAACATGACTTTCAATCTAGAAGGGCAGTTTCCCCAAGGAATGTGACCACCCCACATGTGTATTTAGAGATGCCTTGACCCTTTCTAAATCATATGTTATTATTATAGACTTGCAACATATTGAATATACTCTTGGGTTAGAGTGGAAGTCATTTCAATTCATCTCAAATGTAGCTAAAGTTACTCTAATGATAAATATATATTATTTTTTCTATTGATGACAGTGATATTGATTATGTTAATATGTGTTGTGGTTAATCATTTTAATAACAAATTCTATGTTGGTTTAGTAGTGATTGTATAAAAGTGTTCTAATTTTAGCAATATTATAGATGGATTGATGGACCCCTTTAAGGGGGTCATTGAATCCATCTACCTAAATTTTAACATTGCGGACGAGGGTCTCTAAATTTTAGCACTTCAGATGGACTCAAAGACACCTTTGTCTCTAAATTTAACACTACATATGGATTCAAAGAAGGGGGTCTCTGAATCCATTTGCAGTGTTAAAGTTTAGAGACAAAAGAGTATTCATAATTTTAACACTGTAGATGGATTCATAGACCCATTTGTCTCTAAATTTTAACAGTGCAGCTGGATTGAAAGACCCCTGTAGTGAAATGTAACATTTCAATATCAAAATTTCAATTTCCCATTTCTAGAGTGACACAATTAAAAATTACTAACATAAATGACTAATTCATATACTTGTTGTACTCATTATTTGTTCATATTTTTATTCTTGGACTATAATATTCATTTATGTTGATCATTATTAATTTGGTCACTTATTATCTAGTCATATATTCTAATCCTAGACTAAATTAGTCATTTCTGTTAGTCACTTATTATTTAGTCGTATATTTTATCCCTACACTAAATTAGTCGTTTAAGTTAGTCATTTTTAGTTCGGTCACTTAAAATTGCTCAAATTTAGTAGTAATTCACTTGAAATAACTGTGGTGACTAATTTTTTTAGTCACCTAGTCACTAATTTCATCATTTTCTACTAGTGAATCCTTACAAATATCTTAAAATAAACATAGTGATAAAAAACTGTCATTCTCACATGAAATTTCCTCATCTCATGGCATAAATACCCCATCATTAATGGACCCTAAATCGACAAATAAATTAATACCATCATTTTCATAGTCTTCACCACCTTCAACTACAGGTAAATTAAAATCAATATATTCATCATCTTCATGCACTTGATGTCCATGTGGTTGGTCATGTCCTTCAGACACTTCAGTAAACTCGTCATGATCTTCGTCTTGGTCATATGCATCATTGACAATAACATCATCTCCATATTGGCCATCTATGTCTTCTGAGGGAACTTCTACATCTTCAAGTAAATCATGGTCCTCTACATCTGGAACAAATGTTACTCTTCGTCCCCTTGGATCATAATCAATCACAAATGACCAACTAGGTTGTTATAAATTTGGAATGAGAAAAAAATGGTCACATTGACTTGGAAACACATAAGGTTCAGAAGTGGCTTCAAACCTAGATGTATTGATCATATGGAATCCATTATTATGGAGCAAGATAGTTTTTTCTTCTCCCACTTCTATAAGCTTGTACCATTCAACACGAAAAATAAATTTCTTGAAAGACATAAAATCAAGCTCTATAATATCCTCCAACACTCCATAGTAGCGAAGTGTGCTTGTGATTGGTTGTCTATCATTTGCATGTGAAATACATTCCACCTCAAATGATGTTGAAACTCCACAATCATAAGTTTGTCTCTTTTCATCAACTTTTCTAATGCGATAATGATGACCAAAATTCCACATTCTTTTGTAATATCTTACCTAAATTCATAAAAATATTAACTAATTAGATTCAAGGATATAAAAGTTAACAGAAAATTTATTAAATATATGCAACATATTAATATATATCACCTCCCCACTTATAGATCCTTTAATGAAATTCAATTTTTGTTGTGTCAATCTATCCTTCCCTTTTGTTTCCTCATTTTCAATATTGATCTTTAGCCAATTCCATGAGCATCTATCTGGCCACTTTCTTTTATGGCTTGCAGGCAATCCTTGATTAGTGTTTTCACCATGTCTATTATATATATTGGTCCATACATTTTCATCTTCTAATTTCTTTTGTTCAGCGTACTTCTCCATCTATTCCAACATAAAGTCAGAATTGTATGCAACATACAAATGTAATGCCTCCCACTCCTTAGCATCTACAATGAAAAATATATTTGTTCAATGAATTAATAATTATTTATAGCCATACATTATAAAATTTAAGATAAAAATAACTACTACTAACATTTTGTTTACCTTTTATCCTCTTTGAAGTCCCTTCACCCTCTAATTTTTCTCCTTCAAATGATTGAGATTGGTTATAATTCCATAATTGTGGAGCTTCAATATGAAATTGAGGTAAGTACTCACTCAAATGAACCATTTCCTGGAAATCCATGTACCCCTCAACTATCCAACCACTCAAGTTGTTAGCGCTCAAATCTACCTCAAAATAAATGAGGTAAAACTCAAGGCTACATCAAACCACGCCGGCCTCCTAGCTAGCCCTACGAGGACAAAGAGTCATTAATCTCGATAAAATGAGCAATAGGGTGCGAGATGATCTTAAAAGGGAACCGATTTTAGGCTATAAAGAGATAGGTATGTTTGATTTTGATTTTTAAGCCACGGAGAAATGAGAGAAAACAAATTTTGGGTCCGGGGATAAGGTCGACTTCCGCGCATTTCGGGAGTTGGGGCGAGGTAGGTGAATGTCTTGATGCTTTAGATCGATATATGGATGGATTAGAACGATAAGGAGTCAAGAGGGCAAAGAAGAACTTGGATCCTCTCCAAACAAATAAAAAACACAAAACTAATAACAGAATTCAAAGGCAGAGCACTCGTGAACAATGGATTCAACCTCATCTACTCATTCATTTAATTTAAGAAGAATCCGCTGAGAAATGACATACATTAAACATGAAGAACTTACAGTAAAAAGAGGGAAAACACCATCAAGAACAAAACACCACAAGGATCCCAACAAGTTCCGCAAAACCTCTGATCTTTCCTTATGCCAAAATATGAAAAATATGTACAATGGTGCCAAAAGTCTCCCAAGAGTCCAACCTCTCCAACCTCTGAAAATGATTGAGAGATTACATCATATAGAGCATCCTAACCCATTCCCATGCCTCTAGGGGTCGAATTCCTTCTTCAGGGATCAGTTTCAACCAAATTCTAATCAAGGAATTAAAATCTAGGCAGCTAACAACTTGCGTCTAAAAGAGTGGAAACTGATTCAGTTACATGATTTTCACCTTTTTTGAGAGTGAATCTTCTAGAATGGGTAAAAATAAGCCAAAGTTACATTCCAACCATCAATTTACATCATGAAAACCCAAAAATTTCATCCACAAGCCAAAACTGGTCCAAACTGGCCGAAACTCTGAGCTGGAAGTTGAAAATTCAGCCAAAAATTTAAGTGGGTCGCGCCCCTGAAACAAGTGGGTCGCGCGCCTTTTAGCCTGATTTTGAAGTACCTCCCGACATCCAAATTGAGCTCATGATAGCTCGTTGGAAAGCCTTGGATGTTTTCTATCCAACCCAAGTGGAATTTCGCAATTTGGAGCTCATTTACCCTGTCAGAAATCAAATCTCCCAACACTACTCCCAGCAGGTGCATCAATTCTCTTGAGGCAACGATATTTTTGACATTTCTCTAAAACCATGACACCTGTGTAAAAATTGAAGGAGGTTTTTCTTCCTTGGCATGTTTCGGACAAAAACCTCTCTCAGGTTTCCAAAATTCATCTTTTATTGCTCTGAAACATCTTTTGAGTGAAACTTATCCCGATGTGTGAAACAAAGAATTTTGTCGAAATGAAGCGAAATGAAGGGGATAAGGGGCTTCTAAATTCTTGGGGAAATTTTTTAGGAAGTAGGGAGGGATGTTAGGAAGCAGGGGAAAGTGGAATCTCATAGATTGAGTGAGGGGAAGGGTCCAAAAGGGCAAAACACAGCCTAGCCTAGAAATTGCCAAGTCGGGCAAGAAACTAGGAGCTGTGCAAAAATGAGGAATTTGAGGGATCTCAAGATGGAAGTGTTTAATAAGGTATATTAATGATAGGGGAAGGTGTATGAACATCAGGATACAAGTTTTTCGATGATTTGACCATCCAAGAGAAATTACCTCCAAAACCCTAGGAGAGGGAAATGGACCTTACCTAGGCACAACTGAAGCATGAACAAGGTGTAAAAATGACCCAATGGAACTTTACATGATGATGAAAACCTCTGAATGATGGTACACTCAGCTGAATGGTGACATGAACTGACATTTGGACAACTTTGGAAGGAGTGAAAGCAAACCCTAGACCTAATGCCTAGTGACCAAATTTTGCTTGAAGACTCGTTGAAATGACAAAATTTGACCTTGACACTTTAAAATCACTTTGTAAGAGAATGTTTGATCACCGGAGGAAGGCTGCAAAGGCCGACTCTAACATTGGCTCCAATGGGGATGGTGGCTCCATGGAGATGCCAAGAACGGCAGATCTCTGGGGGAGTCAGACAGTGCCATTCATCCATTGGGCGATGGAATCATTATTTGAATGGATATCACAAAACCTTTGACACATTTATTGAATGGAAACTTGACTGAAAACTGACTGAAACTTGACTCAAACCGACTCGATGGCAAACTGAAATAACTTGAAAAAACTGACTCAACAAACCAAACACAAATGAATCATGACTGAATTAAAACAAAACTTTACCAAGCTTTTGAAAAAAGGGCAGCAGTCCATCAAGATTTGGAATCATGATGACAACCGCCTGCATACTAATGAAATATGTACAATCATGTATAATTGGCTTTCCAATGTAACCAGTCAAGCAGATGGCTTCTTGACTGATCCTTCTGATCAGATCTCCTGGTCAACAATAGATATTGGTAACTAGGCATCCAAAAACATAATTGACCATGATCTCCTTCATCACTGAATACTGCAATACTCACCTTTACTGCTGACTGTAACAATTTTTCCAAGGGATCATGAAAAACATGAAGATTTACCTCCTGCTGAAGAAACAAGGTGTCTTTCTCTTCTGATTCTGATCTGACTTTATCATGTACTTCAGTATAATTATGCTCCTGGGCTTCAAAAAACTCTGAACAGGTAGATGAGCAAATCTCTTCTTGAGAAAACATTTCAACACATGAAACATATGAAGAAGAAACTGAAAGGGAATCTTGAATGATTTGATCTTCTGTAGCCTGAATATAATGTCGATCATCTTCATATGATAGGATAGCCGGATTTTCTAATATTACCATCAATCATGATAAAAAGAAACTTTCAATGATTCTTGAAGCTCAAACATGACATTTTTATCATCTACCATAAATTCTATCCAAAGGAACTGCCACTTACTTGAATGAAGATCTCACTTGTTTTTCATGGAACCCATCAATTTACTCTCCTGCGTGTGTTCTGTCATGACATGAGAACATTTGGATCAAAAACTCGTCTCATGATCTCAACACCATTCTCCTTCGTGATCTGCACAAGGTATGCTGGTCATTACAATCAATCTGACTAATATGACGAGTGGACAACATTATCACAATCCGCATTTGAAACTTGACTTCCCCGCATGTTGTCTTCTTTTATTGACATCCGAAACGAGATCTTTCTTTAGCACTTTCGGCCTACATAATCATCTTCAACCTGCTGATCTATAAAGCTGCTTATAGGGCTGTCATCCTTTTCAGAAGAGGAAGAAGTTCCACCATCACCTTCTTGACCATGTGCACACTGTAGATCTGCGTTAACTTGAGCTGGAACATGACCGTTCAATTGACCTTTCATTGCTGATCTATTTCATCTTTCGTACGTAGAGACAATACTCTTGTTTTATTTTGCTCAAACAGTGATTGTCTTCATTGATTTCAAGTGAAGGAGTATACAGATTTTCCTCATACTGCTGATCCATTTCATGTAATTCTGGTTGACTGTCAAGATGCAAAATGGATTCATTTTCCACTGTACTAAGATCTTGATCCTGCTGCAAATTTTCATGATCGTCTTTAAACTACTGAAATGGATTTTCATACAGGGCTTCCATGATCTCATCATCCATGAAATTATCATCTTCATAATATATCTCAAGCCTTTCAACAAATGTAGAAGCATGTTTGCAACAGTCATGAACTAAATTTAATGATGGATAAGATACTTGATTTCTTTCAATGAACAGGGCATGAAAATCCTTTAAACAATAAATACAGGCCAGCGACAAATTTTCATACCAAGATTGGGCTTCACCTTCTAGAGTGGCCAGAAATATCTTCATCAAGCAATCTTCAGGAAAATCCACTTTCAACTTGCGAATATGCATGTGAAATCTAACCAAATGTAAAGCAGCATCTTTCTTACCATCATCGCTAAACGTAGGTAGATTCCTTGACCAATCTACCTTGGGCATCTTATTCGGAAAACCTGGAATGTGATCTCGGCTCATGGGAGCATATCTTCTTGCAATCCAGTTCATCTTAAAAATCTTGAAGCTATTGATCTCCCTACAGTGAGGTCACCATGAGGCATCGATTTCTGGATTTTTCAGTGAATGAAGTCGCCAGGTGAATGATTTCAGCCTTGCGGTGTCTGATCATTGTTCACCATCAACCATCAGATCTGAACTTGATACATGTACTGGGGAAATTTACAAGTTAAATGCTACAATTACAAGTTAAACCGGAGATCGACTGAAGTAGCGTTTATCTACTTCGCTGATGCATAGCAACAACGTTTCGAAGGCTACCTAGCATGACTTCAGACTCTGTCTATAACAAGCAAACGTTTTGAGTTTCTCCCCAGTATGGTCGCCACTATGTTAGCGCTCAAATCTACCTCAGGCTGAAATGAGGTAAAATTCAAGGCTACATCAAACCACGCTCAGCCTCGTAGCTAGCCCTACGAGGACAGGAGAGGGCTATCTCCGTCAATCTCGATAAAATGAACAATGGGGTGCGAGATGACTTTAAAAGGGAACCGATTTTAGGCTAGTAAAGAGATAAGTATGTTTGATTTTTGATTTTTGGGTTTTCGCTGGAGAAATGGGAAAAACAAATTTTGGGTCCAGGGATATGGTCAGACCTTTGCAGATTTCAAGTTGGGGCGAGGTAGGTGAATGTCTTGATGCTTTAGATTGGATATGTGGACAGATTAGAACGACAAGGAGCTGAAGAGGGCAAAGAAGAACTTGGATCCTCTCCAAACAGTCGAAAACATGAAAAAACTAAATGAATTCAAAGGCAGAGCACTGTGAACAATGGATTCAACCTCGTCTACTCATTCATTTAATTTAAGAAGCATCAGTGAGAAATGGCATACATTACCATGGAAGAACTTACAAGAACAAGAGAGAAAACACCATCAAGAAATAACACCACAATCCTAAATAAGTGCTGCAAAACCTATGATCTTTCCTTAGCCAAAATATGAAAAATATGTACAATGTGTGCCAAAGTTTCCCAAGAGTCCAACCTCTCCAACCTCTGAAAATGATTGAGAAATTACATCATATAGAGCATCCTAACCCTTTCCCATGCCTCTAGGGGTCAAATTCCTCCTTCTAGGACCAGTTTCAACTAATTCTAAACAAGGAGCTAGAATATAGGCAGCTAACAACTTGCCTCTAAAAGAGTGGAAACTGATTCATTTACATGATTTTCACTTTTTTGAGAGTGAATCTTCTATAATAGGTAAAAATAAGCCAAAGTTACATGCCAACCATCAATTTACATCATGAAAACCCAAAAATTTCATCCACAAGCAAAACTGGTCCCAACTGGCCGAAATTCTGAGCTGGAAGTTGAAAATTCAGCCAAAAATTTAAGTGGGTAGCGCCCCTGAAACAAGTGGGTTGCGCGCCTTTCAGCCTGATTTGGAAGTACCTCCCAGCATCCAAATTGAGCGCATGATAGCTCGTTGGAAATCCCTGGATGTTGGCTATCCAACCCAAGTGGAATTTCTCAATTTGGAGTTCATTTACCCTGTCAGAAATCAAATCTCCCAACACTACTTCCTGTGTGCATCAATTCTCTTGAGGCAACGGTATTTTTGACATTTCTCTTAAACCATGACACCTGTGTAAAACGAAGGAGGCTTTCCTGGCATGTTTTGACAAAACCTTCATATTTAAAAATTCATCTATTTCTCTGAAACATCTTTTGAGTGAAACTTATCCCGATGTGTGAAACAATGAATTTTGTCGAAATGAAGCGAAATGAAGGGGATAAGGGGCTTCTAAATTCTTGGGTAAATTTTTGGAAGTAGGGAGGGATGTTAGGAAGCAGGGGAAAGTGGAATCTCAGAGATTGAGTGAGGGGAAGGGGTCCAAAAGGGCAAAACACAGGCCTAGCCTAGAAAATTGCCAAGTTGTGGCAAGAAACTAGGGTTTGTGCAAAAATGAGGAATTTGAGGGATCTCAGTGATGAGAAGTGTTTAATAAGGTATATTAAGGATAGGGGAAGGTGTGTGAACATCAGGATACAATTTTTTCCGATGATTTGACCATCCAAGAGAAATTACCTTCAAAACCCTAGGAGAGGGAAATGGACCTTACCTAGGCACAACTGAAGTATGAAAAAGCTGTAAAATGACCCAATGGAACTTGACATGATGATGAAAAACCTCTGAATGATGGTACACTCAGCTGAATGGTGCCATGGACCGACATTTGGACAACTTTGACAGGATTAAAAGCAGCCCCTAGACCTAATGCCTAGTGACCAAATTTTGCTTGAAGACTCTTCGAAATGAAAAAATTTGACCTTGACAATTTAAAATCACTTTGTAAGAGCATGTTTGATCACTGGAGGAAGGCTGCAAAGGCTGACACTAACACTGGTCAAGCCTTTTGCCTCACAAATCGTTTTAAGAGCTTCATATATCTCTCCACGAACCACCTTGTTCGAATATGAATAAGACCACATTGTTCAATCTCTTCTACTAGGTGTACAAGGTAGTGCTCTTGAGAATTAAAGAATCTTGGAGGGAAGCACATTTGAATATCACACATCAAAAGTGAAACATTCCTCTTCCAATACTTCAATTCATCCTGATGTAGCTCTTTAGATGAGACCCACCTGCAAGTATTACCATGTATTACAATAAAGACTTGTGATTTCTAGTAAGCTAAAAGTAAGAACTCATATAAAGGCATAACCAATGATTTACTTCAAATGATAAGATTCATGGAAGAGTATTCATGATGGATTGAAAATACCTCAGATATTTGCATAATTTGTAAATAGTCAAAGTGACATCATGGTCCAAAGTACTTAGTATTGCTACAGGCAACAAATACTGCATGACCATTAAAAAATAACCATGATAAAATATGCATGAACTTAAAATATGAATGAGATGATATTATCACAATACTAGCACGACCATTAACAAATAACCATGTTCAAATATGCATGAACTGATATTATCACTAGGATATACAATTTTCTAATTAAGTTCCAACAAATCTAACATGTGACAATGTTACCTTTATCCAATTGTGCCAATCATGTGTTTTTAGGCCTGAGAACTCTGATCCATCTCTTGTGAATAAGTTTTTTAATGTTGCACCAAAGCCAGAAGGAAATCTTATGTTTTTCATAGTAGAAATGATGTTTTCTTTCTCATTTGATGTAAAATTCCATGGAGTATGAACATATGAGTTGTCTTCATGCAACCACATGTTTGGCATGATATTGGCAACTCGAAGGTCCTTTCTTAACTTTATTTGTGCTTCAAGGTTAGTTCCATTTAGATGTTTCCACAAGAACTCTGCCACATTTTTCCCGATGTGCATAGTATCCAATAGGTGGGCTATTGGCAAGTTCTCATAATATTCTAATTTGTAGAAAATAAAGAGTCTTTTCATTCCTGGGGAAAACCTGTCCCTTCTTTTTTATCATACATTGCTTTCCACCTAGCAGGGTTCATCTTTATTGGCTTCCTCATTTCAACTTCCTTTCCATTGAACTTATGTTTATCACGCACTTGATAGCGATGATTTTGTGGTAAGAATTGTATATACTCATCATATACAGTTTTATTGAGATCCTTTGATTTCCTATGCAACAATTTTGGCCCACATGATGGAAAACCATGTTTCCCCTTTGTTTTTAGCCCTAAAATAATATTGGAAACCAAATTTAGTAAATACTAAAATGAAGACAATAATTATAAATGTAATTTATAATACATTACAACAACAAATATTACCACAACAAATAGAGAGCCCCGGGGCATCATGAATTTTCCAGATAAGAATCACATGAAAGAAGAAGTTTCTATCATTGACAAGTATTGATACATCATACATATTTACACCATCCCATAATTCATGAAGCTCGTCAATTAGGGGCTTCATGTATACATCCATATCCTTTACCTGATATTTTCCTAAGTAAACAAAGTGTCCTTTATTAGGATTAACTAAATTGAAATATTTTTATATAAAATTCAAGAGAGCATTGCATTCATATGTTCTAGTACCTGGTATGATAAGAGTTAACATTGCATGTTCCTTTTTCATTGCCATCCAAGGGGGAAGATTGTTGTTTATAATTAACACTGGCCAAATAGAATACGTTGTTCTAAGATCTCCAAAAGGATTGAAACCATCCATTGCTAGAGAAATTCTTGCATTCCTTGGCTCATTTCTTAAATATGGCCATTTTTCCTCAATATCTTTCCAATATTTACTATCCGCAACCATACGCATGAGACCATCTTGGCTTCTCCCTTGTGCATGATAATCCATATATTTTGCCAACTCCTTGCACTTGAACATTCTCTCAAACCTTGGCTTTAGTGGAATGTGTCGTAGTACTTTATAAGGAACCTTCTTGGATACTTAATCTTGACGACATCTATTTGTGTGACACACTGGGCATTTTTGTAAATTTTCATTCTCTCCATAGTACAATATATGGTCATTTGGACATGCATCATATGTCTTGTACTCCACTCCAATGTATTTCATTATTGAAGATACCTCTCTATGAGAATGAGGAAACTTATTGTCCTTTGGAAGTATTTTGTTTGCCAAAAGTCTGCATAGTACAACAAATTATTTTTATAAGTATACACAATATTCAAAACTTTTAAGACATCTAGAGCATTAATTTATAGGAAAATCAAAACCAAACTTAATATATCAGTAAAGTATGTGTTTTTAAATCCATGTGCAACCTTCAAGTTCAACAACAACATAAGTGTCTCCAATATAGAAGATTCAACATTTTCAAAAAGAGGCGTCCTAGCCAATTGAGCGAGGGGTGAATCAATAACTTCTTCAAAAGATGCATATAAGTCCTGGATAAATTCATTGACACCAACCTCATTTATCTGTGAAGTGGTTTCATCCATAAATGTGTTTTTTCCTTCATCTTGAGAGTGGCTACTATCAATATAATCCATAGGCTCTTCAGGAATATTGGGAACCGGAAGTGACTTTTCATCAAAAAAAATCAATTCAAATGATCAATAATAATGTATTAAATAATGTGCATATTTATTTGTTATAATAGAAACAATTTGTTAATTATAGTATACCTCTTCTATATAAACTCCATGGTCCAATCTATGGATACCAACTAGCCTTCGCTTCTTTAGTTTCCTATTTTGGCACATTTTGCAACTGCAATATATTATTTCATTGAAGTATTCATCTGTCCCTGGAACAGGTCTTGTAGCCCGTTCATCTGAATATTCAGATGATGATTTGCTATTTTCCTAAACGCACCATGTACTATGCTCAATAAGACTGCAACTTTTAACTTGATTATTAATTCTTTTTCGAGATAACATGACCAATGAATAAACCTAGGGAGTGAATCTATGAATATTTAATTTTTTAGTGTTGAGTGAGCATTGAAAATCTGTCCAACACTTTGAGGAAAGTCTCTCAAAGTCTTCCAACAAGCCTCTAACTAGTCACAAACAAACTTTTGAAGTATCGTTTTAGAGTTAAATCTAAAAATAAAACCAGTCTCTAACTAAATCAACAACATAGATACTACAAATACCAAAAACAGAATAAATACTTGGTCTGCCATTTGTATATATACCAAGAAAGTAATGTAACAGAAATCTGCAAATAAAAATGTGTGGACGTTAGCTAGGATCATTACATAAATATCTATTGAAATATATGACAACGTGTATACCAAAAAAACTTTTACTATTTTGTTTCTGATTGTAAATTCACAAAATGCAGGAAGAAAACAAATAATAAGTGCTCTTAAATGGGAAATGGGACTCATGATGAGAGCTAAGGCATTTCTAAGTCACCTCATTAGGTTTATACAAATCAAATTATTGTAGTTACATCGTGATTTGATGGCCTAATATTCATAGAGAGCCACATAAATTTTTCCAAAAACCAAAAATAAAATGTTATTTTCTTTTGAGATGAAGGATCTAGGTGAGTTGCATTATTACTATGAAATTCTAATGACTAGAGATATGCATAATTATAATTATCAAAGCATTGTCCTCAAATAATGTTGAATGAAATACAACAAGCCTATATCAATTTTCTCCACCAAAACTGAAAATTATCAAACAAAAAGCAGCTATAATGATGTTGATTGGGTTACAAACATTGATGGAAGAAATTTGATGACATATTATGTCTTTAATCTGTGTGGGGGGGAATCAATTGATGTAGAATACAATACTTTGTTTCTTGACCAAGTCTAGATGGCTCATGTTCTGACTTGTTGGTCATAGAAGTGTCACATTGATTTGTTGGTCATAGAAGTGGCATATTGATAGTGGTTACTTGGATGGATGAGATGGTTTCTATAAGAGTACTCCCCTTGGATTGTGATGAGCATAGAAAATCACTAGACCACTAGAATGAGAGAAGACTAGAGCCCAGCAACCAATGAATAGCCCAGGACTTCCCCAAATAAAACCCAAACTCGTTGGAGGAAGAAAATACTACCAACAGAACTGAAAGACATGCACATACAAATAAAAAAATATAAAAAACTTACCCCAGTCGATGACAATTCCCAAAGGGGAGGATGCTTTGAGGGAAACATTATTATTTATAAGTATTACGTTCTCCGAAAGCCCAAGGAAACCTAGAAAATAGATGGAATAATTACTTGTTGTCTTTGTAAGGCATTCATGGAAACAACTAATAAATGATATAAATTTCATTCCATATCCATACAAGGGTTATTTGCAGTCATAATTATATGTTTTGTGCAACTTTAATGGCCATATTTCTCACAATATTCTTCTTGCTGCCTCAGTTGACCTCAGAATGAAATGAAGATGGTAATGTACCATCAAGGAATATCAGGACCAAATCCTATGTTTCTGCCAACAACAACTTGGAGCCTCGCTTCTTCCCATAATATGGTGTTTGCCTATATCAATTTTTCTCCACCAAATCCCTTTAAGTAGCTTCTGGTTTCTTTAGAGAAATTAGATCTCCAGTAGTGTGGCAATACTAGAATAAATCCCATGAAAACAATTGCTTTGGTTAGCACTTGTTTTAGTGTTAAGCCATTTGTCAAAGTTTATAGGTTGATGCAATGCTAATATTTAAAATCCCATACTGTGGTCCATGCCTATTTGTATCGGGCAGTTGAGGTAGGGACACATGAAATTTTTCCCTGGTTTAGTGATCTGAGTTGTTGCATGCCACCATCATGTCTAGCATGCCTATCATCAAAGGGGACAATTTGTGCTTGATGTTCCCATGAAATCCACTTGATAGATATGGTATGGATGAATTATTGTGCGTTATGAGTCCAACTGTTATGGACTCAAGGACTGTACTGACATTCCAATCCCTATCAGTGTAAAAGAAAAGCCCAAACCAACTAAGTATATCAACAACACATTGATAACTCTATGACAACATGTTCATTTCTAGTACAAGGAATCCGCTTCTCAAAATAACAATATATTTACCTATAATAGCAATAGTTTTTACTATGCAAAACAATAATTTAGAGCACTGATATGGTTTTATGTTAAATTAAAATTATCATAACAAGCATTGCAACAACAATTATAGAAACTGGGAAGTGTGGCAGTGAACAAGATTGCAGAAATATTCAACAGACATTATTGATAAAATATACTCTTTAACCATACATAAGACATGAACACTTTTGTAAGAACGTATGGTCACAAGTTCACGCCCAAGATGTCTCTCACATATTCCCATACAAGCATTCACCTAGATATCCCTACTCTAAAGCCTGTGAGCTTTTTTATAACGAAAAATCTCACTTTTTCTTCACTATCTTTCTCAGCTAGACCAATTGAAAAAAATGTAAAGGAAGACTTGGAAGCAAAGAGTCCCTAATCAAAGTTAGACGGTGAAACTTAACAAAGCACAAAGAAAATAGAGGCCATTCACAAAGGCCATTAAAAAAACAGAGGCCATTAAAAAAATTCATATTGTAAGAATAAAAATAAAATTCATTGGCCGAAGCCGACAATGTCCGCACCGCCACTACCCTGACACTGGATACACTATTTGTGGAGGGTAAAAACGGATTTTGGGTGGGAATCATGACGGGCGGTGTCATGAATCTGTCATGATGATGGCAGATTCTTGATGAATGTACAAGCTTAATGTGTATATGCAAAATGTATTTTCTTTCAAATATGAACAGAAATACAAGAAAAAAATCAATTTAGAATAAATCAATTATCATGCTTTATAAAACTTAACCCATCAAAATTTGATTGTATAATGTGCATCCTCAAAGTGTAATAAAAATAGAAATTAAACATAAAAATTGCAATTATTATGTATCAAGAATTTGGAGATTCAAATCCCCTGATTTACCTGCAGCTATAAAAAGGGCATAACTTACATCCCTGACTTACCTAAGGGCATATCATCTAGAGATTATAATAGCTTTCTCAAAATAATTTGAGAAAAAGTCCAATAATTCATAATTTTTTGGTCTCATCCTCCACTGTCCTTCCTAAATTAAGAACTTTTGAATTAACTATTTGTGATTGTTATATATATGTATATATAAACCAATATACCATCTCTTATAGTTATTTATATGTAGACTTGCACAGGGATGATTGTAATTAATAATATATGAGGAAAATCAGGGTTTAGAGAAGGTTCCGAAAGGCATCGACGAAAACCAAGAGTCCGGTTATGAAAGTGACCATTGCAGCATGGAAGCTAGGGATTCGATGGATTCCTTCTTCACTGTACATGTCACGTTTATAAGAGAACTAGACAACTCTAAATTGGAAAATAGTTCGCCAAATTCAAGAAAATCCCAGAAAATGAAGAGGGCAATCAACATGTGAATTTGAGCACCCTAATGGGTGACCATGTTATGAATCTAGGTGATCATTTTAGGAATTTGAAGAGTAGTCCTCCCAAAGATCAGCATGTGGACCTGAATAATATAATGGGCGATCATCATATAAATCGGAACATTACTGATACTGCAGGCGCAGGAGAAGGAAGCTACAAGGATCTATATCCTCAGGAGGAATATAAAGAAGATTTTGGCCATGCAGAGAAAGTAGGTCCCCTATGTGTTAAGAAGAGCAGCACTAAACCTAACAACGCTTCATTTATTATTCACGCCAACCAGAAGTGGGAGGAAAAATTAAAATTCTTTTGAGAAAACCATTATAATCTCTAGATGCTATGCCCTTAGGTAAATCAGGGATGTCTAAGTTATGCTCTTTTTGTAGCTGTAGGTAAATCAGGGATACTAGGTAAATCAGGGGATTTGAATCTCCAACTTCTTGATACATAATATTTCTTTTTCACAACTATTCTCAATTGAATTTTATTTTTATTCTTCACATTTTGCATATACACATTAAGCTTGTACATTCATCAGGAGTCTTGGATGATGTCATTCTTAACAATCAACATGTCAGTGGGCGTCTAAATAATTATTGGCTCTTACCAATGAACTTATCAGTCTCGGAGGAGAAATTTGTGAAAATCTTAAATTTGGTGGCCTTGATTCTACAAACAAAGGCAACGAAGGTAAATTTTCTCATTCCTACAGCCTTGAGCTTTATATATGCATTAATGGAGTTCAAAACAAATCTAAGAGTGTGGGTTTATGCCAAGATCAACCTATTGTTCTGTGGTATAATGCATTTCATATGTGATCCACTCCCTCGCTCATGGAGGCGACACATATACTCTTTGGGAAAGTGGGTTGAAAACTTAAGACCCTATAATGGCATACAGCTGAAGGTTGTAAGGGGCACTATAACCACAATCATCAGTGTAGGTGAAAAAGTCGATAATGAAGGTGCAATTTTGGTGTCGAAATAAGTGCCCTAATACAAATTGTTAAGAACCTAGGCATCTACTATTATTCCCCTTGGGTACTTCCCTAGGTACCCTATATTACCCCCTGTATTACCCTCCTAGGTACACTACAAAACAATGAGGAAAGAGCACAGTTTGAATTTAGCTCATTCCAACACGTATAGAGGTAGCTCAGTAGAGTAGCATACATGTTATCTATAGAAGCATTAAAGATTTAGAAATTCAAGATGAAAATCGAAGTGGAGGGTCCTTCATATCTCTATATATGTACTTAAAAATAGATATTCAGTTGGATAGTTGCGGTGGACGTTACTTGATTATTTCCCTTTCTTCAGATTCTATTATATGTTTTTGTAGTGACAGTATTTAGACCTTGCTGGAAGCTGTTGTTAATGAATGGATAATATATAGTATTAGGTAGATATGTAGACTATGGAACAGTTTTTTTTGTTTGAGAGCATTGAACAAAGACAAGCTATTGTATATTTGATTTCTAGTTTATTGTCAATATGTTTTTATTCTTGGAAAAAATACATTGTAATTTCAGGAAAAAAATATTTACCAATGACAGAGCCAAAGTAAAAGCAGACACTTACAGAAATCACTCTTTGAAGTAGTTGGTAAAGAAGTGGAAATCATTCTTGTAACTAATTTATTTTCCATTTAAGCCAAGGAAACTTAGCATCATCATCTGTTGGCTCAAAATAAGTGGTTTTCCAATAGGTAGCAAATGGACCGGCCCGGATTGTATAGGTCAATTGTTGAATTTTGGTAGAATGGTAGACATATATAGGACCCCATTGACTTGACAAGCTATTTATTTGTTAAGCTTAACTTCTTCAATGGTCTCACAATCAGTGGTGCCATCACATATAAAAAATAAAACTGTCTACCAAGATACATGAGTACCATCACTTATACTTTCTAATTTTCTAGAAATTATTTTCACCCACATCATTCATCAATATATTAAATTCCCTCTTCATGATAACCTGGTCCCAACCTTCTAAGAATAATCTATCTCACTTCCCAACCTTCTAAGATTAATCTGTCTCACTTCCCCCCTTAATCGAAGACTCAACTTTATTAATCTATCTCACTTCCAAGTTCCACCCTTAATCAAAGAATTAACTTCTATTAAAATATTCAGCCCACCTATTAATGCTAAATAGTCAGCCTAACCATCATATCCTATTAATAATGAAAATAACATCTTTGGAAAACACACAAATTTTTCAGAAATTTCAAAGTGCAGCCACCCCTTCTTCAATATATATCATGGATAGTCAAGCAAATGATTTATTGGTTCACTCATGAGAATGATCAAGAGGACATCCCTTCTTCAGAATATATCATGGATAGAAAGCCAATGAGGCATTGTGTTCACTCGTGAGGATGATCAAGACTAACAGGTTCCATCCCTGCTATGTTCTTCCCTGGTCAAATGGCTTAAGTTTTAGGAGGTAAATAAATACCCCAGTATATTTGTTCTTTATAAAAACTGTAATGTACAAATACCCCTCAAATCGCATGTTTTAAATCAGAAAAAGAGAGAGATCAGAGATGTACTGAAAGTCATTATATGGAAAAACAAGAAACCAAAATCTTGATACGGAACTTCCAAAAACATTATCTTACAAGCTTGTTTGCTAAAATTGATTCATGATTATTACAAACCTAATTTCTCAACAGTATCGATTTGAATACCAGGTGTAACAAGTTGTTGACAACAATATAAATAAGGGAGGCTTGCACAAGTGGTCACTGGAAGCTGTCATAGGTCCATGCTGGTAAATAAATGTGGTCACTTGACCTTAATCCAACATGATCAAGGGGAAGGATCATGCACCTTGATGATATGAAGGTTATAGTAACCCCAAGAGAAGGATCAGAAGCAGGTTGTTCCCCGCTACCATTATTAAATCACATTGTGGTGTAGGGAATCTAGATGGAAGAATCATAGCAAGTGCATGTGGATAAGGTGTTGAGAACGGAGATAATTAATAACTTCACTCTTATCATGCATTTGCTGGTTTTGTTGAGTCTAGTTAAACTCTATTAAGTTTTAGTTGGTTTGTGTTGCTACCTTTTTGCTCATAGATGTCGATGTTAATGCCAACTTCTAGGGGTAACAGAACCTTATAAACAAGGAGGCTTGCACGAGTGGCTGCCAAAAGTGGTCACTCGTCATTGGTATAATAGGGAAAATATGTGTGGGAACACCACTCCAAACTAGCATGACTGAACAAGGTTAACGAGCATGCACCCTCATGATATGACAAGGATAGAACTGAACCCCAAGAGAAGGATCTGAAACAAATTATTTCACCTTCTTCCAGAAATGAATGCTAGAAATCACATTATTGAATATAGTAGAAGGATGGAAGAATCATACCCAGTGCAAGTAAATAAGGTGTTAGAATAGAGATAAAGCTATGGCTTCAATCTTCTAAAATATTTGTTTCTTTCGAGGCTCACTTTCATCTCCTCACTATCTATCTAGAGGCCCTCTATGGCTTTAGGCTTTAGTTGTTTTACGTTACCAACTATCTCTCAGGCTTGGTCTCAAAACATGGACCTACTTGGAATCATTAAATTCAGTGCTGTAAAGTGTAGACATTACACTTGCCATCCTCCCTGCCCAAGGGGGATTTTTAGCTCTATGTGTAGGATGTTTGTTCACCCTCAATAGCTAAGAGGTTGGACTCAAATTGTCCTCCCCGCCCAAGGGGGACTGTTAGCTCTATGTGTAGGATGTTTGTTCACCCTCAATAGCTAAGAGGTTGGACTCAAATTTTTTTCAACCAATTAGTGCATTTCTTTGTTATTTGAATGCTTTATTAGCCTACCTACTTGATTCAAACTCCCTTTGGTACCTAGACTATAACAAGGTAAACGAGCATTTGGGAGTATGGGAGGAATGACAAAATGTAGTTAATCGCTACAGAACGCACATTGAGGCCCAGATAAAGTTGATTGATGAATGGTAGAATAATGTATATAGGATAAGCTCGGAAGGGAGTCCCAAAGTAATGTTGAAATCTAACCCTATCCAGAAGCTTTGCATCCTAGAGTGGGAATGCACTCTTTACCAACCTTTCATGGATACCAAAATTTTCTACTCATTTTTATATTGCCTTACTAGGGAAATTCCATGTCAAACATGCATTCCTCCATCAATGAGGCACTTTATAATATAGTGATGGAAGGATTCCATGATACTCTTGACTCCCTCATGCAAGATATAGAGGTGAAATTCAGGCGAAATTTGACACACAGAAGTGTATCCAAGGGCTTAAGAGGCATTTAGGCAACATGAAATCCATGGAGCAGGTGGTAAACATTATGGACTTGAAAGGCCAAATGTGTCACTCCAAGGGCTTAAGAATAATTTAGGAACTATGAAATCCATGAGCAGATTGTAAACATTATGGAATTGAAAGGCCAAATGTGTCACTCCAAAGAAAATTTTGGATTGAGTGACACAAAAGATAAGCCCACAAGATCCATGGAGCAGGTTGTAAATATTATGGACTTGAAAGGCCAAATGTGTCACTCCAAGGGCTTAAGAAGAATTTAGGCACTATGAAAGACTTAAATTATATTAAAATAGTCAGCCCACCTATTAAATTATACAAGCTCTTGTGTTACATTTAAAATATAAATGATGAACATAATGACTTGGTCAATTCAACCAACTATATAATAATATTCTCAACTAAATTTTGATCCCAAACTTTCCTATTTTGCATATCACATGGAAGAATCACCCCAGCAAAAACTACACTACCAAAAATTTCTCCATCATAAGCTATTTTTGATGGGAAATAGATTAACCTATTTGTTAATGGTTGGTTGACCAAACTTTCGAGCAGTGGATTATACACTCATTGGTTTAATACACCATAAATCTTCTTCAGTACTATCCACTCATTGCTTTAATACACCCTAACTCTTTTATCAAGCATAAGGGAAATCTAAGAACCACCAATTACTACATTTGGTGGTATTAAACTGAGAAAATAATGTGAAGGGGCCATACAACTAATTAGATTCAAGGATATAAAAGTGATTTGATGGCCTAAGAATATTGACATCCCATTGTTGGGTAACATTGCAAGGCATGCTATGCCACTGCTTGCTTCACAGAACCCATAATATAGAGGACATGAGGTTTGATGAAGTTTATTGCTGCGTTCAATGCATTACATTGTTCCTATTGCATTACTGCTTCACCACCTACTCAACTGGACTTTCAAAAAACACGACACTGAAATTGTGCTTCAATGCAATATTTATGCCTTTTGGTAGCTTAAGATACAGGGATTAAAGGGCATTTTCTGTGAAAAATTTACAACCACGAGGGTGTTTGTTCACCCTCAATAGCTAAGTGGTTGGACTCAAATTTTCCTCCCTGCCCAAAGGGGATTGTTAGCTCTATGTGTAGGATGTTTGTTCACCCTAAATAGCTAAGAGGTTGGACTGAATTTTTTTTCAACCAATTAGTGCATTTCTTCATTATTCAAATGCTTTATTAGCCTACCTACTTGATTTAAGCTCCCTTTGGTACCTAGACTATAACAAGGTAAAGGTGCACTTGGGAGTATGGGAGGAATGACAAAATGTAGTTGATCGCTACAGAACGCACATTGAGGCCTAGATAAAGTTGATTGATGAATGGTAGAATCATTTATATAGGATAATCTCTGAAGGGAGTCCCAAAGTAATGTTGAAATCTAACCCTAGCCAGAATCTTTGCATCCTAGAGTGGGAATGCACTCTTTCCCAGCCTTTCATAGATACCAAAATTTTATACTCATTATTATATTTCCTTACTAGGGAAATTCCATGTCAAACATGCATTCCTCCATCAATGAGGCACTTTATAATATAGTGATGGAAGAAGTCCATGATACTCTTGGCTCCCTCATGCAAGATGTAGAGGTGAAATTTAGGTGAAATTTGACACACAGAAGTGTATCCAAGGGCTTAAGAGGCATTTAGGCAACATGAAATCCATGGAGCAAGTTGTAAACATTATGGACTTGAAAGGCCAAATGTGTCACTCCAAGGGCTTAAGAATAATTTAGGAACTATGAAATCCATGGAGCAGATTGTAAACATTATGGACTTGAAAGGCCAAATGTGTCACTCCAAAGAAAATGTGGGATTGAATGACACAAAATATAGGCCCACAAGATGCATGGAGCAGGTTGTAAACATTATGGACTTGAAAGGAGAAATGTGTCACTCCAAGGGCTTAAGAATAATTTAGGCACTATGAAAGACTTAACTTCTATTAAAATAGTCAAGCCACCTATTAAATTATACAAGCTCTTATGTTACATTTAAATTATAAATGATGAACATAATGACTTGGTCAATTCAACCAACTATATAATAATCTTCTCAACTAAATTTTGATCCCAAAATTTTCTATTTTTCATATCACATGGAAGAATCACCCCAACAAAAACTACACTACCAAAAATTTCTCCATCATAAGCTATTTTTGCTGGGAAATAGATAAACCTATTTGTTAATGGTTGGTTGACCAACCTTTCGAGTAGTGGATTATACACTCATTGGTTTAATACACCATAACTCTTCTTCAGTACTATCCACTCAGTGCTTTAGTACACCCTAACTCTTTTATCGAGCATAAGGGAAATCTAAGAGCCACCAATTACTACATTTGGTGGTATTAAACGGAGAAAATAATGTGAAGGGGCCATATAACTAATTAGATTCAAGGATATAAAAGTGATTTGATGGCCTAAGAATATTGACATTCCATTGTTGGGTAACATTGTAAGGCATGCTATGTCATTGCCTGCTTAAAAGAACCCATAATACAGAGGACAGGAGATTTGATGAAGTTTATTGTTGCATTCAATGCATTACATTGTTCCTATTGCATTACTACTTCACTACCTACTGAACTGGACTTTCAAAATACACGACACTGAAATTGTGCTTCAATGAAATATTTATGCCTTTTGGTAGCTTAAGATACAGGGATTAGAGGGAAGTTTCTGTGAAAAATTTACAACCACAAGGACATTTGTTCACCCTCAATAGCTAAGAGGTTGGACTCAAATTGTCCTCCCTGCTCAAGGGGGATTGTTAGCTCTATGTGTAGGATGTTTGTTCACCCTCAATAGCTAAGAGGTTGGACTCAAATTGTTTTCAACCAATTACTGCATTTCTTCGTTATTCGAATGCTTTATTAGCCTACCTACTTGATTTAAGCTCCCTTTGGTACCTAGACTATAACAAGGTAAAGGTGCATTTGGGAGTATGGAAGGAATGAAAAAAATATAGTTGATCACTACAGAACGCACATTGAGGCCCAGATAAAGTTGATTGATGAATGGTAGAATAATGTATATAGGATAAGCTCCAAAGGGAGTCCCAAATTAATGTTGAAATCTAACCCTATCTAGAAGCTTTGCATCCTAGAGTGGGAATGCACTCTTTCCCAAACTTTCATGGATACCAAAATTTTCTACTCATTGTTATATTGCCTTACTAGGGAAATTCCATGTCAAACATGCATTCCTCCATCAATGAGGCACTTTATAATATAGTGATGGAATGAGTCCATGATACTCTTGGCTCCTTCATGCAAGATGTAGAGGTGAAATTTAGGTGAAATTTGACACACAGAAGTGTATCCAAGGGCTTAAGAGGTATTTAGGCAACATGAAATCCATGGAGCAGGTTGTAAACATTATGGACTTGAAAGGCCAAATGTGTCACTCCAAGGACTTAAGAAGAATTTAGGAACTATGAAATCCATGGAGAAGATTGTAAACATTATGGACTTGAAAGGCAAAATGTGTCACTCCAAAGAAAATGTGGGATTGAATGACACAAAAGATAAGCCCACAAGATCCATGGAGCAAGTTGTAAACATTATGGACTTGAAAGGCCAAATGTGTCACTCCAAGGGCTTAAGAATAATTTAGGCACTATGGAAGACTTAACTTCTATTAAAATAGTTAGCCCACCTATTAAATTATACAAGCTCTTGTGTTACATTTAAAATATAAATGATGAACATAATGACTTGGTCAATTCAACCAAATATATAATAATCTTCTCAACTAAATTTTGATCCCAAACTTTCCTATTTTGCATATCACGTGGAAGAGTCACCCTAGAAAAAACTACACTACCAAAATTTCTCCATCATAAGCTATTTTTTGTGGGAAATAGATAAACCTATTTGTTAATGGTTGGTTGACCAACCTTTTGAGCAGTGGATTATACACTCATTGGTTTAATACACCATAACTCTTCTTCAGTACTATCCACTCATTGCTTTAGTACACCCTAACTCTTTTATCAAGCATAAGGGCAATCTAAGAACCACCAATTACTACATTTGGTGGTATTAAACTGAGAAAATAATGTGAAGGGGCCATATAAATAATTAGATTCGAGGATATAAAAGTGATTTAATGGCCTAAGAATATTGACATCCCATTGCTGGATAACATTGCAAGGCATGCTATGCCACTGCCTGCTTCATAGAACCCATAATACAGAGGACAGGAGGTTTGATGAATTTTATTGTTGTGTTAAATGAATTACACTGTTCCTATTGCATTACTTCTTAACCACCTACTGAGCTAGACTTTCAAAAAATACAACACTGAAATTGTGCTTCAATGCAATATTTATGCCTTTTGGTAGCTTAAGATACAGGGATTAGAGGGCAGTTTCTGTGAAAAATTTACAACCAAAATCTGAAAATAGAGAAATTTTCATAAATATATGAAATGAGTATGTAGATCATGCAAAATTGGCTAAGAACCAAAATGAGTATATAGACACAGTAGCGTTTCAGAAGCAAGGAAGGAAAGCAGCAAAGAAGCTTAAATACCTTGATCTAGGGCTTCCATAAAATTATGGAATTTCTCCAACTTGTGAACATGTGCTTGTTCAGATGCTAACCCGGTTATATAAACCCTAACTCCAAACTAAACATTGAAGCAACTGTGTTGCACCCTTTAGCTGAAAATTTGGCGCCAAATGATATTTCCCGCTCTCCATGAAAGAATCACACCTCCATAGTTCTCCATCACAAACCCTTTAAACCAAGGCTGATCATTGTTGTGCCGACACACAATATTAAAGGCTTGGTGAAAATTGTATGGGATGTGTTTGCAGACACGCAGGATTGTGCGATGTGGACGGCTTCCAGGGAAACTAGATGAGAATGTATGCACGATGTGGATGGCTTCATTTCTGAGGGAAAGCTTTCAGAAGCTTTCAGTGTACTGTACAAAGCGCGGAGAATATATGATTAAACAAGTGGTATTTGGAGAATACAATTAAACAACCTCCCAAATAGACAGATGCCCGATGGTGTGCCCACCTGTCATCCCAACTCAACTGTTAAACATTATTACAAAATACTATTAAGCAGGTCCAAAAATTATTTTTGCTCCAATTTATGGTTAGCAGGTCATCTCAACTCCAATTCTTAAACATCATTACAAAATGCTATTGAATATGTAACCCTAATTCCAAAAATTATTTTTGCCCCAATTTCTATTAAAATTATTTCTATTATTTTCAGAGCGAAACAAAACCTGAAAGAGAAATTATTAATGTTTGTGAGATGGGTTCAGTTAATTCGAAGTCTCCTCACCTTTTTCAGCACATGTTCGCCACACCAACGTTGAGAATATCAGTGATACATGGGCGATCAGAGAGCCAAGGCACGCAGGGGCATAGCTTACTATCAATAATAAGCGCGCTCAAGAGCTTAGGTGATAGTTGAGAGCTCAACTACCAGATTCAAGGAGCCTACTCTCCAATTGGTCTAGGAGGAAATTACTCAGGCAAAGACAAAATCAAAAAATGATCGACATGCCCTCACGAATACTTCATTTTGACAAAGGTAATGGATTAGGTTCTAGATTCCAAACATACCTGAGATTTTTTCAACTAGTATATGTATTATGGTCGACATCTATTGACATTTAAAGTTTCTCCCAAAGATGTTGGGAAAAATACTAAGATGGGGGGGTGAATCAGTATTTAGGACTTACTCAGCAATTTTTCTTTTTCTTACTTCAAAATCCATACGCTACTTTTATGAAGCCAACTAGCGTATACACGCAGATATCCTTCATAAAACTCGCGTATACACAGAGATCTAATTATGCAATTAATTCTTCACTTATATCATTCCATCATTCATCCATTAGATGTTCAATAAACAGTAAACATGTACAGGAAGAACAGAGTGAGTCATCACACATAAGCAACACACATGAACACCAGGATTTTAGGTGGAAACCCAAGTCGGGAGAAAACCACCGCTGTCGTTGTCTCAGCCTTCAAAATTTTATTATTAAGAAAACTTCTTACAACATGTACTGGTGCAGACTCATACTGAAGACGTTGTGCACCCACCCTCGCGTATACAACCTCTCGTTTACCGTCTCTTCTCGAAGGGAGCTACAACCCCCCGCACTTGTTTACCAAACCTCTCCCCGGAAGGGAGCTACTACCCCTAATAACTTCTACTACACCAGCGTCTACTGGCGTAAAGCTTCCACTTTCATACCGAAGGCTTCAACCCTCGTGATCCACCGGCGACCACGTTTCATCAATTTTCAATCCGGATCAACATCTCCAACACAACCCTTTACTTGTCAATAAACAACCTTTTCCCAAAGCATCAAACAAGGTATCAAAGAAACCACCGTAACCAAAAGATATCGATATAACCTAGACTCTCGTAACAGATATGCAGAAACACATTCCACTTTAGTAGCCATCGATCGTAAATCATACGCACTTGTTTTGAATCGTAACCGCGTATATACACGCTTTCGTAAGACGAACTCACAGATATCGCATTTTCCAAAGAAAATCTTAATCGCGCATACGCGCTTTGTTTAAACAGATACTCGTATACATGCGCTTTCCATGAAACGAACCTGCGTATAGATCTATAAAAGAGAAATTTTGCAGTACAAATCAGATCTATAAACTTACCCAGATTTCTTCAATTTTGTCAACAGAATTGCGCCAGGTCTTCTTCACTTCTTTTCAGATCATCCTTGACATTCACCATTTCTAGATCTAGAGATCTTGAGCCTTCATCATGTTCATAGGAGCATCATAGATTCAGATCTATCAATTAGGAATAGAGTTCACCCATACAAATATACTTCAGAGTGAAGTATTCATCAAAGCCCAGATTCATACACTCACACTTCTTTCTTGCACAATGAATTTCTTCTCCTTATATAGGTTTACCCTTTTTCAATACCATGAGCCAAAACCACATTACTTCCGATGGTATTCCTGGACGAGGTCACATAGACGTATCATTACTCAATACAATGGGTCAATACCATGGTGGTTACCCCTGGTTTTTCACTTTATGAGCGCTTTTGCCCATACGCTACTTGGAACGTTATTTCCCACGTACATACGCGACTTCTCCTAGACAAATCCGCATATGCCTTGAGACATGCTCTTTTCATCATAGATCTAGCACATACTGAATTCCTTTCTTCATTTCCTTCTGTACTCACTGTAGATACACCAGATTTACATCATTTAACAAGTTCATCATGACAAATTCTACTGGGCACAACTTCATCAAGTGGGTTTCCATCAAGGACAATACTCTGCATCATATTGCCAACAATCTCCCCCTTTGGACTTGATGGCAACCACGATGGTGTTTGATCACCACATCAGATAGGTACATTAAGCATAAAGATATTCTCCCCCTATTCAAACACCATGTCACATGTCACTCTCCCCCTTTGTCATCAAGGGCAAAGGGCGGACCAAAACTAACACAGGGTTTTTCTCCTTTTTTAGAAAGAAGTGCTTTGTAGATCTGAAGTGCACTGAAGTTACCATGTGCCCCCTGAGTTCAAGATGAATCTTCAAACATATTTTATAATGAAGTACACGACTCTATGACCTTCCTATCACCAAGGAATCATACTTACATCACAGATCCAACCAAGTGGATTTACATATGAGAATCAAGTACCCAACCAAGTGGGTTTACATATTTTGACTCAACTACCCAACCAAGTGGGTTTACAGATTTGAACAAGTCCTTACATGACTGAATATTACAAATTTACATCATGGGTTTCAACATGCCCTTTTTCAACCAATTACAAAAATGACCTTTTGTAACAAAAACCAACAAGATCTCAAGAAAGAGATTAGATTTCAGAATCATCATACTGCCAAAAATGCATTATTCTCAGCAAGGCTAAAGCTCCCCCTGAAATAATGCATCCAAGTCTCCTCTCTATATGACCAAGGCTCCTCCTTAGCTTGTGCAACCTGAACACTTTCAATCAGCAAGTCATCAAGGCATCTTTACCCAATAATAGAAAATGAAACAGATATATGAGAACTGAAACACCACCAGAGACATCAAACAGCATCAGAGATACCAAACAGCACTGAGAAATGCTGACCCCAATCAAAAATTGTCAGCAACCAACCATACGCGGATTTATGTGTATTAACTCGCGTATATACGCGACTGTGTTTCAGGAAACCCGCGTATCCAATTTAATCTTCTGAATTTATGCAGATTTTTTCTTTTGACTGGAAGAGAATACTCCCAACTTCTGTCTTAGATACTCGAATGCTTCCCTGGGTAGAGGTTTGTTAAAGATATCAGCGATTTGTTCTTTGGAGGGAACATACTCCAATTTCACCTTTTTTTCAAGCACTTGTTCATGCAAGAAGTGATACTTGATGGGAATATGCTTGGTCTTTGAATGCATAACAGGATTCTTTGAGATACTGATGACGCTTGTATTATCACACAAAATGGAGATAGGAGGTGAGCATTCGATTTGAAAATCTTGTAGGGTTTGCATCATCCAAAGAAGTTGAGTGCAACAGGATGCGGCAGCCACATATTCTGCTTCTGCTGTAGATAAGGCAATAGAGCTTTGCTTCTTGTTGAACCAAGATACCAACCGGGGCCCCATATAGAATGCACCACCACTTGTGCTTTTCCGATCATCAACATTTCCAGCCCAATCTGCATCAGTATAAGAATGAAGAGTAAGATCAGCATTCTTTGGATACCATAGTCCAAAGTCTTGAGTTCCTTGTAGATATTTGAATATTCTTTTGACAGCCTGAAGATGAGACTCTTTTGGATTGGCTTGGAATCGTCCAACAATCCCAACTGCATGCATAATATCTGGTCTAGTGCCAGTGAGATATAGAAGACTTCCTATCATAGATCTGTATTCTGGTTGATTCACCGTGGGAGAATCATCATGAGAACTGAGATTACATCCGGTTACCATTTGTGTACTTACAGGTTTGCACTCTTCTATCCCATACTTCTTCATAATTTTCTTAAGATATTTTTCTTGAGATAAGAATATACCTTCTGTAGTTTGATGCACTTGTAAACCAAGAAAGAATGTTAGTTCCCCAAGTAAATACATTTCAAATTCTTTCTGCATGACAGAAGCAAATTTCTGACTCATAGATTCTTCATTACTTCCAAAAATGATATCATCAACATATACAATCACAATCAATAGTTTATCATTTTCAATTTTTGTGTATAAGTTACTATCAGCAGACCCTTTTGAAAATCCTTGTTGATGAAGATATTTGTCAAGACGATAGTACCATGCCCTTGGAGCTTGTTTGAGACCATATAGAGCCTTTTTAAGTCGACAAACAAGATTTTCATCGTTTCCCAAAATGAATCCTTCTGGTTGTTCTATATAAACTTCTTCTTCTAAATCACCATTGAGTAAAGCAGATTTGACATCCATTTGATAAACTTTGATTTGTTGAAAACTTGAAAAAGCAAGAAACATTCTTATGGCTTCAAGTCTAGCTACCGGAGAAAAATTTTCTTCAAAGTCTATACCTTCTTGTTGAGCATATCCTTTGCAAACCAGTCTAGCTTTGTTTCTTATAACTTCCCCATTCTCATTTAGCTTGTTCTTGAATATCCATTTGGTTCCAATGAAATTTTTATCATGTGGTCTTGGTACCAATTCCCAAGTGTGATTCTTTTCAATTTGATCAAGTTCTTCATTCATGGCCTGAATCCAACATTCATCTTTGCTAGCTTGATTGACATTGTGTGGTTCAATAGTTGACAGAAATGCGAGATAGCTAGAAGATCCCACAAGAGTCCTTCTTGTTTGTACACCAGATCCTTTGTCACCCAAGATTTGAGATTCTGGATGGTTCTTTTGAACATATCTAGATGGAGCTTTTCCAGATAAATCATCTCCAGATTCTTCATTGGGTTCACTGTCTGTATTATTTCTATTTGATGTAGAAGGATATACGTCATCATCACCTTCATCTGTTGCTTTTTTTTCTTCTTTTGAAGCTGTAGGAGACTCATCAATAACAACATCAATACATTCAACAATCTTTCGAAGTCTTCTATTGTAACATTTGTATGCTTTACTTTGAGAAGAATAACCAAGGAGTATACCTTCATCTGCTCTTGGTTCAAACTTGCCAACATTTTCATCATTATTTTTGATAAAGCACTTGCTCCCAAAAACTTTAAAATGCTTCACAGAGGGAGGATTACCATACCAGAGTTCATATGGCATTTTGTCACTATTTACACAAACATGTGCCTTGTTGAGAATGTTTACTGCTGTGTGAGTTGCTTCCCCCCAAAATGTGTCAGGTGTTCCGGAATCATCAAGCATGGCTCTAGCCATTTGTTGAACTGTTCTATTCATTCTTTCTGCTACACCATTCTGTTGAGGAGTGCCTACTACCGAAAACTGTCTTTTTATGCCATGTTGTTCACAAAATTCAAGGAATTCATTTGATGTATATTCACCTCCTCGATCAGATCTAAGACATTTGATTTTTAGATCTAATTCATTTTCAACCAAGGCTTTGAATATTTGGAATTTCTCAAATGCTTCATCCTTGTGTTTAAGCAACCCAATCCAACACATTCTAGAGAAGTCATCAATAAATCAGATATAATATTCTTCACCACGTCGTGACTTTTTCCTCATAGGTCCACATATATCTGTCAAGGGGCCCATTTGATGATCCTTACTTGGCATTAAATTGCACTCTGGTCTGCTTACCGAATTGGCAAGATTTACATATGATATTTTCAGGAAGATTAATATTGGGAAGACCAAGAACAGCTTTAAGTCTGCAGGATTTGTCGATTTGAGAGAAGCTCAGATGCCCCAGCCGTCTATGCCACAACCAATTTTCTGATGATTTGCTCAAGTACTATTGATCTTTGCAGTTCTTCAATATATACAGGTTGTTTGGAGTCCTTTTTCCTTTTATAATTGTTTTACCTGTATCAAGATCACGTACCACACATTATTTTGAACTAAAGACAACCTCAGTTCCTTGATCACACATTTGACTTACACTTAACAGGTTATGTCTCAATCCATCCACATACATGACATTGTTATCTTTCACCTTTTCTTTTAGAAAAACAGATCCTTTTCCTTTAATGACAGCGGGTGTATCATTTCCAAAAGTAACATTATTTTCCTTTTCTAGGGCATTATAAGCATGGAGTTTTTCTTTGTCACCTGTCATATGTTTTGAGCATCCACTATCAATGTACCATTGATTTTCTTCTCCTTCTGCAAATAAAGCTATACCACAATTTTCAACCTGTACATCCTTCTTTCTCACTATCAGATAACCCATCACTGTCTTCATGAGTATAGTACCTTTTTCTAGTGCTAGACCAATTCTTATTTATTCTTGCTACTTCCTTTCCTTTTGCAAAAGTTTCTTTATGAGGACATTTAGCAGCATAATGACCAACTCTTCCACAATTAAAACATTTGAAAGGAAGTTTACCTCTGAATCGTCCTGTGCCAAGTTGAAGTTTCTTTACAAAATTTACCTCCTCTTCTTCTGAGACATATCCTGATCCTTCTGCTTCTTGCACATCTTTCCCTTTTGTAGAAGCTCTAAAGACGACTTCTTTGACATCCGATGATCCTCCCCTTCTCATTTCATAAGCAGTTAGTATCCCATGAAGTTGCACCACAGTAAGGTTTTGGAGATCCTGTTTTTCTTCAAGTGCAGAAAATTTTGACTCAAATTTTGTCGTTAGTGATCTTAAGATTTTCTCAACCAAAGTAGATTCAGTTATTGTTTCTCCCAGATTTCTCATATGATTTACAATGTCATCAAGACGTAAAAAGAAACTAGCAATACTCTCATCACTATGCATTTTTAACTTTTCATATTCTATTATGAGAGTTTGGAGTTTTGCACTTTTTACCTTTGCATCACCTTCATAACTTAGAATGATTTTGTCCCATATTGCCTTTGCTGTATTCAGCTGCATGACCTTGACAAATTCTGATTCAGTTAGACTCCCCAATAGAGCATTGACCGCTTTTGCATTAGTTTCATAATTCTTCTTTTCTGTCGCATCTGTTGGTACCGAGGCTGGATATTGATACCCTTGTTCAACAATGGCCCATATATCTGCTCCCATAGACTGAAGATAGGATCTCATCCTTATTTTCCAGAAGATTAAATTGCTTCCATTGAAGAGTGGAGGCTTGATGGACGTTGTTCCCTCAAGATTGCTCATCTTGCTTGATCTTCCTTCTAGCGGTTAAGCCTTTTCAGAAGGACCCGCTCTGATACCAATTGTTGGGAAAAATACTGAGAGGGGGGGGGTGAATTAGTATTTAGGACTTACTCAACAATTTTTCTTTTTCTTACTTCAAAATCCATACGCTACTTTTATGAAGCCAACTAGCGTATACACGCGGATATCCTTCATAAAACTCGCGTATACACAGAGATCTAATTATGCAATTAATTATTCACTTATATCATTCCATCATTCATCCATTAGATGTTCAATAAATAGTAAACATGTACAGTAAGAACAGAGTGAGTCATCACACATAAGCAACACACATGAACACCAGGATTTTAGGTGGAAACCCAAGTCGGGAGAAAACCAATGTTGCCGTTGTCTCAGCCTTCAAAATTTTATTATTAAGAAAACTTCTTACAACATGTACTGGTGCAGACTCATACCAGCACGCAGGCACCCACCTGCAGAAGGCTACAACCTTCTCTCGTTTACCAGCCTCTTCTAGAAGGGAGCTACACCCCCCTGCACTCGTTTACCAGCCTCTCCTGGAAGGGAGCTACTACCCTGATAACTTCTACTGGCAGAAAGCTTCCACTTTCATACTGAAGGATTCAACCCTCAGATCTACTGCAGACCACGTTTCATCAATTTTCAAACTGGATCAAACAATTCCAACACAACCCTTTACTTGTCAATAAACAACATTTTCCCAAAGCATCAAAACGTAACTGCTGAAAACCACAAGAACTAAAGATATCGATACAACCCGTACTTCTAGACATATGCAGAAACACATTCAGCCTTTAGTAGCCATCAGATCAGAAATCATACGTGCTTTTATTTAATCAGACCCGCATATATACGCGCCTTTCAGAAGACAAACTCGCGTATACTTCAGTACATTTTCCAAAGAAAACCCTAACTACGCATACGCGCTTTTCTTTCCACATACCCGCGTATACACGCGCTTTCCATGAAACAAACCTGCGTATAGATCTATAAAAGAGGAAATTTGCAGTACAGATCAGATCTATAAACTTACCCAGATTTCTTCAATTTCGTCAACAGGATTGCGCCAGGTCTTCTTCACTTCTTTTCAGATCATCCTTGACATTCACCATTTCTAGATCTAGAGATCTTGAGCCTTCATCATGTTCATAGGAGCATCATAGATTCAAATCTATCAATTAGGAATAGAGTTCACCCATACAAATATACTTCAGAGTGAAGTATTCATCAAAGCCCAGATTCACACACTCACACTTCTTTCTTGCACAATGAATTTCTTCTCCTTATATAGGTTTACCCTTTTTCAATACCATGAGCCAAAACCACATTACTTCCGATGGTATTCCTGGACGGGGTCACATAGACGTATCATTACTCAATACAATGGGTCAATACCATGGTGGTTACCCCTGGTTTTGCACTTTATGAGTGCTTTTTCCCATACGCTACTTGGAACGTTATTTCCCGTGTACATACGCGACTTCTCCTAGACAAATCCGCGTATGCCTTGAGACATGCTCTTTTCATCAGAGATCTAGCACATACTGAATTCCTTTCTTCATTTCCTTATGTACTCACTGTAGATACACCAGATTTACATCATTTAAAAATTTCATCATGACAAATTCTATTGGGCACAACTTCATCAAGTGGGTTGCCATCAAGGACAATACTCTGCATCATATTGCCAACAAAAGAAATATGTGCTTTGGCAAGGGATTTGAAATTTCCAAAATAATAGGAGTGTGTTTATTTATAGAGATTGGGGACTCGAAGACCATTATTAATGATATGGAAAAAAAAAATCATGAGGGGATAACTTTCTAGCCTTATTTTAGATCAATAAGACAATTGGGAGGTTCCTTCATTGATATCGATTCCTAACATGTCTTGTGAGAACATAACCAAGGGATGATTTGGTGGGAGAAAGTTAATTCAAAACAAAATGAAGGGGATATTATAGTTAATGGTGTATTATGCAAACAACTTATTCCCTTTATAGTTAACAAAAGTTTATTTGACAAAGAACCATGTAATCAAAGTTTATTTGACAAAGGGATTGGCTATTAATTGATTGGTTCAAAGGAAAATATGTCAAGTTATTTATGGTTAGCACCTTCTGGTGCACTTTCCTAGAGACCCTGGCTCCTGATATTATTGGAATGGATGTGATGATACTACAGATCCTCTTTTTCAAGTTGGTCAAATCCATTACAGAATTACAATATGGAGGAGATGATCTTGAAGACCTTTCAAGGAAAGTTGGTCAAATCCATTACCTAATTACAATATGGAAGATCAAGGAAAAAATGGTGTACATCAAATACAACATAACATGTGCTCCCTTCTTAATTTGTATATATTAAACTGCCTTGTTAAAAGCAGCTATGTGGTTTCACCACACCAGTCTTTTTGCCTTTTACATCATTACATTGAGCCTGTGTAGAGTCTACTCCATGAATCTTGTAGCTGAGTTGCACATTCTGCAACTCAATTCCCTGGCATGGTACATTAGGGCCGCATGAAAAGGAAATATCCCCCTGTGTAGCTGATATGCCAATTATGTTCTTATATGAAACTCCACTGATGGTCACACAACTGGATCCCTATACACAGAAAACATTGAACATTGAGTGGAAGTGAAAAAGTCATCATTGTAGATAGACTTCTGGGAGAAAACATTGAACATTGAGGGGAAGTGAAAATTTTCACAAAGACTTATAGTTCTAAATAAAGACTTACAGTTCTAAATGTTTTATTTTTAGGGTATACTGTTGTCTATTTAGAAAATCTAAAACCTATTTATAAAGATGGATAAAGTGTCTATTCGAAATGTTAAAATCTTAAACCTCTTTACATAGTTTTAATAGAGTTTTAGTTTAATAATCTATTTAAAATATGAACAATTACTAAAATTTATATTCAAACAAAATTTATAATTTATATATAAAAAAATTTGGTGATAATTACATCTGAGTATATTTTGTTGATGTTTTTAGAACTAGTCATTAGCTACTAGCCAATGTAATTCAAGAAGATGAACCACACTTAGAAAAACGTTAGAAAAATATACTTAAATGTGATTACCACGAAAAAACTTTATATACATTTTATAAATCACAAAAACAAAATTCCTATACATAAATTTAAAAAAATTACCTGACTGGAGCAGCTATTAAATGAGTTCCGTGAGGGGAGGTTGGCAATGGTCATGTTTCCTGTGGCGAATTTCAGGTTGTCCCTCTGTCGTAGAGGCACTCGATACTCTGGCCCTCCAACATTCAAGTTGTCCCTCACATCAAACCTGTGGTGAATTTCATGTTGTCCACCAAATTATAAACAACCATATATGTTTATATGTACAAATGAAAAATAAAATATGTAGAGATATATTCTTAACACTATTAACTATAATTATTTTATAAAATCTAAATATATATATTAAAAAAATTAACAAAATTAAATATTTTTCATTAAATTTGAATTTAAAGAAAAGGAAATAACATTTTTACGATCATCTAAAACAATCCAAATTTATATTCTTATATATGAACTTCTTATCAATAAAATAAAAATAATACAACCATCAAACACTTAGAAATAAAAATATATTACACGATCTTTAAAACAATAAAAATTTAAAATTAAAAGAGATAAATAAAAAGTGGACACATGGAATAAACATCTAACTAAAATGATGGATGATGAGTACATTTTAAAAAAAAGACACCCAAAAAAATAAACACAAGCATCTAATTAAAATAGCATGAGTACATTTTATTCAATATTAATATTACTTTTCTAACCAAAAAAATTAATATATAATACCACAAATAAACATAATACTTGTATACTTATAAAATTTCCACAGGTTTGATGTGAGGGACATTTAGTAAAATAAAATAAATTTAGTAAAATAAATTTCCACAATTTTGTCATTCACCAAATGAGGAGTCAACTAACATAGCTTCTGCTGATCTACAGATGCATTTCCATCTAAAGACTAATATTGTGAGCTTGGGCTTACCGAGAGGTTCTCAAATTGACTGTGAAGAGATTTAATTTCATCATTTTGATGGTTCATCTGAAGTTGGAAGTCATGAATTCTTTCATATTGTTTTACAACTGTAAGGGATATCTAGAAGAGAAACTCCAAAAGAGAGTGAGATTTTATACTATAGGAAGGTGTAGGTAGAGGGGGAACTTTGAGGATCCCATTGCTCCACCTTCACAACTGGTATTGTCCATCATTGGGTCTTTTCAATTGCATAATCTATCACTAACTAGTTCAATTTCAAATTCCCAATTTCTTGCCAAAATAACAAGTGGTTTACTATCAATCACCATGAGATAATACCAATGACTAACAAAGGCAGAATGAAGAGCACCAGAGAGAAATAAAGATAAGAAATTCTCCCGTGAAATCCAAGGAAACCGATGTAGACCAATAACCATTTCGAACAAGAAGTTATTGATCTGCACCTTGCTCACATAATCACATCCTTAGTTAATTTCCTCCATAATGTTTCCAAGCTTGCGCAGAAACAAATGATTCTTCCCTGGCATGTCTGGACCTTGATGGAAGAGCTCGGTTGCAAGAGAGAATTTCAAGGAATCAACCTCAGACAAGTCATATCACTACACAAATCTCTCATCCAGAGCCTGTGAGCTCAATGGAACCTCTCAATCACTGAAGAGGTAGAGCAATCTGGAGACATAGAAGGAGCCTTTACTAATACTAATAATTTTAATTAAAAATATAATTCATTTATTTTTTATAATTTTTTTATTTTATCACTATAAAACATACAATAAAATAAATAGAAAATTTGAGTGATTTAATACTCATTATAAATTAATACCTTTAAGTTGTATAAATATATCACATTTATCCACATCACCTCATAATTCCTCATAACCTTTTTCTTTTCAGGATGCTTAAAAAATAAAGGAAAAGAACAACTACCATATATTCGGGTAACCAATGTGCTATTAGAGTCTTTATTATGCATCATTCCTTAGCCTCATCCCAAAAGTTCTAATCAATCCATATTTTTATTTGAAGTTTTATAAAATGTTTCATATTTTTCTTCACCTATACTTTTATACATCTTAAAATTAATTGACTGGTAAATCATTCAAAATATGTCACCCGATATGGCTACGTGAGTTCATTGATTGTCCAGGTTCGGGGATGTGCAAAGTTCGGCGACGTGAAGGGATGGACACACCATATATCCTGAGTGGGGATGTGAGTGGAGTTAGATAAGAGGTCGTAGGCTTCTTTTATGTTGAAGTGGCCAGCCGCATGAGAGTCCCATCTTAGCTTGCCCCACTGATCGTCCCTTTGAATCTTCCTTTTCCTTAGCTCATCAGCTAGGTTAGTCCATTCCTGAGAATTATTTTGCTGGACCCATTCCGGGGCCTCTAGTCATTCCCTCCATTCAGTGTTTTCTTTGTTTTTCCAGGAAAGGGATTCTTTGACCGAGGGAGAGCCCATAAGAAGAGTGTCATCCACATATTGTTGGTGGGTTGAAGGGGGGTTAGAGGGGTAGAGGTTAATGGGTTGGAGGTTTAGGGGGTTAAATGGGTAAGGATTTTAGAGGTTTAGGGGATTTAGCAGTTACAGATTTTAGGGGTTAGGGTTTTGGGGGTGAAATGGGTTAGGGTTTTAGGGGTTAAATGGGTTAGGGGTCGGGAATTAGGGTAATTGTGTGGGCATGATAACTAAGGAGTGTCGGTGAATGCCAAGGATTGAAAAGGCATGCTAACATATGCCATAAAGTGTTGGGCACAACATTGATTTTCCAATGACTTGGTTGGGTTCCCAAGTCGCAAAAAAATTAAGGCTATCTATGACGACATGAAAGCTAAGGAATACCAAGGTGTGGCAGGGAATGCCTAGAAGTACTAACAAAT
Source organism: Pinus albicaulis (assembly GCA_034641835.2). NCBI lineage: Eukaryota > Viridiplantae > Streptophyta > Pinopsida > Pinales > Pinaceae > Pinus > Pinus albicaulis. Next base: position 729,589,871 of record CM076578.1, on the reverse strand, counting down.
GATAGGAAGTTCCAAGGCATGATAGGCAATCCAAGATGTGCCAGGTGCCAGGGTGTGGCATGAACACATCCTAGGGAGTGTGAGGGCCAAGTGTCAGGGAAACACAAGGGAGCACTAGTTTCAAATGCATGGAAATGAAGTATTAGCCAGTTCCAGGTGTGCTAAGAAGGGAGTTACATAGTATTCTAGGAAGTGTCAAGGCATGTTAGAGTGCTAGGGAAGCATACAAAGATGTTCCAAGTGCCAAGGTGTGCCAATGTGTGCTAAGGAGTGTTAGGGAGTGCTAGGAAAACATAACAGAGCACTGGGTCAAAATGCATAAATGAATGAATAAGAGTGTGTGACAAGGAGTGTTAGCGAGTTTTAGGTATCTCGAGGAGGGAGTAACATGGTATGATAGGCAGTGCTAAGTCATGTTATAGTGTCATGGCGACATGCATCCAATATGTACCAGGTGCCAGGGTGTGCCAACATGTGCTAGGAAGTGTTAGGGATTGTCAGGGAAACACAAGGGAGCATTTACGTTGTAGCCATTGGAGAAGTATTTACGTTGTAGCCATTGCAGGACCCCGATAATTTTTTTCCATGGAGAATTATTTACGTTGTATCCATTTCATTAAAGAAAGAGGTTCGTCAATGCTTTTTTGTATGTGTTAATAAATTGGAAGATACCTTAAAATCTACCTCACCAATCTGACCACAATTGGTGAGTGCAAGCATTTGCGAAATGGCATCATGAGTGGAGCCTTTTCCAAAAGAGATTATTCATTTACATTAAAATATATACAACATGTAGTTAGCATTCCATCCATGTTAGCACACACACCTGATGGTATAAGTCCTTAAACTGGTACAAAAAAAATGATTTTATATATTCACATACGGGACAGTCACAAGATGTAAACAAAATCACATACTTATCAAAATTCTCAACCAGGAATATGGTAAATTGCTTCAAAATGTGCTTGCAACTAGGTAGGAATCAAAGACGATCATTGCAATGGGTTAAGGGGATCTAAGAGAGAATTATGTAAGGAGCTTCTTCTAGGTAAAGGACATTGGTATTACTATTGTTAAAGGGGGTGGCCTACAAGGATACATTGGTAGCTATTGATGCAAGAGCATAATTTCAACAATTTATTTCAAAATTTGCATTTGTCCTCCATAAGGTCTTAAAGATTTATAGGAGGAACTTGGTTTCCTTGTTGCCCTATAATTTTGTAAAATTTCTAATTTCATATTTGGGATAGGAAATTTTAGTAATTTTAGGCATAATTTAAGATGTTGTTTGATTTTTAATGCCCCCTAGTCATTAGGAAAGTTGAGTCTTATGATTAGGATTACTTGTGGCATCCTATGTATTTTTCAAACTCCAATACACCAAGGAAAATTTGTGGAGGACATTTAGGGGAAGTGTGATTGTCCATAAAATGTAGATTGGATTTGGGGAACTTGTAGCTCTTTTCCTTGGACCCTACTAGTTCTTAGAGGTTGTATTTGGAGCGGTTAGCAGGAAAAAGCATAATATTCCCAAGAATATTAGTGTTGGAGCACCTGTGGTTTGGGAGAAAGGATAACGAGTTCTAGGAGTTAAGGGGTTTAAGGGTTTAGGAGCAAGGGGTTAAGGGTAAAGGGTAAAGGGTTAGGGCTTATGGGATTTAGAGGTTAGGGGGTTGAGGTATAGGGGGTTTAAGGGTTAGAGGTTAATTACTTAGTGGTTAAGGGATTCAGGGGTTAAAATATTAACCATCAAGGGCTTACATATCAGGGGATTTAGGGGTTAAGTGCCTAAGGGTTATGGTATTTAGGTGTCAGCGAGTTAAGGGGTTAGGTTTAATGAGTTTAGGGGTTAGGGGTTATGGGTTAAGGGTCAAGGTTTAAGAGGATATGGGATTAGGGTTTATGGGGTTCAAGGATTCTAAGTTAGGGGTTAGGGGTTAAGGGGTTAGTGGCTTTGGGTTTAAGGGATCAAGGGGTTAATTTGTTATGAGTTATGGGTGCAAGGGTTAAGGGATTGTGGCTTTGGGGTTAAAGAGATAGGTATTTTAGAGGTTATGGGTTAAGTGTGTATGGGTTGTGATAATGTGGCCCCTAATCCCCTTATCAAAACTATTGGGGTTTCCCCTATAAATTTCTCTCATTGCCTTACCTATAGGTCCCCTACCCCCTATGTCATAAGGCCCTAAGGCTCCTTCTCATTCACTAATGTTAGGATTATAGATCTCAGTAAAATATGCTCGAACCTCTCACTTCTACCCATCCATGCTACCCTTATGTCCCCTTGCCCCATTCAATACACCAAAAGATCCCCCTCCCCAAAAATTCATGATAATTGAACATTTGGAGGTGATAATTTAACAACAACTTCACAACTAGTCCATTTATAATGGTGTCTTGGAGCTATTAAATGTCATTTCATTGAGTTACAGTGATAGGTGAGAGCTATGCATAGCTCACTAAAGGTGTATCAAGAGGCTATTAGTCTATTGGCTATAGAATTTGACTCTTTTTATTTGTAACTTAGCGAAATGGAAAAGATGTGGAGACAATCTCGATTCTTCTTCTTTCACCGAGCCATGTAAAATAAATGAAGCAAATAGTCTCAACCCCTTGGAGAAGGAAAGTTGAGAGCAATAATTAGCATGAACAAATAAAGAATCCAATGAGTTAAGTTTAGAGGCGTCTCCCTTTGTAAACAAGCATCCATAAGCTTGTTAGTGTTAGTATGAATCTTTACTAGAGGTTGAGTAGTCTTCACATCACTAACCACATCCAATTGAAAGGTACCAACCCCTACGATAAAAATGTTGTCTCCAACTAAGATGTAGTTAATACCAATAATATCACCTTATGAATCTATTACAATATTATTTGGAAAGTATGTTTCCATACATGTGTGAAAGAAACAATCCATTTGGTTAGCAAAAGGAAGTCTTTTTTAAGACCTCCAGAAATCCCCTTGAAGGAGACAAGAAGGGTTTGAAACCATATAATAAAAGTCGATCTATGAACCCTATTTCTAATGTGTTCTATGCATGTGTTTGTTCACTCGGTTTGACATGTGATAGACAATATACGAAGCCTTTTTTTCCACGTATCATCTTCATTAGATATCATGTTGCCAAGAATGAAGTGTCTGCATTAGAGTTAAAGTTCCTATTTTAGTTTGTTGTCTTTTTTTGTCTTTTAGAGTACAAATATTTCTGGTATACTGTACTAAGGTAGTTTGGCTTTCAAATATTCAAGGAATATGTGAGCTAATATAATACCATATTGTAATATTTGAAATAACATGATGAACTATTTAGCACAATTTATGGTGTTAGATTGATTGAGATGTTTATTTTTGGATGGATGGATGTACATCTCTTTAGCCAATAGACAAAACTCACTAAGCATTGTTGCAAGTATGTCATTGACATGTTGAAGTGCCACTGAGACTTAGAGGTAGAAGATTTAGACTTGTATGTTTTCACCTATTCGGGTGTGATGATACCTTGTGGAGGTAAGCAAAATTTCCATTTTTTAAACTCTTGGATATATTCTATACACTCTTCAGAGAATTTCAACCTTTTAAATAAAATTACAAACAAATGTACATTCATGCAATAATTACTAATTGATTTGGGGGTGACTCAACAAATTGTAGCATGTTGGCTTGTTGAATTTGTTAGTAAGTTAATTAGGGCTTGATAAATTTGTAAGCTTCAGTGGGATTTATTGCGGTTGTATGTGTTTTAGAGAAGCGAGTTTGGAGTGGTGGTTGTGCTTCCTTTATTGAATTTGATTTCTTTTGTTCTTCTTCTTATGCATGCCCACTATGGTATATTCTCATTAGTGGTTAAGGGGTTAGGGATTGGGGGCTTAAGGGTTAGGGGCATAATGAATTAGTATTTGAGGGGTTATGGATTGGGGTTAGGGGAATAATGAGTTAGTGGTTAAGGGGTTATGGATTGGGGGGTTAAGGTTAGGGGATTTAGGCGCATTTATGGGTTAGAGGAATAATGAGTTAGTGGTTAAGGGATTAGGGATTGGGGGGTTAGGGGTTAGGGGATTTAGGCGTAGTTAGGGGTTAGGTGAATAATGAGCTAGTGGTTAAGGGATTATGAATTAGTGGCTTAGGGCTTAGCGGATTTAGCAGTTAAGGATTTTAGGGGTTAGGGATGAGGGGTTAATGGGTTAATGGTTAAGCATTAACGGTTTAGGGGTTTACGGGTTAAGGGGTTAGGGGTTTAGGTGTTAGTGTTTTAGGGTTTAAGGGTTTAGAGGTTTAGGGGTTAAATGGGTTAGGGTTTTAGGGGTTTAGGGGGTTAAAATGGTTAGGGGTTGGGAATTAGGGCTTAAGGGGTTAGGGGTTAAGGGTTAGACGTTTAGGGTTTATGGGGTTAAATGGGTTTAGGGGTTTAGAGGTTTAGGGGGTTAGGGGATTTAGCAATTAAGAATTTTAGGGGTTAGGGGTTAAGGGGTTAAGGGGTTAGAGGTTAAGCGATTAGATGTTTAGGGGGTTAAATGGGTTAGGGGATTTAGCAGTTAAGTATTTTACGAGTTAGGGGTTAGGGGTTAGGGTTTGGGGGTTAAATGGGTTAGGGTTTTAGGGCTTTAGGGGGTTAAATGGGTTAGGGGTTTAGGGTTTAGGGGGTTAAATGGGTGAGGGGTTATAGTCATTTCTTAGGTGAACAAGGCACAATCTAGTTGTAGTAACCGTAACTTGGTCAAGTTGTTATAGTCAAGGCAAGACTTGGTTGGGTTCCCAAGTTCCAAAAAGGTAAGGGTAATTGTGAGGGAATGGTAACTAAGGAGTGTGAATGCATGCCAAGGAATGAAAAGGCATGCTAACAGATGCCAGAAAATGTCAATGGATGTTGAGGAGTGTTAGGGAGTGCCAGGACATTGCAAAGGAGAACTAGGTCAAAATGCATGGAAATGAACGAATAAGAGTGTGTGCCAAGTAGTGTCAACGAATACCAGGTGTCTCAAGGATAAAGTGTGTTAGGGGAAGGTCAAAATAAGACTTGTAGGAGGTAAGCCTATGGTTACATAAAGGGTTGGACAAAGTAGTTTCATACAAAGGGAAACTTTAGGCTGGGCACAACATCGATTTTCCAATGACTTGGTTGGGTTCCCAAGTCACAAAAAAAGCAAGGTTATCTATGACGACATGAAAGCTAAGGAATACCAAGGTGTGTCAGGGAATTCCTAGAAGTACTAAGACATGTTAGGCAGTTCCAAGGCATGATATGCATGCCAAGATGTGGCAGGTGCCAGGGTGTGGCGTGAACACATTCTAGGGAGTGTGAGGGCCAAGTGTCAGGGAAACACAAGGGGGCACTAGTTTCAAATGCATGGAAATGAAGTATAAGCCAATTCCAGGTGTGCTAAGAAGGGAGTGACATGGTATTCTAGGAAGTGCCAGGGCATGTTAGAGTGCTAGGGAAGCATACAAAGTTGTTCCAAGTGCCAAGGTGTGGCAATGTGAGCTAAGGAGTGTTTGGGAGTGCCAGGAAAACATAACAGAGCACTAGGTCAAAATTCATAAATGAATGAATAAGAGTGTGTGACAGGGAGTGTTAGCGAGTTCTAAGTGTCTCGAGGAGGGAGTGACACGGTATGATAGGCAGTACTAAGTCATGTTATATAGTGTCAGGGAGACATGCATCCAAGATTTTATATATTCACATACGTGACAGTCACAAGATGTCAACAAAATCACATACTTATCGAAATCCTCAACCAGCAATATGCTACATTGCTTCTTAATGTGCTTGCAACTAGGTAAGCATCAAAGACAATCATTGCAATGGGTTAAGGGAATATAAGAGAGAATTATGTAAGGATTTCCTTCTAGCTGGTAAAGGACATTGGTATTAATATTGTTAAAGGGGGTGGCCTACAAGGATACATTGGTAGCTATTGATGCAAGAGCATAATTTCAACAATTTATTTCAAAATTTGTATTTTTCCTCCATAAGGTCTTAGAGATTTTTAGAAGAGGAAGTTGGTTTCCTTGTTGCCCTATAATTTTGTAGAATTTCTAATTTCATATTTGGGATAGGAAATTTTAGTAATTTTAGGCATAAGTTAAGATATTTTTTTTATTTTTAAGGCCTCCTAGTCATTAGGAAAGTTGAGTCTGATGATTAGGATTACTTGTGGCATCCTATGTATTTTTCAAACTCCAATACACCAAGGAAGATATGTGGAGGACATTTGGGGGAAATGTGATTGTCCATGAAATGTAGATCGGATCTGGGGAACTTGTAGCTCTTTTCCTTGGACCCTACTAGTTCTTAGAGGTTGTATTTGGAGCGGCTACCAGGTAAAAACATAATATGCCAAAGAATATTAGTGTTCGAGGTTAAAACACGAGATTCAAAGTTCAAATCCCCTTGAGTTGCCAACCACAAAATAATATTTTTTATCTATTTATTTATTAAATTTTTAGAATGTGGTTTAATGAAAAAAGAAAAATATAATATAAAAGAAATAAATATGACATGATTAAATTTCATGTGGTTTGAATATCTATTTTCAAAACTAAAAAATATAACTTTATCCACTATCCAGTCATGGATATTTCAATGAAAACTTCTGAATGCTAATGATTTTGTCTTAATTGCTAACTATCTTAAATGGGTTTCGTCTTAATTGTCATTGTCTTAAGTTGCCATTGTCTTAAATAAAAAGGTCTGTCTTAAATATTTTTGTCTCAAAGTGCTTTTGTCTTAAATCTAAAATTTTGTCTTAAAATATTTTTGTCTCAAATTGCTTTTGTCTTAAAATATATTTGTGTCAAACTGCTTTTGTGTTAAGTATAAAGTTTTGTCTTAAAATATTTTTGTCTCAAATTGTTTTAGTCTTAAATACAAAGTTTTGTCTCACGCTATTTTTGTCTTAAATTTTAAATTTAAAACAATTCAATTGATATTAAATTTTAATATAAAATAACTAAAATAAAAAATGACTTTCTGAGACAAAAGATTTCTTTGGTCTTAAAAAGTGTCTTAAAACCCTTAGTGTAATAGTGACAAATTGGGATTAGATGCAGCTAGATGGCTACATCTATATTGTGTCACCACGTTAAAATGATTCGGGCATTAAATATGTGAAAACCACGCAGTGCAATAATATGCCAGAAGCACATTGGAAAAATTCAAATCTAAATAGAAGTGAATTAATATCCATGAAGGATATTAATTAATTACAAATGTTGCTGATATCTCCAACGGATTCAGTGGACAATATTGGTTACGAACAATCCGCCATGGATTATTGGTTAGTTGACAATTGTACATTATCACGCTGCTTTTAAATTCCTTCGGCTTTACATTAGATTTTTCAGTTGTACGATCTCAATTTAACATCTTTATTCCTGGATAAGTACGTGCACTTGAAAATCTATATTAATTAGCTGAAATAATTGCATAAAATAAGTATAGTCATTTATTGAATAAATATGATGTGAGCTTGAAAATCTATATTAATTAGTTGACAATATTTGCTAGAATAATTGCATAAAATAAAATAAGTATAATCATTTATATTGCAAAAAAATCAGTGATATAGTTATTACATTCCAAAAATTTAGTAGGTTAGTTATTTATAGTGATAATCTGGTTTTGTGCTTTAATATTCAATCACAACCGTTTCCATTTTCCACCCTTTGTCCGCCTCCCATATAGACTGCTTACATATTTAATAAACCAAATTAATTGCAAATTTCTAAAATATGGGACTGCTTACATATTTAATAAATCAAATATGATAAACCAAATTAATTGCAAATTTTTTTCTAAATATTTTAGAAAGCTGATTTATAATGCTTAAATAACTAAATTTATATATAAATTTAATTCAATTTAAAAATATTGAAATATTCTGAAAATCTAATAAAAGAAAAATGAAACAGCTAACATTCCAATATCATCTACAATTGAGTAGACAAATCTTATCATCTTTCAACAAAAGTAAGTACTATAAATAGGCACCCTCGTTCCATACTCAGTAGCCATCATTATTCCTTCATCCTTTGAGAATAATTCACTCCTCCTCAATGGCGAACCCAGCAACACATTCTCTGGCCTTTTCTTTAATGGTGGTTGTGGTTTTAATGCTTCAATGCCTGCACATGCAGGGCGCTGCAACAACCCTAAAACACAAGAATTATCACATTGTCTCGGCTGAAAGCTTCAAATGGAAACAGCTAGATGGAATTGCCGACTGCTCAGCTTCTTCACTTGCAGGTTAGCTGTTTTTTTTTAATCAAGATTTACATTTAATTTTATTTAACAATTTCTATGAACAATTTGTTTTTATATATACTGCAGAGAATTAATCCCATAACCTTCCAATATGGCTAAATATTTTTTGGGAAGAAAAAATATAATCAGATTTTTGTGTGTACAGGTGAGGAAGAGCGTAAGCCAGGAGTGAAGCTAAGACTGCATCATATTAACGGGGCGTGCTCACCTCTGAGGACCGCCGACTCGAGCTCATGGAAAGACTTTGTCTTTCAGATATTCGAAAGAGACCAGGCTAGTGTGAATAGAATAAGCTCAAAAGTGAGAGGCAGAGGCAGTTATGTTACGCCGAGCGATGTTGCTCTTCAAGCTGGAACCAGTCTGGGTTCAGGAGAATATATTGTAACAGCAGGAATTGGCACACCACCTCAGAATCAATTGCTGATAATTGACACGGGCAGCGATGTGACATGGATACAAGCGCAGCCTTGTAGAAGGTGTTATTGGCAGAAAGGTCCCATATTCGATCCCAGTAAGTCATCTTCTTATAAACGCTTACCCTGTACTTCGTCTACCTGTACAGAATTGACCAGATCAGAAGGCGTTAGAAACCCCTGCGGTCATGGGGGCTGCATTTATAAAGTCACGTACGGGGATAACTCAATAACCAAGGGAGCTTTTGGGCAGGAAACCTTCGCTCTGGGTTCCGATTCTTTCCCAGGCTTCGCCCTCGGATTGGGGCATTCCAATAAAGGCACCTTTAACGGCACGGCCGGGATTTTAGGATTGGGGCAGACTCCACTTGCCTTTCCTTACCAAACAAGAAGCAGATATGGTGGCCAATTCTCATACTGCCTTCCGGAATTGCTAGCCGCCTCATCAGCGGGCTCATTCAGCGTCGGTCCCAGTTCGATTCCTGCCAATGCCGCTTTCACCCCTCTCGTCGCAAATTCAGATTATCCCAACTTCTATTTCGTGGGATTTAACGGTATAAGCGTCGGAAGCCAGAGGCTGGCGGTTTCGCGTGCTTCTCTTGGAAACGCAGGCACACTTGTGGACTCTGGAACCGTCATAACTCGGCTTGCCCCAGACGCATACGATGCCCTGAAAACTGCCCTCGTGAGTCAAGCCCCGAATCTTCCGAAAGCGGACCCGGACCAGCTCCTGGACACCTGCTTCGACCTCTCTAAAACGAGCGGCCAGGTCAGCCTTCCCACCATAACTTTTCACTTCGCCAACAATGCGGATTTGAGTGTGAGCGCCAACGGGATTTTGTTTCCCATTAATGATGACGGATCTCAGACGTGCCTCGCATTCGCACCTGCACCCGCAGATACGCCCGACGGATTTAACATTATCGGGAACTTCCAACAGCAGGAAAGGGACGTTTCTTTTGACCTTGCAGGCAGGAGAGTTGGCTTCGCCACTGGAAGCTGCTCTTCTACTTAGCACTCTGCTCCAATAATACTAGTAGCAAATGCTCCCACCCTCCATTTACGCTGTTGTTGGGCTAATTATTTCTGAAGTTGAATTCCCCCTCTTTCTGCAAAAACATGACACCATTCCCTGTCAGTAAAACACAATAAGCAGAGCAGATGGTTAAGTGTAGGTGACGTCAGATGGAGATTTTGGGCCCATATTACACTATGTATTATGGACAATACCTATACTTGAACTTCCAATAAGTTATCCAATATATTATATTTTGAAAATTTCGTTTGTTTGGGTCAATTAAATAATTTAACATTATAATGTATAATATTTGTTTTTAAATGGTTAATGTAAAAGAAAAATATTAATTGGAAAACATAATAATGAAATATACTTAATTTTATTATTTATAAATATTTTATAATTATATTAGTATAGATTTATCTTAAGCAGAGATTTAACATGAGTTTACAAAGATTAAATTTCATTACAAGCAAATTTGTTTTAAAGCGAAAAAAAAAACCTGTAATTTTTCATTATTTAAATTGCATTTTTAAATGATATACACTTTTAAGTATATCTTATACTAATTCATATTAAATATTTTATTCATTAGAATTTTTTATTCTTTTTTTGACAAATTCAGTTGCTAGTTTGTATTCCAAAAAAAGAAGAGAGCAAAAGCTCCGAAATTACATGAAAATATGTTTGCTCTGCAGTGAAGAGAGCAACTACAACTATGTATTACATGCCCTTTGATTCTAGTATTCGAGAGGAGCCAAAATACTGAAAAATTGTAGATACAAACAAACTGTGAAAGAAGTAATACATATTTAAAAGTCATGCTGAGATGTGAGAGGTAGATTAGTCAATATTTATGTGGTTGATTTGGCGCACAGTAGAGTTCTCCGGATTTTCTTCATTCCCCGCGTTCCTTTATGTTGTTGGAACTAGTACTTGGGGCAACATATTTTTCTATCATGTATTTTAGGATTTGAACCGATTCTTCAGCATAAGCGCACTTGTTCGAAAGATTGTCGAACTATGCTTGAAGAGAAGAGACCCTTGAGAGAAAGAAATTCCTCAAGGGCTTTAACATCATTCTTCAGCTTTACATCGATAGTCTTCTGGTGTGCATGAATTTGTTCAAGCTCTGCCTGCAAATCCGCACAGTGAAAACAATTTTCACTTCGAGCCACGCTGATTGGAGAGTGTCGAGGCCAAGGGGGTCAAAGATGAAGTTGGGAGACTACACCAACCTGCAAACAACGGAGGGGGCTCTGGGATCTACCGTTATACCTGGGAGCAGAGATCAAAAGGGGCGATGAATGCCACGACGAAGAGGCTAAACAATCAAATAAATAAAAAGGATGATGCAGAAGGCAGGGTTTAGTGGAATAAATAGAATCGCATAGATGAGGAGGTGCCTTGCTGTGAGAAGTCCAAGGTGAAGGATTCACAGGAATGAAGCGATAAGGAGAACAATTGACACAAGAAAAGTCAGAAATGCCAGGGTTGGAGATCAAGAAATATCTTATTGCATCGAAGATCATGATTAAGGCAGGGGGGTTTGATACATAGAATTGTTGCACAACAATTGACCTAGAGACCGAGCGCAGGCTCGATTTTCCAAACGATCTTCTTCTCTGTTGTGGATTCGAAGGATGTGAAAGAATGACATTTCTTTCATTTCTTGGAGGAGGATATGACATCTGCTGATGACTTGATCGAGAGCTGCATTGGTGACAGGATGTTTGTGAACCATAAAATGAATTATGATTGTTGAGTCACCCAGAATCATGGCGTTTTTTATTTTGAGCTTCTACAGTTGGACTAAGCCTTGAAAAAGAGCGAGGGCCTTTGCTCTGTTATTGGACAGAGAGCCTAGAATCCATTCAAAGGTTAAGAGCAGAACCCCACTTTCATTTCTTATGCTGCCAGCCGCCCCAGCAACTCCTGGGTTGGATTTCGAAGCACCATCAAAAAATAGAATGGGTCTGCCACTGGCCTTGATCCAATCCCTGAATTCATTCTCTTTGAATCGAATTTTCCAGATGATATCAGATCTACAATGTGTTTTAGAGGAGGGGTTATTCTTATTGCTTTTGGGCAATAGGTCATGAAGGAAGATCTTTTCCTCCACACACAGATCATTTGGATCGATCCTATGATTGCTTTTAATAGAGATGGCTTCAAGAGTTAGACTCCAGGTTTTATTACAGAGCTTCCTATAGGATGGCTCTTTGCCTCTGAAAATCTTGTTCTTCCGAGAGAGCCATATATTCCACAAGGCCACATGCGATAGAGTGTTCCAAACCCTCCATGAGAGTTTGTTCTTCTTATTTTTTCAAGGAAAAATATTTTTCCAAGAGAGAAGAAGCTCAGATATAGAGCTCGGAGGAGTGCTATTGGGATGAAAATAATTGGTGAGATTTGTCCAGCAGTGTATGGCAAAGGGACACCCGATGAAGAGATGAGGGATCGTTTCCTCTACATTTTGACAATTTTGGCAAATAGAAGGTCCTATAACTCCTCTTTTTTTGAGGTTTTCTGAAGTTAGAACTTTGGCTCTCAATAGAGTCCAGATGAAAATTTTTATCTTAGGAATTGCTTCTGACTGCCAGACAGTCTTCCAAACTGGCCAGATTGGCGTTGGATAATGCTCTTTTCATAGGTACTGATATGTTGACTTGATGGTGAAGGCATTGCCTCAAGGGTCCCAGCAGAATCCATCGATGCTATCTTTTTTAATAGGAGCTAATCCATGTAGGTGGGATTGCAAATTTCTAAGCTCATCTTCAAGTTGAGGAGGAATGTTCGGGAAGTTCCATCCAATCCACATTTGGGTTTGTGCATTCCATTTTGAAAATTGACTCAGAAATTTGAGGTCCATGTTGTTGTAGTAGCGGAGAATGTTCTGAGTGTCAGGCCTATCCATGATGGGATTTTGTCCCATAATCCGATCCATTCCAATATTAATATTGTTTCCTCCTTTGGGAACTTTTGAAATATTTTGAGCTAGAAGAGGGATAACCTTTTTACATGAAGACCAGATTTTGGAACGAGGTCTATTGGAGATTTCTTGTTGCAGGAGTTGCTTCTGGGCGAAATTTAAATATTTTACTTCCAGCACCTTCTTCCACCAAGTCTGGTTCCCATTGATAAATCTCCACAAAATCTTCCCTCCAAAATTATTATTCATGAGTTTGGGAGAGCGAACTCCAATGCCTTTGTGCTCCTGATATTGTATTACTTGATTCCATGAAAAGATTATATTTTTTTTTGTCTTGCTTTCCTCCTTGCCATAAGAAATGTCTGATTATTCCCTCAAGTTTAATATGAACATTGGCAGGGGCATGCAAAAGAGTGAACTAATATAGGGGAAGGGAGGATAGCCCAGATTTAAGAAGAATGAGCTGACCTACGGGATTGAGCCAAGAGGAGCCCCATTGATGAAATTTCCTCTTCAGTTTATCAATAGTAACGTTCTAGACCTCAGCCTTCAAGGATTTGATACTTGCCGACATACCTAAGTAATTAAAATGATCCCAATTTTTCTTACAAGGTACCCCAAATATATTGGCAATGTTGTGCAAAGATTGACAAGAGAGTTGGCTTCGCCACTGGAAGCTGCTCTTCTACTTAGCACTATGCTCCAATAATACTAGTAGTAAATGCCCCGACCCTCCATTTACGCTGTTGTTGGGCTAATTATTTCTGAAGTTGAATTCCCCCTTTTTCTGCAAAAACATGACACCATTCCCTGTCAGTAAAACACAATAAGCAAAGGAGATGGTTAAGTGTACGTGACGTCAGATGGAGATTTTGGGCCCATATTACACTATGTATTATGGACAATGCCTATACTTGAACTTCCAATAAGTTATCCAATATATTTTATTTTTAAAATTTCGTTTGTTTGGGTCAATTAAATAATTTAACATTATAATGTATAATATTTGTTTTTAAATGGTTAATTTAAAAGAAAAATATTATTTGGAAAACATAATAATGAAATATACTTAATCTTATTATTTATAAATATTTTATAATTATATTAGTATAGATTTATCTTAGATTTAACATGAGTTTACAAAGATCAAATTTCATTACAAGCAAATTTATTTTAAAGTGAAAAAAAGGTGTAATTTTTCATTATTTAAATTTCATTTTTAAATGATATACATTTTTAAGTATATCTTATACTAATTCATATTAAAATATTTATTCATTAGATATATATATTTTTTTTTTACAAATTCAGTTGCTAGTTTGTATTCCAAAAAAAAAAGAGAGCAAAAGCTCCGAAATTACATGAAAATATGCTTGTTGTGTAGTGAAGAGAGAAACTACAACTATGTATTACATGCCCTTTGATTCTAGTATTCGAAAGGAGCCAAAATACTGAAAAATTGTAGATACAAACAAACTGTGAAAGAAGTAATACATATTTAAAAGTCATGTTGAGATGTGAGAGGTAGATTAGTCAATATTTATGTGGCTGATTTGTCGCACAGTAGAGTTCTCCAGATTTTATTCATTCCCCGCGTTCCTTTATGTTGTTGGAAATAGTACTTGGGGCAACACATTTTTCTATCATGTATTTTAGGATTCGAACCGATTCTTCAGCATAAGAGCACTTGTTCGAAAGATTGTTGAACTATGCTTGAAGAGAAGAGACCCTTGAGAAAAAGAAATTCCTCAAGGGCTTTAACATCATTCTTCAGCTTTACATCAATAGTCTTCTAGTGTGCACAAATTTTTTCAAGCTCTGCCTGCAAATCAGCACAGTGAAAACAATTTTCACTTTGAGCCATGCTGATTGGAGAGTGTTGAGGCCAAGGGGGTCGAAGACGAAGCTAGAAGACTGCACCAACCTGCAAACAACGGAGGGGGCTCTGGGATCTACCGTTATACCTGGGAGCAGAGATCAAAAGGGGCGATGAATGCCATGACGAAGAGGCTAAACAGTCAAAGAAATAAAGAGGATGATGCAGAAGGCAGGGTTTAGTGGAATAAATATAATCACATAGATGAGGAGGTGCCTTGCTGTGAGAAGTCCAAGAAGTCCAAGGTGAAGGAGTCACAGAAATGGAGCGATAAGGAGAACAATTGACACAAGCAAAGTTAGAAATGCTAGGGTGGGAGATCAAGAAATATCTTATTGCATCGAAGATCATGATTAAGGCAGCGGGGTTTGATACATAGAATTGTTGCACAGTAATTGAACTAGAGACCGAGCGCAGGCTCGATTTTCCAAAAGATCTGATTCTCTGTTGTGGATTCGGAGGATGTGAAAGAATGAGGTTTCTTTCATTTCTTGGAGGAGGATACGACATCTGCTGATGACTTGATCAAGAGCTGCATTGGTGACAGGACGTTTTTGAACCATAAAATGAATTATGATCGCTGAGTCACCCAGAATCATGGTGTTTTTTATTTTGAGCTTCTACAGTTGGACTAAGCCTTGAAAAAGAGCGAGGGCCTTTGCTCTACTGAAGGATTCTGCCATAAGAATGAACAAGTAGGGAGAGAGGGGGTAGCCCTCCCAAATTCCTCTTGTGGATTAGAAGTATGGATTTGGTCTTCCGTTGATGAGTGGGGATATCCAAGGCCCAGAGATGCAGGATTTAATGAAGTCAAGAAAGATTTGATCGAATCCCATTTTTCGTAGAAAAGCAAAGAGAAAGGAGTGCCTTACTCTATCAAATGTGTTGGCGAGGTCTAGCTTAACGATTAGTCGGCTGTACTTAAATGGAATGGGCCCAAGAGGGCATTGATCAACAAATGACAGGGTAGTAGGATAATGATATGATGCAGTGAAGGTGAGAACACTAGCAGACGCTAAGGAGAATTGTGAGAGGAGTGTGATAGCTATTAAAATCCTATCAAGCCTTTCAATAATATTGCCTTTTCATATTCTCCTATTATTCCATGTATATCTGCGGTTCTTTGGCATTATATCCACCAGTTCCTGTTCTTGCATTAAGTTTTCAAGCTGTCTTGTGAAGGGATCATCCCCAAAACAACCCCCTTTATTCTCATTCGCATGTAGGGTTCGATTAAGTATCCTCCCCTTATGATGTTTTTGTTTTCTTCATTGTTCATATCTTCCCTTAAGGAATTCCAGCATAACTCTTTTTCTCTGTAGTGATTTGGACTTTACACATTGTACACAATGATTCTTTGCTCGTTTCTGCTATTTTCTAAAACAATTTTGAGCCATTTTTTATTTACTGTAGTTCCTTTATGATGCCATGTGTTAGTTGAACAAAGTGTAGCTAATCCCCTAGAGGCACCTCTTGATTCCAATAGTGTGCCATCATATTGCTTTTCTCTGCTTATTATTTTCCTCATATATGTTTCTGCTTGTTTAGTTTCTTGAAGGAGGATAATTTCAGGCATTTCTTGAATTATTAGATCCCTTAGTGCTTTTGTTTTTGAGGGGTGCCCTAAACCCATGCTATTCCATGAGAGGAATTTCATCATTATATGAAGTCAGTTTAGAGAGTTGCTCTCCCTCCCTGCTCCTTTTATCCTATGTCTCTACTATTCAGCCCCAATATATAATTTTCAATGGGATTTTCAGTTCCTAAGGCAATGTCTTTTTGTGCATTTTAATTCCGTTGTTGTTTTGTTGATTTTCTTCTAGGACCCTACTTCTTATGTGATTCTAGAGATTCTCCATGCTCCTTGGACGAATTTCTAGTGATACGAATGGAGGCCATTTCTTGAGAAGATGTGGTGATATCGTGGATGGGGGGTGAGGTAATGGGAGGATCCAAAGGTGGGGGAAGATTGGAAAGAGGGGGATCGTCATTAAGGGAGGATATGATTGAAAAGGGGTTAGACAACAAGTTTGATGAGGGATTTGCAGAGGTAGAGGGAAGATTTCATGGATCCGGGACCTTTCCGGATGAGGGAGGTAGGGGGTTGGACTTGGCAAGGAAAGCATCTTGAGGATTATTCCTTGTAACAGGATTAGATTTATTTATTTTTTTACAGTCTCCCATGGCTAATTTGATTCCGGGCATTCAACATAAATATCTTTTGAGCAACGATTAGCAAAGTGGGCATATTCGTGACATACCTTACATTTGAACAGGGTCTGCTCGTAGTCAATTTGTTGGATGTGTGTCCAATCGTCCACTTATAGCTTGATGGCTTATGGAAGACTTTTGCCCAAATCAACTTCGACACAGATCCTAGCGCATGCAAGCATATTATCCTTAGGTTCACTCCTGTCAATAAAAGTGTTGATAGCATTCCCAATAGCCCTGACAGAATGATCCCCCCAACAGTGCAAAGGGAGGTGCAAGAGGCACACCCAAACAGGAACAACATTCGGCACATCGAGTTTTGGATCAAAGTCAGGAGTCCATTTGTGGAGATATAAACCCCTAGAGTCCATGAAATAGGGCCCGTTTTTGAAGATCAGGTCCTTGTATTATTTAGATTCGAAGTGAAAGGTAAAGTATCCCTTTCCACAGAATCTGATAGAGATTTTTCTAGCGATCTTATCAGACTAGTTTCATTCAATCCATCTCTGAATCGTCTTCAGGGATGGCTAGAGGCCAGTAAACTGTCCTATTAGACCCTTCTCAAACAAGGAAAGAGCTGACATGCGAGGGAGAGAGGGAGGAAGAACAACTTCTTGCAAACCATCTACCTTTTTAATGAATCTAAATACTGTAGGCCGAGGTTTAGGAGGACCCAGGGAACTAATGAGATCAGAAAATGGGCGAGCCTGGGTCACTGTAGCGGTCACCTCCGGGAGGGTCTCTGGAGTGCCCATGTAGTAAATCTTAGAAGGGTTAGAGCCCCAAGGTTAGAGGCACAGAGTGCAGATCAGAGGCGAAGGCAGAGGATCCCAAGTGCAGGGACGCAGAGATGCAGAGGTGCAGGGCAGGAGCCTAGGAGTAGGGGCGCAGAGCGCAGAGGCCAGCCTAGGTCATCGCTCTATCGAACATTATCAACCATCCCATTAGATATTTTATTATATATAACATTAAAATGTTTTCCTTTAACATTTTTTTTTTCTGTATATAGATATATATCAAGTTGATATTCATATAAGTTTGTTAATATAGATCTTCAAATAATTTATTTAAATAATGTGTTTAAATATTTTTGAAAAATATAATATTTAAACATTTTACTCATAAACTTATTTTAGAATGAAAAAGACAATGTGTTTCTTTTCATTATTTAAATTGTATTCTTGAATGATATACATTTTTAAGTATACCTCAATATTAATTCATGTTAAAATATTTTATTCATCATTTATAATTGATATTTTATTATATATAACATTAAAATATTTTATTTTACTTCTAATTGCTTTACATGAAATTATATTAGGTCATATGGAGGACTAATTAAATATGTATAGCATTTTATTATTATTATTATGGTAGACATTTCTTTTCTATTTATAGAACATTTTACTTTTATTAAAAAAAAAGACACTTGTTGAGTCCAAGTTGAGGATAGACATACTTACACACCACCTTAACTTTTTATTAAATTTAATTATGCAATAAGGTGTTTTTATTTGAAAACAACTCCCCCCATTGTGTCCATGTCTTGGCCATTGGATCAAATGTTAGCTGATTGAAATGTTTTAGGCCATTAGATCCACAAGTAAATAGTTTTATATGTGTTTTTTATAGTGTTTGTTTTTTTTCTTTCAATAAGTTAGATTGAATTTAGGTTTTGGTGACTTTTAAGTTAAAATTTTGTTATTAAAAATTTGTTATAAATTAAAATAATGATTTAACCATCTTTAAATTTACAATAAAAAAAAATATATTTAGAATATAAGAAGATTTTTAATCATGAATATTTGCCATGGATATTATTAACTTCTAAATAGATTTTTTTACAATACCATGGATCAATGCCCACAAGAGAAATATAGAGAGAGGGAGGGAGGGAAAGAGAGGAGAAAAATCATAATACCGTGGGCTAATACCATGGTTTATCAATACGATGGGCCATCTAGGCTTTCGACAATTATGTTATGGATCTATGCTTTTAATTATTATGTTATAATTATGTTATGGATATATGATTTTAATTGTTATGTTACAATACCATGGGTCAATACCATACCCATTGGGTTTTCAATACCACATACTTATTTCAAAATCAAAATATTTTACAAATACTTTATTTTAATTAAGGGTGAAAATGTGAAGTTGGGTTACACTTTTGTGAGAATCGGGGGCAGAAATTTTTTTTCGGCAATAGTTCGGCTAAACTTTTGAGAAAGTTCGGCTGAACTATTAAATAGTTCGGCTGAACTTTATGAGAAATTTCGTTCGAACTCGTTCTACTTTTTAGATTGATGGCACACAGACGACGTGGGAAAACAAAATTTTTGTCGGAGATGGGAAAACTGACAACAACAGTTCGGCCAAACTTTTAAAATAATTCGCCCGAACTATTGTTTATAAATATATCGCCCGCAATTTTTTTTATTTTCGCACATCTTTGTTTCCTCTACTCTATTGCTTCACATGTATTTGTTTCTTCTACTCTGTTTCTTCGCTTTCATTGAATTGTTGCAGCACTGCTGCTTCTTTGGCACTGCTTTGTGCGTCTTTGTTTCTTCTGCTCTGTTGCTTCGCGTGTCTTTGTTTCTTCTGCTCTTTCGCTGATAGTTCTTTGAATTGCTGCGGCACTACTGCTACTCTGGCCCTACTTCCGCTTTGTTGCTAATGATCTAAGACGATGTTAAGCGAACCACCAGGTAAGCAACTCTTTCTGTTGTTGATCGTTATGGTTTTCTACAGTGAATTGTTTGATCGTTATCGTAAATTATATTTTCTGATATAATTAACATTTTTTAAGCTATGCATCAACAAAACCATTGTTATAATATATCTATAATATATCTACTATTATAACAGCAAAGCCATAATCATCATGTATATGATTGTCAAGTCTGCCATATTACTGTCAATAAAGAGCTATTGTCATGACATCCACATAACATACTGACAGGTACACATCATCATTGTCATACTATGAGTATCACTGGTATATTGTCATACATTACTATTTTCCATAGTACTGATGTCTCTGTCTTCATTTTGAAATGGGGAAATTCTTTTATCCGTCCTCCATGCACCCACTCCTTATTCATGGCTTCAGTCATATTTCCTCTCAGCTAAAGCCCTCTATCAGGTAAAGATTACCTCCCACCCAATAGGTCACTTAGGGGCGGAGCCATGTCAAAATGGGCTCCAGAGGGGAAGGGGCCTGATGCATCTCATATTACTCGCTGTCTATCTTAGCATGTGCTTTAGGACTATAGTTCCTTCAGGTGTAGCTTTCTCTTTCTCTGTAGCGTGGTATAATAAGTCAGTAGAAGTTATTTTATCACTTAACTTGCACATTAGATCACTGTCAAACTCACAGATCATTGGAATATCGCTCAGAATATAAGTGATATCAGAATCCAAGATCATTTTATATAAATCAGTCATACTACATAAATCAGTCATACTACGAGTATGACTGGCATATTGTCATACATTACTATTGTCCATAGTACTGATGTATTTATATATCACTGTTATAAGTTATTTTATCACTTAAATTGCACCTTAGATCATTATCAAACTCGCATCACTAGAATATCGCTCAGAGTATAAGTGATATCATAATCCAAGATCACCGTATATAAATCACTACCAAATTTTAAAAAAAATTTAAGTTTGCAGTTTGGTATGAAAAAAGTGGTTACAGTTCTTAGGTTACAATATGTGTTAGAGACTTGTATTATGCAGTCAAGGTCATGTGCCCAATTTATCAAATAGATTATAGAATCTATATATTAGAAACTCGAAACTTGAAACTTGTAAATTTCAGTTATTTTAGAAACTCAAAACTCGAAACTTGAAACTTGTAAATTTATATTGATCCCTTGTTTGTCTTTATATCAAGAACCGTTTTCATATTTACAAAAATATCATAACTGATTAGTTATTAGACTACATATCTTCATATAGAACTTACAAATAGTATGGTGGAAATGTGGATCTCATGACTCTTCATAATGTACAATGATTCATTCCATATTATTCATAGATCAAATGTCATTACATATAAGATTTATCATAAGGTACAATGATTCATTCCATATTATTCATAGATACAATATCATTACATATAAGATTTATCATAATGTACAATGATTCATTCCATATTCTTTTTTATATTCATTCCATATTCATTTAAAAGAAGTTACTACTATGTATTCTAGTTATACTTTAGATAGAGAAAGTAATGAATCTTTATTGCTTAACCATGCAGCCAAAGACTCTTCTAAGTAGAATTATACATTGTCCAAGAAATGACTCTTTGTTGCTTAAACATGCAACCAAATACTCTTCTATATAGAATTATACATTTTCCACTTGCACTTTTCATGTCATCCACACAAGCCTAGTTGAATCTCTCTATGTGTTCAATGTAAATTTCTCACCTTTTGGGTACTATATTCCATTGTTTGTAGTCTCTTTCACTTGTATCGTAATATCCATTTGTTGGTAATAGATGACTATATTATGTTGAAATATTCCAAGTAATATAAATTCCAAAATTATATCTATTCTAAACCTTGTTATGTATATCAAGCTTCCTATCATATAGATGTAAAGGTTATGATCAACATCACCTCATTCATCATCCATCATCTGCACATAACTTGCATCCAATTTATTTGATAAAACACATTAGCCAATAAAACAAAACTACTGAAACCATAACCATTAAAGGTTGGGACTAGCAAATCTGCCATAGAACTTGCAAATAGTATGGTGGAAATGTGGATCTCATGACTCTTCATAATGTACAATGATTCATTCCATATTATTCATAGAAAAAATGTCATTAAATACAAGATTTATCATAATGTACAATGATTCATTCCATATTCAGTTAAAAGAAGTAACTACTATGTATTCCACTTCTACTCTAGATAGAGAAAGTAATGACTCTTTCTTGCTTAACCATGCAACCAAAGACTCTTCTAAGTAGAATTATACATTGTCCAAGTAATGACTCTTTCTTGCTTAAACATGCAACCAAAGACTCTTCTAAGTATAATTATACATTTTCCACTTGTACTTTTCATGTCATCCACACAAGCCTAGTTGAATCTCTCAATGTTGTCAATGTAAATTTCTCACCTTTTGGGTACTACAATCCATCGTTTGTAGTCTCTTTCACTTCTATATTAATATTTGTTTGTTGGTAATAAATGAATATATTATATTGAAATATTCCAACTAATATAAATTCCAAAATTATATCTAGTCTAAACCTTGTTATGTATATCAAGCTTCCTATCATATAGATGTAAAGGTTATGATCAACATCACCTCATTCGTCATCCATCATCTGCACATAACTCGCATCCAATTGATTTGATAAAAACACATTAGCCAATAAACAAACCATTGAAACCAAAAGTGATTTGATAGTTCTATAGGCAGAGTTTGTAAAGGGCTAGGTAGCCTTTGGATCTCATCTTTTATGAAAGGTGACATATCCAGTAAATGCCCCTACAATCAATCTCTGGAATAGATCTAAATAGAAGTTTTTCATTTTCATATCCATGGTCTCAAACAATGAGAAAGAAAAAACCTTTTATATTCAACATGTAAAACACTTGAACTAGCCATAAAAGTTTCCCATTCAAACGAAAAGTGATTTGATACAAAACATAGGCTTTAACCTAAGAGTAAATGCCCCTGCCATCAATCTCTGGAATAGTTTTAAATAGAAGTTTTTCATTTTCATATCCATGACCTCTCAAACAATGAGAGAGAAAAAAACTTTCGTATTCAACATGTAAAACACAAATTAGCCATATCTCTGGAATAGATCTAAATAAAAGTTTTTCATTTTAATATCCATGGTCTCAAACAATGAGAGAGAAAAAACCTTTTATATTCAACATGTAAAACACAAATTAGCCATAGAAGTTTCCCATTGAAACCAAAAGTGATTTGATACAAAACATAGGTTTTAACCTTATATATTTTAAAATTGTTTCAAATAGATTTTTAATAAAATGAAAAATATTCAATGTAAAAAACATAGTATTTAGAGACAAAAAGTAATTTGATACAAAACATATAGGTTTTAACCAAGTATATAGTTAATTGCTCTGAAAATAGATTCTTAAGAAAATGAAAAATATTCAATGTAAGGCACATGCATTCCTATGCATTCTTATACACCCTTATGTCTATGTAAAGTAGTTTGAGTGATTCTACAGGTCTTCTACACCCTTGATAGGGTATAGTTGGGACAGGCAGTGTTAACTTCTACAAGTTCTATAGGGAGAGTCTGTAAAGGGCCAGGTAGCCTCTGGATCTCATCTTTTATGATAGGTGACATATCCAGTAAATTCCCCTACAGTCAATCTCTAGACTCTAGATCTAAATAGAAGTTTTCATGTTCATATACATGGTCTCAAACAATGAGAGAGATAAAAACCTTTTATATTCAACATGTAAAACACAAATTAGCCATACAAATTTCCCATTGAAACCAAAAATGATTTGATAGAAAATATAGGTTTTAACCTTAGTAAATGCCCCTACAGTCAATATCTGGAATAGTTTTAAATATAAGTTTTTCATTTTCATATCCATGGTCTCAAACAATGAGAGAAAAAACATTTTGTATTCAAAGTATGTAAAACACAAATTAGCCACATCTCTAGAATAGATCTAAATAGAAGTTTTTCATTTTCATATCCATGGTCTCAAACAATGAGACAGAAAAAAACTTTTATATTCAACATGTAAAACACAAATTAGCCATTAAAGTTTCCCATTGAAACCAAAAGTGATTTGATACAAAACATAGGTTTTAACCTAAGAGTAAATGCCCCTATAGTCAATCAATCTCTGGAAAGTTAGAAGTTTTTCATTTTCATATCCATGACCTCTCAAACAATGAGAGAGGAAAAACATTTTATATTCAACATGTAAAACCCAAATTAGCCATACAGGTTTCCCATTGAAACCAAAAGTGATTTGATACAAAACATAGGTTTTAACCTTAGTAAATGCCCCTACAGTCAATCTCTGGAATAGTTTTAAATAGAAGTTTTTCATTTTCATATCCATGGTCTCAAACAATGAGAGAGAAAAAAACCTTTTATATTCAACATGTAAAACACAAATTAGCCATAAAAGTTTCCCATTGAAACCAAAAGTGATTTGATACATAAAATAGGTTTTAACCTAAGAGTAAATGCCCATACAATTAATCAATCTCTGTAATAGTTTTAAAATAGAAGTTTTTCATTTTCATATCCATGGTCTCAAAAAATGAGAGAGAAAAAAACCTTTTATATTCAACATCTAAAACACAAATTAGCCATAAAAGTTTCCCATTGAAACCAAAAGTGATTTGATACAAAACATAGGTTTTAACCTAAGAGTAAATGTCCCTACAGTCAATCAATCTCTGGAATAGTTTTAAATATAGAAGTTTTTCATTTTCATATCCATGGTCTCAAACAATGAGAGAGAGAAAAACCTTTTATATTCAACATATAAAACACAAATTAGCCATAAAAGTTTCCCATTGAAACCAAAAGTGATTTGATACAAAACATAGGTTTTAACCTAAGAGTAAATGCCCCTACAGGTCGATCAATCTATGGAATAGTTTTAAATATAGAAGTTTTTCATTTTCATATCCATGGTATCAAAAAATGAGAGAAAAAACCTTTTATATTCAATGTACGTAAAACACAAATTAGCCACATCTAGAATAGTTTTAAATATATAAGTTTTTCATTTTCATATCCATGGTCTCAAACAATGAGAGAAAAAACCTTTTATATTCAATGTATGTAAAGCACAAATTAGCCACATCTCTAGAATAGATCTAAATAGAAGTTTTTCATTTTCATATCCATGGTCTCAAAGAATGAGATAGAGAAAAAAAAAATTATATTCAACATGTAAAACACAAATTAACCATACTAATTGCTATATTGATTACTATTATAACCCTAGGTTTAAGAGGTGATGGCTCTGTAACAATCGCGCTAGGGTTTTCTGCTTCTCTGCCACGACGTCGTCCTTCCTCAGAAATCTCTGAACTTGCCTCTTGCTCAGGCTCCACCGATCGCCATCGCGTCTGCTGACCTTTCCCTAATGGATCCGTCACAGGGGGAGGCCCACAAAGCCTCCCCCATTGTCAAAAATGCTGCTAATCAGAAACCCCCATCTGACCCAGCACATCCTTTATCTTGCAATGCTCAGTTTTCTGCCACGATCAACGGATCTACAGACAAGGCTGCATCCCACCAAACCCCTGGGAAAATTCCGAAAGAGCACACAGACAAAAATCTGGATTCGTTAGATGCTACAACTCTACCCAAAAATACCTCTGCAACTTGCAAGTCGATAGTCGTAGAACAACCCAAGATCGAGCTCCCAAGCCACCAAATCAATGCCCAGATCCAGTACATGAGAGACCACACACTGATTGGAAAATTTGTGGTTTTTTGGCCAACGGAAAAGGCCTTGCATGGATGGATTAAATCCAAATGGAAGACGAAAGGCCAGGTCATGCTGCAACTCGGACCCAAAGGCTTCTTCACCGCCATATTCAACTGCCTTGAAGACAGAAATCATGTTATGGATGAGGGTCCCTACTTCTTCAACTCCTTAGGTCTTTACCTGTGGGACTGGGTTGAGCGATTCAATCCGGACAAGGAGGATTTTAACTGGGCACCAGTCTGGATCAGGCTCTACTCTTTACCTCTGAAGGACTGGGATGAGGAATCCCTACAAGATATTGGTAATGGTCTCGGTGAATTCATAAAGATCGCAGAAGAAACCAAGCTCAAGCGGTACACCTCATATGCCCGAATCTGTGTCTTCATGCATCTTGCGCAAGCCCTTCTAGACTCGGTAAGTCTTTTTCATGATGATTTTGAATGGGTGCAGTCCATTGATTATTAACATGTACCTTTCAGATGTCGTAAATGCCATGCACATGGCCATCTCTGCCGTGACTGCCCTCTTAACCCTCCCCCCAGTAAGCCCTCTGAGGCCTCTACCAGCCGTGATGAAAAAGGCTTTACCAAAGTCCAATCTCGAAGACGTCATAACAAAAAGGCCCCTGCTCGGACTCCAAAAGTCACCTCTCAAGTTCCGAATATCCCTTCTACTAGTAACAACTTCGAAATCCTAGCTAATCATTCCCAACCTGACCCTGAAAACCCTGGACTAGCTGTTAACCCCCAACCTCTATCAATCTCGAAATCAGCTTCCGATACCCCTGCTACCTCTGATCGTTTTGTGCCTCCTCCTGAGGCTTTCCTCTTGCCTCCCAAGCCATCCTCTGTTTCTGAATCTGTAGCCGGACCCTCCCTTAACATGGAGGTCAACAACTCTGAAGTGAGTGCCAGCCAAATCAGTCTTATGGAGGAAGGATATGAAGGGGTCGATATTGGAGAACTAGATATCTTCACTCTGGAGCAAGCATGCAAGAAAAAGGATTTTGATACAATCTCTAAAAAATAGATTGAAAATTTGGTAGTTTCCCTTACCCGCGCCCAACAGCATCAAAAATCCCTGGGAATTCAACTAGGAAGCCCATGGGATGGTAAGAAACTCTTCAAGGATTCCAAAAAAAGAGGAAGGAAAATTGATCTACAAAGGACTATCCTCATTGGGGAGATGCTAATGGAATCTAGTAGGTACCCTAAACTTACCAAGTTTTTTCAACCACTTGATGACAGTCCTCAATGAAGCTCATCTCTTGGAATATAAGGGGACTAAACAGCCCCACAAAGTTCTGAATGATCAAGAACATGATATAGTTGGAAAAGCCATAGGGATTTTTTCTGCAGGAAACTAAGTGCACAATTTTCACTCTCGGTCGTATTCTCTCGAGAGCCTGGCCGAGTTGTAATTCTATTGCAGTTGATGCCTCAGGAAACTCAGGTGGACTTTCCATAGCCTGGGACCCGCAGGCTGTCTCTATAAGTGATGCCCATGCGGCTCACAACTTGATCCAAGCAACTTTTCATATCCTGGGTACCAACCTGCATGGACATTTCTCTAATTTTTATTTCCCTCAGGATGTTACAAGGAAAATAGCTTTGCTAAACACGATAGAACTGCTCAACTCCAATAGGACTCATCCTCTTTGGATCTTAGGTGGAGACTTCAACATGATCACTAGTTTGGATGAGAAAAGGGGAGGCCATGCAAAGCTAGAGGGGTGTTACACCATTTTTTGGTCATCTAACCTACTATCATTAGATGGACCCAAGTACACCATGTAAGACCAATTTTACCCTAAGTAAAATTGCCTTCACTATGTAAAATAACTTAATAAAACACATTTATTAGGTTGTTTATGGTCTAAACAGAAAACCCCAAAAGGAAATATTAAACAAACCTATATTTGTTTGATTTTCCTGGTCATGTTTAACCCAAAACAAAGAAATTAATTAGATAAATCTTTATTTATCTTATTATTTTCTAGGAATAATTATTTAAATCTTATTTAAATAATATTCCTTGCTAAATATGACTAAATCACCCATAAATAATTAAATAAATCATTATTTATTTGATTATCTTTCAACCACTTCCTTAAAATGATAAATAAATCATTTATTTATTTATTATTCGCAAATAAAGGGATTTGACCCAAGTCAAATACTTTTTCCCTCCAACAAATATAATAAAATATTCCATAAAAGGTGGATCTAGATTCGGTTAACATTATTTTAATCATGCACCAAGATCTAGAATGACCCAATATTTTGTTATAAATAGGAGGGTTTTTCCTACCATTCTTCACCTTTTGTTGCCTATTAGATCACTCTGGATCTAAACTCTTGGTCCGACTTTGAGCCATTATCATTGTCATATTTTCCATTACTTGTTGTGTGAGCTCCCTTTGAGTTCTATCTTTGTCTGGGTTTTCTACACCAACAGGGGAGAGAAATGCTAGATCTGAAGTGCTGAGGACTTCCAAGAACCCATCCCATTGAGGAGAATTGGAAACATCTTCTTGTTTTCCTCCCAGGTGCCCTTAATACAAAAAATTCTTTCAAAATTGTTCTTGTCTTGTCTATTGGATATATGGAGCAAAACCTTCTTTTTACTGCTTAATGTCTTTCTATGCATAGATCTGGTTTTTTGCAGCTCTTGTCTTGATCAATTAACTGCAGATCTGAAGATATTGGCAGCCACATTTGATGTTAGGGCTATTAGTTATGCGTAGCTAAAGTGGTCTTTTTTCGTACACTTCGACAAAGGATTCATACTAACAATTGGCGACTCCACATGGGTTTTCAATTATGACCGCTGTCGTTTTTCATATTCCTGCATATCCAGCTACTTCAGACCCTAGGGTTTCTTTTCAGCTTTTTTTTTTCCTATTTTCATGTTGTTTTTCACCTATAAAACCCTAAAACATTAAAATTTCTAACCTCCGCGTGTTTCTGGCCCTATTGCGCAGGTAACAGACATCAGCCGCAACTGAGACGGCAACTTTTCCGCAAATATGCCGCCGAGACAACAAGAGTTGGAGGTCGCACTTTTCAGCCCAAAAACTGTGACCTAGACTCTAGGTCGCACTTTTCAGCCCTTTTTCTGCGACCTGAATAGGAAAACAGGTCAGAACCTGCGACCTGTGCTTTTTTCTGCTGTTTTTCTGCAATTTTTCTGGTTTTTTCTGAAGCTTCTGTCAGGGTTTTCCAGCCTCTGTCTCAGCCCGTTTCAACCTAGTTCTGATCTGTTTTGCTCATCTAAGTGGGAACAGAGCCCCCTAGGGCTTCAGTACCCTCCACTTTTTGTGGAAGAGTTTTTATCTGTTTCAGGTCTATTTTTTTCAGAGTTTCAGCCCCCCTTTTTCCAGATCTGATACCTCCTTTTCAGACCTCTTTTAATCAGCTCTTCTCCCTTTCAAATCACCTCCTGAAGATTTTTTTGGATCTACTTTTAGTGCCTCCTCCTTGCCCCTTTTGCTTTTTGCTGATTTCCTCCTTTTTTCCAGCCACCTTGGCTCTGCCTCTTGGCTTTGATCTGCACCTCTTTTCAGCAGCTTTCCCCTTTAGATCCCTGTCCCTTTCGACCCTAGATCTATTGGCATCTTTTTAGTGTGTTTTGACTAGATTTTTTCCCTCTTTTAGATTAGTTTTGAGAGACCCGCATTTTTGGGTTGAATCGATGCACTAGTAGCTATTAATTTTCTCTTATTTCAGCATTATATACTGTTTTTGCAGCATTATTTTAAGTTACGCAGAACACTTTTTCTCTTGCTCTCAAAACGAAAAGGGCTTAAAAATTAAAATTAACGCACGCCACACACTCACCCTAAGCGAAGAAGAGCCTGGTTTACACCGCCAAACAAAAACTTTAAAATCAATTGACACTGCACCCTTTTGCCCTTGTTTCGACATTATAATCACTTGATTCTACACCTCCCTGCCTTTGTCGGTCGTTCTTCTTCCCCTCATGCCGTGTTTGTGTTGTCATCATTGCACCCCCAAGGTGCACATCCTGGAGACTTCTTGGCCTTCACCCTCAGTTTCTGGTCAGTCGGCCTGCTCCGTCCCACCATCGTCGAGCCAGTCCTCCTCCGAGTCCGCATTCCGACTCCTCTTCTGATTCATTGGATTCTACTTTTACTTCTGGTTCTCCCCCTATCACCTTCACTATGTCTGGTCCAGGGCCTAATGCTAGCAGTAATCCCAGCCCTAATTCCGGAACTACTACTAGTGGAACCGCCACAGGAACTACCTCGGCCGCACCCTTGCTACCATACATCGCAAGCCTCAGCCTCCCCGATTTCAATCAGTTGATCAATGACCCTATCCGCCACAATGTTGGTTGGCCTGCTATGCCAACCAAGCTCCCCTCCGACATCCCTAAGTTCGAAGGCCTTGCTGGAGAAGATGCAACCAACCATGTCCGATCTTTCCACATGTGGTGTTCCTCCAATTCCATTACCGATGATTCCATCCGTCTTCAATTGTTCCAACTCACGCTTACCAGCGAAGCTTCTAAATGGTATGTTGACCAAGCCACCGCTTCCCATACCACCTTTGCGACCATTGCCCAAGCCTTTTTATCTTATTTCCAGCTTCCTCTCTAATACGATACTGGTGTGGAGCTTTTGACCTCTTTCAAGCAAACCTCTTCGACCTACCTTTCCACTCATGTCCAGGAATGGTGAAGAAGACGGAGCTTATGTTGAGCTCCCCCCTTCGAAGATCGAGTTTATATGGACTGGTTCCTTCGCACTCTCTTAGCTCCCATTGGCAAAGATGTCACCTCCCATTTCCCTCAAACCGAAGAAGCCGCCCTCCAAATAGCCTTGAAATATGACCTGATCTATGCTCGGTCTGGTTATGTTTATACCGTCCTTCCTGACCTCCCTAGGCCCGGAGGCACTAACGCCCCGGGGGCATCTCATTTCGCCGAAGGTATCGTTGGAGCCCTTTCTCATCCGTATGATCAACCTCCTATGGGCTATGGTCTCCCTCCGGGAGGGGCCAGCACCTCTAGCACCTTTCCCCCTCCAAGTAGCATGTATCCAGGATACGGCATGCCTCATCCTTTTGCCCAACCTCTTGCTTACCTCAATGTTTCCCAACCTAACCATTATCCTTATCCGCAGCCTGGTGTGCCAGCTCCTCCAGCATATGCGCTTCCACCTCCCTTACCTCTTCCGCCCCCGCAACAGCACCTACAGCCCCCTCCCAGGCAAGTCTTTGCACAGCAGGGCACGACTAATCCCCCTTCTCAAAGAAGGCAGAGAGGCAATCCAAATCAATCTGCCCCTATTACTCGTGGACCCAATCCTCAAGGTATTGACCCTAACACTGCTAACCAGCAATAGGGCACTCAGCCCAAGCCAGACAAGCCTCTTCGCACGAATAAGCCTTGTTCGTGTTGCGGTGTTTACGGTCATTACACCCATGATTTTCCCCTCTTACCACAGATGCGGCATATGTGGGAGTCTCAAGCCACATTGTGAGGACAACATGCCTCCCCTCATGCTCCCCCTAATGTGGCAACTACTCAACCAGCTGTGTTTACTGATCCTTTCCCTCAGCAAGGATTCATGGCTGCCCAACCACCTGACGGACAGGTCACCACTCAACCTTCCCCTTCTAGTTCCTTCGATTACCAGATCCTCATGATGAACTTTGATACATCCCCAACTGTCGACCTTCACCTTCAAACTCAGTCTCGCCAGTACCCCAAGCCTCCCGCTCAGTCTACCCCCGAGTCCCCTTCTTCAGGTTCTACAGAGCCTCTTTCGACATCCAATGGCCCCTTACATATCCCTCAACCCAAAATTGAGGTTCATACCAAGATTCCTAAGGGACCATTACGTCGAAATGCTGCTTCTAGTCAAGCTGCTCATTTGTATAGCATAGTAGATGATTTGGCGCAATCTCCTGCTGCCATTTCCACATTGGAACTCCTCCAGTCATGCCCTTCCCAAAAGAAGGCTCTGCTATCTGCCGTGGGCGCTGTAGATCCTGCTGATGACCAAATGATTGTGTTCAACACCCATCAATCAGAACATCCTCCTCTTCCTGCTTCCGTCTCCTTCCAAATCCCAGTCGAAAATATGGAATGCCAACATTTCTCGGTGTATAATTGATGAGGGGGCATCCACCTGTGTGATGTCTGCTTCGGTTTGGAAGCAACTCGGATCTCCTGACTTGGCCCCTTCCACGATCACCCTTCGAGTGTGGGATGGCCACACCTCCCAGCCCATTGGCATTTTTCGTAATTTTCCTATCACCCTTGCTGGTAAGACTGTTTGCGTTGACGTCGAAGTCATCGACGCCCCTCTAGACTACATCTATTGGGGCGAAGCTACACCTATGCCATGTCTGCTGTCCCATCCGTGGTTTTTCGCAAGATGTATTTTCCTCACAATGGAAAGATAGTCACCATCGACCAATTGACTTATTATGAGCCAAAGTCTCAGACCTCCCCTGAGACGACCATCTCTTCTATAGCCAATAAGAAAACTGTCGATTCCTTGACCAGTGTCTCTCTCGGTGTCTACAAAGATTCCTCCCTGCTTGGAACTTTTCCTGGTCTCCCCCCTCCTCATATCTCTGATCCCAGCTTATCAAATGTTTGCATGATGCAATCATCTCGGGCTGCCCTTAAGCGGCCCGCTTCAGCTAGTCCGTAACCTCAGACTCAACCTCGCCCACCGCAACCCGCTCCTAGCCCTTCATCTCTGCCAGCCGGACCTCCTCCTTCTAGCCCTTCTCCTACAGCTGGTATCCCTGAACCCCTTAATCCCCCTGGTTCGGTTCCCCCAGGCCTTAACCATCTCGGAGCCATCCCTCTTGGTCATTATCCCGCTAGTCAGATACCTTTCCTGGCTCCCCCTCCCAGAGTCTATTCGGTCCCCGTCATGGCCACCCTCTCTCTCCCTAACCTGACCCTGGGTATACCCGTCTGGTACCTTGACCCTCCAGCCGCTACCCCTCCTGGTCACCCCAAACCCTATCTTGCTTTGACACCGGTTCAACCGGTCCCCCTCGCTTCTTCCGCGGCTACCATGCCCCTCACACCTCCCCAGGACCCTACCCCTGTGGTGACAGCTCCAGGAAATAAAGGCAAAGCTCGCAAAGGGGCATCCAAAGACAAGGCCACCCCGACTGACCCAGCTCCTCCTCTGCCTGCAAAGCCTTGTGCCTTGTGTGAT
Source organism: Pinus albicaulis (assembly GCA_034641835.2). Lineage (NCBI taxonomy): Eukaryota > Viridiplantae > Streptophyta > Pinopsida > Pinales > Pinaceae > Pinus > Pinus albicaulis. The sequence continues at coordinate 729,557,448 of CM076578.1, read as the reverse complement.
GTCGTTGGTCACGCCACCCATACTTTTCCTGAGTTGCCCCGCATTCAACCCATGGTTAAAGTCGCGTTCCCTGAGTCTACGGTCTCCAACCCTTCTCTTCCATCCTCGTCCGTAACCAAGAACCCAAAAACTATTCACACTAGCAAACCCTGTGCTTTGTGCGGTGTCCATGGCCATTACTCCCACCATTGTCCTCACTTGACGCATTACCGCGCCTCTTTAGAAGTAGTTCGAGAGTATGAGGTTGAACAAAAACAATCCGCCTCTTCCATACTCGCGTAGTATGCTTCGGGTCAGCTTGAGGATCCCCCCGCTCCCATCGACATTCCCCCACCTGATGTCCAGATGACAGAGCCTACTATGACCATTCTTTACCTATCATCCTCTGTGAGACCCTTGGAGCACATTCCCCCTGAATCCTCCCCTGTTGTTTCGCTTGACCCCCCTTTAGCGACCACCCTGGGCTCCCCATCTTTTAACCATTTTTTTCCCTGTTCTTCTGTCATTCCCCGTGACGATCCGTATGCGAGCCTTTCTTCCCCTACGGATGATTTAGATAACTTTGCTGCGTCATGTGGTGTCTTTTCCACCCTTGACCCCCTCTTTTCCGCCCATACACGAGATAACTCCACCCGTATCTCTGTTGACCTCCGCAGCCCGAGTCCCCACCATACCTCCTATAGCCCTCATATACCACCCTCTAGTTTGTATCTGAGTCATAGCCATCCTGCCCATCGCACTCCCTCTCGCGGTTGTCGCTCGATTTCTTCAGTACACTCACGCTGCCATCATTGTCCCTCCTCCCCCCATTTTTTGTCTTGTAACACTATTCCGCAGGACCTCCCATCCCCACCCTATATCAGTTATGCCGATGGTGCAAGTCGTTACTCCCGGAATCTAGCCTCGGCAGGTTGGGCCATTTTCACCCCCTTGCATGCCCTTGTGCTCTCAAACGGGGTCTGCATTGGTACTACCACCAACAATCAGGCCGAATATGATGCAGTGCGTGGTCTCTTAGCCGATGCCCTCTTTCATCGCATCCTCCATCTGCATGTTCATTTAGATTCCCTACTTCTTGTCATGAAACTAAATGGTGTCTATCATGTGCGTAATCCTGTGTTGTTTAGACGATATTTACAAGTGAAACTCTTGATACGCGAATTTGAAACCATAACTTTCAACCATGTACCTCGAGAACAGAATCACTATGTAGATAGTATTGCAAACCATGTTCTAGATTGGCATTTATCACACGCATTTCATACAAGAAAATAACATTCATAATCATTAAAAAATATGCATATCCATAATATGTGTCGCAAAACATGTGTTTTAGAGTCCATCTACTCTGATACATTTGACATGCCCATAGCATGTTACAGAAAACTCAAAACTGGGGGCACCACCTGCCCCACACCTAATCACTATCTGGCGGATCCCAAGCCAATGGCTCTACTCCTGTAGCCTGTAGATCATGTATCCCCTGACCGGCCATCGCCATGCGCCGCATGACACCTCGCCATTCCGAGGGTAGACCAATACATGGCTCTATGTACTAGTCGTCCAAGTCCTGCCACCCACGCTTTGATACTCTGGTCATCAACCTTTTGCATCTACGGCGGATGTCCTCCAGAATGGCGGCCGCATCCTCATTATGCGCTGCTCTCAACCCACTCGGACTTGCAGCTCCAGATGCTGCCGGTCGTCCCATATATCCGGCCGGTTTTACCGGAGCTATATCTACATACCAAAAGTACATGAATCAGTACCCTATCTACTATTCATTAACTTTAACATGCCCAAAAAAGAATAGTTACTTGTCACTTACCATTGGGTCCCCATACTTGACCAGGCGGAAGTGGTAGGTCCGGATCCCCACAATAACTCATCCCACTATAGGGATAGTCGTCTATGTATAATGGCATCTGATCCCAATGGGCAAAGAAATCAGGTCGAAACACCCGTCCGACCGCCCCTCCTCCTCCTCTACACAATAGTCTCCCCCACTGGCGCATCCTGGGCTCTCTCGGGCCCCCATCTGAGAGCTGTATACGAGGTTGTAAGGTCGGGATCTTCTCAAAAAAGAAGGAGCATAATAAAGTCCCATACGAGCAATCGTGGTTCACTTGTCGCTTGCAAAGCGACAACTATCATTTTAACGACACCAACATCATTTGGGCCCACCCATAGTAGGTCCCACTCAACACACTCTCTACGATCATCATCTGCCCCCCAGTGATGTGATGGAACATCTGGTTGCCCAGGATCCACAGCACCGCTGCGACCACTGCCCAAGTCTCCAATCTCTCTAGGTCCTCGATCGGTATCCGCGTCCCTTTGACTTGGAGACCCGGTCAAGAATGCCACTCCACAAACTCCATGATGTTCCGCCCCCATGGTAACACTGGCTGCGTGTTTCTCACCATCCCAAGTGGTGGGAGACCCATCAAGAAATACACATCCTGGACTACCAGTTTGATCCTGTGCCCCTGCACTACAAAGACCTCATGCACTGGATCCCAATAACTGATAATCCGGGCCAACAAGGGCTCTCCAGCTCTCATCAAAGGGTTCTCCAAAAACTTCAGAACCCCAAACCTGGCCAACACACGACGGACACCCTGATCTACCTGGATCTCTGCCCGTAATGTACCCAGGTCTCTCTCTCTCCAGTTCACCCGTATATCTGCCATATCTGCACAAAAACATCATCTTTCTTAGCCTACAGATAGATAATACTGTAACCAAACACAAAAACCCAACTCTCAGCCATCAAACAGCGCTAAAACCCCCTCATCTTCCAGGTCGCACTTTTCTTCCAAATCCTCAGACAGGTCGCACCTTTTTGCCGAAAACCTGCATCCCAAGTCACAGATTTTGGCCCAAAAAGTGCGACCCGGCCAAAAATATGCAAGGGGGTCTGTTCCTGAGATTATGGGCCCTAATCTGAACTTTCAATCCATCAAAATGACAGAGTAAGGTTAGGCCTCTTACCTGCAACTGACGGATCTCGATTCCAACGGTCGGTTTGTCCGCTACGCTCGCCGCAAGATTTAGGGCCTTCTCTCCTCTCTACATTCACCACAGCAACACTAGCAAATGAGTGGATTTGGAGGGAAAACTGCCTTATTAAAAGAGAACCCTTGTTTCTTCTTTCGCCTGCTACGAACATACCGTAGCTTCGTTTGATGAACCGTCTACACCGTTGGAAAGCTCTCACTGAGCCCTCAAATGGGTATCTATTAGTTTTTTGTGATTTGATACTTCACCAGGACACATTTTTTCCAAGATGGGTCACTTCACCTCTCCTTAAAATCACATTTCTTCACTTACAACACTTGTACTTGGGGCACCACTTTGCCTCCTTACTTTTCTTTGTTCGTGTTGATTTTCTTCGTGAGTTACCATCTTGTACTCATGTTTTCATGGTCCCCCATTGGACCTTTACTGTGTGGCAGCACCATCGATTCGCCCTTGTTTAGAGCATCCAAGTGGAGTCATCATCGCATTCATGGAGTCTATCCCGAGTCCCTTTGTACCCCGCTATAGTCCTCCATCCCTCATTGCTTGGTTTCTCTCTTGTGTCGCACATTATGGCCTTCAGTCCCACTGTCCCTTATCCCTGATGATATTGTGTCAGTCGTTGCCATGTCATTCATGCCCTTTATGCTCTAGCAAGGGAAGTCATCCATTCGCTACTCAGTCCCCTCCATTCCACCATCATCATTGGTATTAGTCTGTCCGTCGCTCTACTATTTTCTCTCATGCCTTAGTTGAGGATTTCTCATTTCCTCACCTATGGCAGACCTCCTTCTATCAACATCGGCTCCTCCATTCCAGAAGACAGGTCTAGAGGGCGGTGTACCTTGGTTCCAGCTTCCACTCTTGTTCGGTGCCTCGGATCAGGCAAAGGGATCTCTCATTATCCTTTGACTTGATTGTTTCTCCACTTTAGCTCCTTTCAGCATGATCGAGATCCGTATGCTTGATGGTCCAGTGATGCAGCAACAGCTCTTGGTGATGCCCGGGTGTGTGTGAGATGTCTCAGCCCTCATGAGGGGGTGGCCCTGCAGGTAGCCCCCCACATGCCCGGATGACCTCTTCATTGCAGCCTTCGATGCAGCTCCATATATTTGATGATGTCGGCCTTAGCCACTTGTAGCGCCTCTTTGATTTGCATATATCAGTCAGATTTTACGAGCCCTTCCCCATTTCCAGGGGGCATTTGGGTTGTATTTGTATCTCATGTACTCAGATATTATTGTATAAGTCATGGCTGTTATCCCAGGCACATCATGTATGTGGGATCCTTCATTGTATTTCTATCCGGCTCATGTTTATGCCGGTTGTACTTTATGGTTCGGTCCCTTATTTACTGGACACACTATTCTTTTATACTTTTTCTCGGCGGGCATAGGTATGCCTCCCCCCCGCCTTTAGCACAGGTACCCTCTCATAAAAAGAGACTTGTTGCACTGTGTAAGTCTCATCTCCTCGAGGTTCCTAGTTCTTGAGCGCACTATTCTACCTTACACTTTTCTCTGCGACTTCCCTTTTGATGTACGGTGATTGAGTTCTTACAACATACTTCGGTCATACGATTTGCTCCTAACACTGCACGCTGGGGAAATTGTCTGTTACACCATTTTTTGGTCATCTAACCTACCATCATTAGATGGACCCAAGTACACCATGTAAGACCAGTTTTACCCTAAGTAAAATTGCTTTCACTATGTAAAATAACTTAATAAAACACATTTATTAGGTTGTTTATGGTCTAAACAGGAAACCCCAAAAGGAAATATTAAACAAACCTATATTTGTTTGATTTTCCTGGTCATATTTAACCCAAAACAAAGAAATTAATTAGATAAATCTTTATTTATCTTATTATTTTCTAGGAATAATTATTTAAACCTTATTTAAATAATATTCCTTGTTAAATATGACTAAATCACCCATAAATAATTAAATAAATCATTATTTATTTGATTATCTTTTAACCACTTCCTTAAAATGATAAATAAATCATTTATTTATTTATTATTCACAAATAAAGGGATTTGACCCAAGTCAAATACTTTTTCCCTCAAACAAATATAATAAAATATTCCATAAAAGGTGGATCTAGATTTGGTTAATGTTATTTTAATCATGCACCAAGATCTAGAATGACCCAATATTTTGTTATAAATAGGACGGTTTCTCCTACCATTCTTCACCTTTTGTTGCCTATTAGATCACTCTGGATCTAAACTCTTGGTCTGAATTTGAGCCATTATCATTGTCATATTTTCCATTATTTGTTGTGTGAGCTCCCTTTGAGTTCTATCTTTGTCTGGGTTTTCTATACCAACAGGAGAGAGAAATGCTAGATCTGAAGTGCTGAGGACTTCCAAGAACCCATCCCATTGAGGAGAATTGGAAACATCTTCTTTTTTTCCTCCCAGGTGCCCTCAATACAAAAAATGCTTTCAAAAATTGTTCTTGTCTTGTCTATTGGATATATGGAGCAATACCTTCTTTTTACTTCTTAATGTCTTTCTATGCATAGATCTGGTTTTTTGCAGCTCTTGTCTTGATCAATTAATTGCAGATCTGAAGATATTGGCAGCCACATTTGATGTTAGGGCTATTAGTTATGCGTAGCTAAAGTGGTCTTTTTTCGTACACTTCGACAAAGGATTCATACTAACAAGGGGGACAACGCTCACTTCAAGGGCTTCATTCATCGAAACTGGTTGATAGACCTCCCCTTCGCCAATGGTATTGATACCTGGAACAATAAATGAGCTGGCTCACAACAGATCGCCTCCAAATTAGATCGTTTCCTATTATATGACAATTCCATTCACATTGGGGAGACTTTCAGACCTCTATCCTGCCTTTCTCGGGTTATTATCACTGGCCCATTTCTCTCCAATGGTCCAGATCAGGGGACTACCAAAAGACCATTTCGCTTTGAAGCCTTCTAGCTTACTCATCCAGGCTTCAAGGAAATGGTACAATCTGTTTGGAAGGCCTTCACTCCACCACCAGGCTCCAAGATGTTCCAATTTCAGCAGCACCTTAAGGATATTAAGGCCCACATTAAATGCTGGAACCACTCCACCTTCGGCAACATCTTTCAACAGAAAAATTTTCTTGAAAAGGAAATGACAAAGCTTCAGCTGTTCATCATACAAGAGGGACGCAATGAGGAGATGACTTCAAAAGAACAAAGCCTTCTTAAGCAATTGGAGGAAAGAAGGCAGCAAGAAGAAATCCTCTGGAAGCAGAAATCTAGAATACGCTGGCTAAAGGAAGGAGAACGGAACACTAATTTATTTCACCAATCTACCATTCAACGCAGGATGTACAATAATATTAATTTTCTCCAAAACCAGAGCAGAGAAAGACTGGAAGAACATCAAGCCATAGAAGCGGAACTTATTGCTCACTTTAAATCAGTGCTTCAGGAAGAACAAATTGACAGACAACCAGCTATTAACAGGATTCTGCCACACATTCCTAAACTCATTATGGACGAGCACAAACAACTGTTACTCCGTCAAGTCTTGCTCTTAGAATTAGAATAGGTAGTTGTTTAAAGCAAAGAAGGAAAGGCTCCAGGACCGGATGGCTTCACCTCTAACTTCTTTCATCACTTCTAGGATCTGATAAAGAATGATGTATGGAAATTAGTTGAGGAATCCAGAACCATGCACTGGCTCCTTCCTTCCCTTAATGCTACTTGCATAACTCTTATCCCCAAATTAGATCAAGCTGCCACTCCCGAAAAATTCAGACCTATTGCCCTCTGCAATGTAATCTACAAAATAATCTCCAAGGTCATCGCCAACCGGCTTAAGCCTCTTCTACCTATACTCATCTCTCCTGAGCAAACAGGGTATGTGAAGGGCCGCCAAATCTTGGATGGCATCATTCTTACACATGAATTCATTCACTCTTTGAAACAGACCAAAAGCCAGGTATGCTCTTGAATATTGATCTGTCAAAAGCCTTTGATAAACTCAGTTGGAGCTACATACGCCAAATGCTCGCTGCTTACGGTTTTAGTCCCACCTGGATTAGATGGGTCATGAGTCTAATCTCATCCTCCTTCTACTCCATTTTGGTCAATGGTCTCCCTTCTCATCCCTTCTCTCCTTCCTGTGGCATCCGCCAAGGTGACCCCCTGTCTCCTTTCCTCTTTGTTGTAATGGCCGAAGGGTTAGGCCACTTTATCAAACAAGCCCTCCACCTGAAGCAGATCCAGGGCATCTCAGTTCACGGTACCTCAGCCATCACCCACCAGCAATTTGTGGATGATAACATGCTCTTCGAGCACCCCTCTGCCCAAGAGGCCTCCTCGTTCAAAGCAATCCTTGATACGTTCGCAGAAGCTTCTAGCACATTGGTTAATGCATCTAAATCCAAAATATTTTTCTTCAACACAGCGCTCCCCACTTAGAATCACATTGCTAGAATCCTTGGTTATACCATAGTAGAAGCAGGTTCTTTGATCTGGAACGCTGCCAAACAACAGTGCCTACTGATCCAAGAGCACTGCTTTTGGGAAGTATGTAATGGCCGTACAACACATTTTTGGACAGACGCTTGGTAGCAACGGCCTAAACTCCTCACCTCTATTAATCCGTAGCTTCAGCCGAACGAGATCAATCCCCTTGAAGCCATAGTCCATCATTTTTGGGAGGAGATTCCCATTCAAGGTTTTAGACAATGGAAATCTGCAGCCCTCTGCCTAAACCAGCAACAAGAGCAGGCTCACACAGCTCTAGATGCAGAGTTAACTGGCAGGAAAATCAGATACTCGGAGAAGTAGGGCATTTTGAGATGGGGCTATACACCAAAAGGCAAGTTCACTACCCAGGAAGCCTAAACTTTGCTAACTCAAAATCAAGATCCCATTGACTTCATCTGGAAGGATCTCTGGTCTCCACATTTATGGCCTAAAGTCTCTACATTCATGTGGCTTCTCTATCATAAGAGAATCCTCACTTGGGAAAATATAATCAAGAGTGGCTTTATAGGACCATCCAGATGTCCCAACTACAACAACCAGGAGGAAAAAATCCAACATCTCAAGCTCTCCTGCCCTCTAGCTGCTTTTTTATGGGACAATATAAGCCTCAAATGCAGAAGGGACGGCAGAAACTCGGAAGAGCTGAATGCTATCATTCGCAACTGGCCTATCGCTCCCTATAATTGTACTCTCATCAACTCTCTTTGGCATCTCATTCCAGGACTTACTCTCTGGACTCTCTGGAAAGAACGTAACAAGCTAATCTTTGAGAGTTAGAGTACCCCTTAAGAAGTCCTCTAGAGCAATCTATGCAGAAACCTTAAAGAAACTTTGGAACTCCAGCAATGGCAACAGGACGACTTCCCATCACAACCCATCGAAAGAATCATTTGGGACAACTGGCAATTCAAAATCACCCTTGATCCATTTCCAGTCCGACCGTATGGGCCTCAACTAGATGTCATGAGTAAATGGGTCCCCCCCCAGCTGGCATTCTAAAGCTGAACTTTGATGGAGCTTCCAAAGGAAATCTAGGGGAAGCAGGATATGGAGGAATCTTCAAGGACCATAGAGGTAACCCTATGCTCATCTACTATGGTTCCATTGGTTGGGATACCAATAATTCAACGGAGTTATAAGGAATATGGCAGGGGATGAAACTTTCTCAGCTACATGATTACTTCCCCCTCAAAATCGAGGGCGACTCGCAAATTATTATCAACCTTGTCCATAAGCTGCTCACGGGCACTCCTCCCTCGCGTGCAGCTGACAGTTGGAGGCTCACAGCCAGACTTGAACTTATAGCAGATTGGATGCAACAGAATAGAGCCATCTTCCTCAAGCACGTTCGTAGAACTGGCAACCAGGTAGCTGATATTTTGGCAAACAACAGAGTTACAAGCACCCAAACTCTATCTGCTGGACCCCTTTACAGTTTCAATGACAACAAATTTTTACAGGACTGCACTTAGTTGGTGCATCAGGACAACAACACCATGGATGCGGGTGCAACTCTGTGACGGGATGGCTATTCATCCGCAGAACGGCGCGTGGCAAGGCCACATGGCCGCCTATAGGAAGGAGTTATGGAGATCCATGCGACTTAACTCTTCGGGCCGTCACCCTATGCAGCATTTATGCTGGTGTGGAGGTCCAGGCCGCAAGCATAGCATAATGCCGCCCTCTGGTTTCTTGTTCTCGCTCCTTGTCTCTGCGTCAGGGTCTTCGGCTCTGTCTCAACTCCGTTCGATTGCCTCCATGCAGAATTGGCCTCTGCCTGTTAGTTCTGGTTGCCCTCCGGAAGCAGAGCTTCCCAGCTCACACACCTCCCTTGGAAAACGATGTCACTTGGGATGCTATCTGGACTTTCTCCCTGGTTATCATTTTTCCCACAGCCTGTTCTGTTCTCTACATTTCGCCTCCCCGCCTCAGCTCAATTTGCCTCCTTCTCTATCGACCGCTTCCAATTCAACCCGCTCTCATCGTTTTCGTGATAAAATGGCCAGGCTTAGGCACAGGCTCAAATGTTGTCGGGGTAGCACCAGGGCTCGGCCCTCTGGCCGACGCCACTCCTCCTCCACCAGTTCTCCGACATCCTCTTCTGAAAGCTTCCATGGAAGATATCCTTCCACGCGCAATGGGCGTGGGTGTAAGCGTGGGCGTAGTCTCCCATCCCCCATTCGCAGTGGCTTGGCCTCTTCGTCACCTCCCCGCTTCTGTCTCGCTGCATCTGCATATCTCGCCAACCTGTCCATAGCTCATTTCCACTTCCAGTGCCAAACCAATCGACCCTTGGTCATTGCGACTGTTTCAGTCACCTTCAAGTTGATTCAGGAGGCCGGCCTTGCACACCCCCCTCTTGTGCGTCCAATTCACAAGCAGGACCCCTCCGACCTTGTGCAGCCTACTCAAACTAGAGAAAAAGAGGTTTCCCTGAAGGCAGGTGCTGGAAACTCGAGTCCTTCACAGGAAAAATGCAAGCAGGAGGGCAGTGGCGAGGTAGGCACAGCAGTAGCTCGCAATTCTCCCATTCCGAATGACGATGACGACTACTGGTGCAGAATTGAAGAAGAACCCCCCTCAGAAGACTATGGTCTCTAGTGCAGGAAGCTTCATCCAAGTAATTTTGTTCAGTTTTCATGTTATTTTGTTGCCCTGGGAAGTCATAGTTTTTTGGTATGTCAAAGTTGAAGTCACAGTTTCTTGTTATGTCAAAGCTGGTTTCCTCTTTAGAGGCAGCTCATATACATTTCTCAGGCTGGTTTCCCCCAGTGGGCAACCCATTTTTGTCATTTTGCTGAACTCATGATGCCTCTGATGGCCTTGTATTGTATGCACCATATGTTTTAGTAATAGATTTTAAACTTACTTAGAAAAAAAAAATACAAATTAACCATAAAATTTTCCCATTGAAACCGTAATTGATTTGATACAAAACATAGGTTCTAACCTAAGAGTAAATTCTTCTACAGTCAATCAATCTCTGGAATAGTTTTAAATAGAAGTTTTCATTTTCATATCCATGGTCTCAAACAATGAGAGAAAAAACCTCTTATATTCAATGTATGTATAAAATAAAAATTAGCCAGATCTCTAGAATATATCTAAATAGAAGCTTCTCATTTTCATATCCATGGTCCCAAACAATGAGAGAGAAAACCTTTTATATTCAATGTATGTAAAACACAAATTATCCATATCTCTATAATAGATCTAAATAGAAGCTTTCCATTTTCATATCCATGGTCTCAAACAATGAGAGAGAAAAAAACCTTTTATATTCAACATGTAAAACACAAATTAGCCATAAAAGTTTCCCATTGGAACCATAAATGATTTGATACAAAACATAGGTTTTAACCTAAGAGTAAATGCCCCTACAAGTCAATCAATCTCTTGAATAGATTTAAATATAGAAGTTTTTCATTTTCATATTCATGGTCTCAAACAATGAGAGAAAAAACATTTTATATTCAATGTATGTAAAACACAAATTAGCCATATCTCTAGAATAGATCTAAATAGAAGTTTTTCATTCTCATATACATGGTCTCAGATCATGAGAGAGAAAAAACCTTTTATGTTCAACATGTAAAACAAAAATTAGCCATAAAAGTTTACCATTGAAACCAAAAGTGATTTGATACAAAACATAGGTTTTAACCTAAGAGTAAATGCCCCTACAAGTCAATCAATCTCTCGAATAGTTTTAAATATAGAAGTTTTAATTTTCATATCCATGGTCTCAAACGATGAGAGGAAAAACCTTTTATATTCAATGTATGTAAAACAAAAATTAGCCACATCTCTAGAATAGATTTAAATATAAGTTTTTCATTTTCATATCCATGTTCTAAAACAATGGGAGAGAGAAAAAAACCTTTTATATTCAACATGTAAAACAAAAATTAGCCATAAAAGTTTCCCATTGAAACCAAAAGTGATTTGATACAAAACATAGGTTTTAAGCTAAGAGTAAATGCCCCTGTTGGGGTTCCAATGTTTTGGCCAGATTGGCAAGACCAAAAGACAGGAAAACATCACAACCACTTTGGGGCCCTAGGATCTAGCCCTCCTAGACCTAAAGACGGATCTCTCCACTAAAGCAAAGAATGATATGTCTTTGAAACTAAAAATGAGATGTTAGGCTAGGTATGAAGCACAAAGGGGGATTTAAAATGATTTGGTTGGTTGTTGGGTTGGTCATGAGATTATCGACTGAAAAGGTAATGGGAGGAGAGGAGAAAAGCAACAATATGTTTCGGCAAAAGAGGATAGGTTAGGAATGTGCCATCCATTGGGCTATGGAGTCATGAAAGGAGATTACTTGCAAACAACTAGCCAAGGCTTTCATAGGGCAAGTCATCTATACTAAAGGATCTTTGAGATAGATGGTGGAGTGGAACATTAAGGAGAGGAATGAAGTGACACATAGGGCAGCTTGAGATCAGACTAGAGGTCATCTAACTCCAGATCTGCTTCATCATATTCTCAAAAGGAAAACACATAAGATTTAAACATAGAACTAGGCCTGAGATCATAGAAGGGCTTTTAACCTTCAATGATTTGAGACCAGCTCATGAGATCTTGGAAAGGCCAAGCTGTTGAACAAGGACCCCAATGGATAGGGCTTACACTAAATCCCTGGTATCCCAAATCCTCTAGCTTGAAACTCAACAAGAAAAACTAAGCAGCAAACCTGGAATTCACACATCAGCTAGCAGTGGAAAGTAGCTACTACACTGGTTAAATTGCATGAATTTTCCCTTAGATTTACTATTAGCAGAAAACATCAAAGGTAGGGGGAGTAGAAACTTAGGGTACCATGCGAGGGAAAATCCTATGTTATATTTCTGATGCGTACCAGAAGACCAATGAACAGCATGAAAAATGTAATAAAACAATGTAATGAGAAAAACATCACTCGTAGTAATAGACCAGGATCCTATGAAATTTGCATGATTAATTGATGCAAAACCAGTCACATACACTGAGCTCAATGGCTGATTACAGTCCAAATTTCTCCTCCCAGCCTACTACATTACAAAACTGCTATGCTACTCTCTCCCAAAACTGTTCTAACAACCAAAAATGAATCCCTATAACAGCAACTACAACAACACAACCCCTTACAATATGTTCTTGGGGATTATTATAGGAAAAATAGATAGCAAGAGTAGGTGATACACATTAAATCGATCCATTAAGACAGAGTGGAGGAGGTGTTCATGCCCACTCCACTTAATAGCTCTGCGCTGTACTTGGTGGTCTGGTTCGGAGTCCCTGTCAGGTCGATATTTGACCTCTGATGTTTCTTTAGAGTCCTTTATGGCTGTAAGGCACTATATTCTATCTTCTGAAGCAAGTAAGGTGATTGAAGGTCTTCTGCGCTTCCATACCTCCATTATTGATGTCCAGACAGTCTTGGAAGCATTCTGTCATCAAAATGGCCTTTGGGGGCTCGGGGAGGCATGGAGACTTCTGTCGGAGGTGTACTGTCTGAGAAAGGTACTGCTGATGCTGAAAGCAGATATGGCTGGTTTCATGTGCTCCTTTAATCTTCAAGTTGCGCCTTAATTCCTTGAATAAGGATTAGATCATTTAATCTTTAATTTTTGGGCTCTAACACCTTAATCTCTGTTGCTGATACACCTTTGTTGCTGTAATGAACTCTCTCTATTTTGAATCAAAGTAGCTAAAATTATGAGAAACGGAGTGAAATACCACTCTGGTGAAAACCCTGCACAATAAAACAAATATTTTACAAATTCTAGGGTGGTGGCACAAGAATGATTTTAAGGCCTGCGGAATGGTGGTGGAACAGTGGAAACAGAGGCTGTGGAAGAAACAAGTGAAAATGTAATGAAATGGAGTCATGGTGGAAGAATGAATGTGGGCCGTCTGATTAGTTCTAGGGGCAATGATCAATGGTCACGATGACCCGATAAGGTTTCATGGTCACGCAATGGGAAACTTGAATGGAACGAGAAATGAGATGTGGGTTGTTGATAAAAACAGGTCAACGATAGAGATTTGTTATTAGAATTTCTGGCTTGGAAATGGGGAAGTGGTTTTGGGAAGGAAAGCCGCCGGTTTCGTGCGACCAAAAGGCTAGAAGGCTGATTTCACTTTTTCAATGCGATATGGGTCTTTAGCTGACACATGGCTTCGGAAAACCGCCCATATCACGTGAAATTTGACAGTTAAAGCTCAGAAGCGGAATCTGCGCGATATCGATGTAGGTCGTTGGACTGGGCCCGCGAGATCTGATGATGATGGAGGAGCGCGATATAGAGAACGCGCGTGGACAGTAAAGGTGGGGCCAAAAGGACAACAATTTTATTGTGGGCCATCTGATCTGAGGATGAACGGCTAAGATCTGCGGATGAGATACGCTGGCGAAGGATTATGGTTAGTGGGAGAGAGTGATACGAGCCATTAGATCAAGAGAGATGGACGGTCAAGATCCAATCGGAAGGAGAGTGATGGAGGGAAAAATTTTGATGGGCGACAGAGCGATTGGCTTTGGACCATCGGATCTTATGGGAGATCGACGACTGCGATTGGATCGGAGGAACACAATCGGGGGACATGTGGCAGAATGAGGGTGGATCCTGGCCGTTGGTTCTTATGGATTCAATGGCCAGGATCGTGTCGGAGGGTCACAATTGGGAGGAACAGAGGACGACACAGTTTAAAGTTTGTGATTGCGATCAGAGCAAGGATGCGAGGATCGTCGGATTAAAAGTGAATCGGAGGTGGGAATTCAATCGGAGGGGTGACAAATGGGAGATGCGGGCACGATGGGACTTGCAATGACCGTTGGATCTATTCCAATCAATGACATAAATCAATTCAAAAGTCGACAGACTATAACACCATCGCATCGAAACTTTTGGTTCTACAATGGAAAGCATGTCCCGCTCTAATTCTCTGATGCGATTAGTGCCTTATGGACTAGCGCTTGGTCTTAGCACTCAGGCTTATGGAGGGGAAGTGGTTAGGGGCTGGCCAAAAGGGGCTTAGCCTACATATGGTAAAATATGGGTTTTCAAGCCAAAAAAAAAAAATTTTAGGGCCAAACAGAGGTTACGGTAGGGGAATAAATGGGTTTTAAAATTGATGCAGGAGCATCCAGCTCAGAGGAGGGAAAAGAAGTTTGACTGTCTCGACAGGAAGAAGGTTTATACACATGTTTACAGACAGGTTATGGAACATGTACTTTTACTTGTTTTTTTTTATTTTTATGTTACCCGGCAATTAGGCAGAAGTATTAGGGTTCAGGTTTATTAATTATTTTAGTTAATTAATCTGACTGGTTGTTAAATAAGAGTCAGACAGTTTTTGTTTTTAAAAAGACAAATTAGGAGTCCGATTAGTTTTCTGTTTAAAGATAGGAGAACCGACTAGACAGTTAGGATATTACAGTTACCAGTTACAACTGAGTTCAAGAAACTGTTACACGTTTCTTTTCCTAAAAAGTATTTAAAGCAGAGAGGAACAAAAATGTAAGGTTCGGAATTTTTAGAGAGAAAAAGCATAATAAGAACCAGAGAAATTGCATCATCTGTCAAAAAGAAATTTACTGTTACAGCCATTCTCATATGAACGTGAAATATCCTACTGCATTCTGAAAATAATTAAGTACATGTATGTTAAAACAGGTATAGGAAACTAGAAATTGTTACAGACAGGAACGTGTATCGCGAAGGAGAAAATATCCAGCAGCATACAAAAGGAACGAATGCACACGCAACGAACGAGGAGTCATATCAGACTCTATCAAATTCTTTTATCAGTAAAAAGATTCAAGACGAAATCAGCTACCATCGACAACAAATACCAAGAAGAACCCAGGTAATTCAACAAGAACTTTTCACATTAATTGAGTAAAGAAAAGCAATCAGAATTCATATACAGGAACAGTCCTTTACATTTAATAGAAAACCCTTGTTTGTGACGGATAAAGTAAAGTAGGGTTTGCATAACTAACAAACAGTGCTCAGTAGCAACTGTGTTAACTCCCAAATCGGACCAGACAGAAACCCCATGGTTACGGCAAGTTTGCCAACAGAGAATTGTTGAAATAGATCTCAGACACAAGTATACAGGAAGAGCGGGAACCAGGTAATACATATAAAACATTTCTAAGTGAACCGGTCACAAACAGAGCGACCCTACCCGTTTCCTCGGCTGGGTTGTTCTCCTTTCCGGACGGTCAAACCACAGGAGCCTCGAGCTTGGTCGACCTGCATCACAAATAGAATATACAGGGGTTACAATCTGCAAATATAATGGGAAATGGAAATGAAGTTTGAAAACCCAGAACAGGAAGGAAACCTGTAGCGTTTACCTGGAGATTAAAGAAAACGGCGAACGAGGAGACGAAAAGGCAAAGTAAACCCTGCTCACCAGGAGCGAAAACCATCAGTAGCTGTTGAAAATGAAGGGCAGAGTATAGCAAGGAACTTCAAAATTACCTTGGAAGGAATTCGAGCGAATTGAAAAGGTTGGAAGCAAATCCGAAGGATTCAACCTGAAACAGGAGCGTGTGATTAAAAACCAACAAACCATAGAGTCTGCAACGAGACCACGAGGAAGACCATTGAATTCAGTTCAAGCTAACAAATTGGACTGACTGTGTATCCAAGAACGCAGCAAGAATACACGGCGAAACCAGAAACAAACAACAGAATCAATAACCCACCTATTCGGAGAAGCACCACGGCACCAACGAGACGATGGAGTGAAGGAACTCATCGGACCCGCAACAGAACAGTGAAACCCTCGACGGAAAGAGAAGAGCAGCAGAGCGCCGAAGCGCCAAAGAGAAATGAACTGTAGCCATAGTGAGGTTAGGGTTTGTTGAAAGGCGGGAGGAACGGGATTCTAGGCGCACAGGTGTCACCACAGTGACCCCCCACAAGTACCAAGTGCAATCGGAAATTAATGATAGGACAAGTTCGTTCATACGAATAAATTACCATTTAAAAGCCACATCCAAATGTTTGTTTTTCCAATCAATAACAACAAATATCTATGCCACGTATGAATGGGAAGACCTTATAGTAAGGTTGAAACATTTGTGTTTGTATTTATTTATTTGTGGAGACCTGTTAGTGTATGGTCGGAGGCTTAGGCCTTCAATTTTTGGTATCAGAGCGGGTTATAGGAGTTAAGGAAGGACAATGGAGGTTGGCAGAAGAGGAAGAGGGAGGGGAAGAGCAGTTCGAAAGATAACAGAAGAAGGATTGCGAGAAGAGATTCGTATTCTGAATCAGAGATTGGTAGCAGTAGAAGATGGGGAAAGGAGGAACCCAGCAGATGACAGTGATGAGGAATTGGCAGAACCAGAAGATGAGTTCGAAGGGGTGACACCAGAACTTAGATTGTTGAAATCAGTTCTGTTGTCCAGTCATAAGCCGAAACATGAGCTTTCCACTTATGACGGAAGTTTGTCAGCAGATGTTTTGTTAGATTGGCTGAGTGAGGTCAACAAATATTTTGAGTTTGAAGAAACTAGTGAGGATAAGCAGGTAAAATTCGCCGCCACCAAGCTGAAAGGACATGCGTCCTTGTGGTGGGACAGCGTACAGGCGGAAAGAAAAAGGCTACATAAGCAGCCTATTAAAAAATGGACCAGAATGGAGGCCAAACTGAAGGAGAAATTCCTACCTAAGGATTATCAAATAATGCTGTACAGACAAGTACAAAACTTGAGGCAAAGGGGAATGACAGTAAAGGAATATACTGAAGAATTTTATAAGTTAAATTTGAGAGCAGGATATATGGAAGATTCCCCAGAAAAGACAGCAAGGTTCGTGAATGGGCTGAGGGGAGAGATACTGGATGAAATTGGTATTCTCTCACCCAGAACCTTGGATGAAGCGTATCAGTTCGCCTTGAAGGCTGAGGAGAAGATCAATAGAAAACAGAACGCCAGACGAGGAGGTGGATCTGGCCGAGGAAAGGGAAAGGCCTTTGGTAGAGGCAGAGGTACAGGTTCAACTGAAGAGAGCAGCAGTTCTAAATCTGCAGGAACAGCAGAAAAGGACAACAGCACTAGAGGAGGACGACCAGCCCAGCGAGGGAGAGGAAATGGTCGGGGCAGAGGAGCTGTCCAGTGCTATCGGTGCCAAAAGTGGGGGCACAAATCATATGAATGTCCTGAGGGTGAACCAGCAGGTGGGAGAGGAACTTATGTTGCTCAATCAGAAGAGATGGAGACACAGCCACAGGAAGTGGAGAATGCACCAGAAACTAGTGAAGCTTTGGTGCTGAATAAAGTGCTGTTAAAACCAGCAAAGGAGGTAGTGGACCCGGATCAACGGAAGGCTTTGTTCCGGACAGTATGCAAGTCACAAGGAAAGTGCTGCAAACTGATTACTGACAGTGGAAGCACGGACAATCTGGTGGCCACAGAAATGGTGGAGAAATTGGGGTTGAAGAAGCTGAAGCATCCCACTCCTTACAGGGTATCGTGGCTGCAGAAGGGACATCAACTGTTGGTTGATGAGCAGTGCGAGGTGGAATTCCAGATAGGCAAGTATAAGGACAGAATTATCTGCGATGTTATGCCAATGGATGTTTGTCATATACTGTTAGGGAGACCCTGGCAGTTTGACAGAAAAGTGGTTCATGACGGGAAAACGAACTGTTATAAGTTTGTTAAAGATGGGATCAAGCACACGCTTGTACCCATTAAGGAGGAAGGTGCAGCAGAAGCCAGTGGGGTAAAGGCACTGTTGTTAGTTGGGAAAGAGTTTTTAAAACAGATTGAAAACAACGACGTAAATTTCGCTGTTGTGAGAAGGCCAAGAACAGTGATCTTGCACACTACAATTACAGATTTGCCTGAGGAGGTCCAGAATATGTTACAGGATTTTGGGGACATAATAGTGGATGATCTTCCAGACGTATTACCTCCCGAGAGAGGTATCAGCCACTGTATTGATTTTATACCAGGAGCTAGCTTGCCCAACAAGGCAGCTTATCGTATGAGCCCGAAAGATCATGAAGAAATTCGGAAGCAGGTGCAGGAATTGCTGGACAAAGGACTGATTAGAGAGAGTATGAGTCCCTGTGCAGTTCCAACAGTGTTGGCTCCTAAGAAAGGTGGCGAATGGCGGATGTGTACAGATTCGAGAGCTATTAACAAGATTACCATTCGGTACAGGTTCCCGTTACCGAGAATGGATGATATGATGGACTGTCTGAGTGGGGCAACCTATTTTTCGAAGATCGACTTGAAGAGTGGTTATCACCAAATCTGAATTCGAGAGGGGGATGAGTGGAAGACAGCTTTCAAGACAAATGAAGGACTGTACGAGTGGCTGGTGATGCCATTTGGTTTGAGCAACGCTCCCAGTACGTTCATGCGCCTGATGAATGAAGTACTGAAGGATTTTATTGGAAAATTTGTGATTGTGTACTTAGATGATATTCTAATCTTCAGCAGAACCAAGGAAGAACACTTTCGCCATGTTCGAAGTGTATTGCAGAGATTACAGCAGAACAAACTGCTGATAAATTTAAAGAAGTGTACTTTCTTTCAAAAAGAATTAGTTTACTTGGGTTTTGTGATTGCAGAGAATGAGCTGAAGATGGATCCGGAGAAGATTGCAGCGATAGTTAGCTGGCCATCCCCAAAGAGTTTGTTCGAGGTTCGAAGTTTTCATGGCTTGGCAAGTTTCTACAGGAAGTTTATCAAGAACTTCAGCGAGATCTGTGCACCCATGTTGGACACAATTAAGAAGGCCAATCAGCCTTTTTGCTGGACTGAAGCAGCAGAAAAAAGTTTTCAAACTCTGAAGCGAAAGATCACAGAGAGACCGATCTTGCGATTACCAGATTTCAACAAACTTTTCCAAGTTCGTTGTGATGCTAGCGGTACAGCCATTGGAGCCGTACTCAGCCAAGAGGACAGACCAGTTGCCTATTTCAGTGAGAAGCTGAACGAAAGCAGGCAGAAGTATTCGTCTTATGACAAAGAGTTTTATGCGGTCGTTCAAGCCTTGAAGCATTGGAGGCACTATCTGTTAGGTAATGAGTTTGTGTTATTTTCTGACAATTCTGCTTTACAGTTTGTTATGCAGCAGCACAAGTTAAATCACACGCATGCAGAATGGGTGGAATATCTGCAGAGCTTTACATTCGTACTGAAACATATCAGTGGGAAATCCAACAAGGTGGCAGATGCATTGAGCAGAAGAGTTTTACTCTTACAAGAGAGTACAGTACAGGTGTTGGGTTTTGATCACCTGAAGGATTTGTATCAGGTGGATGCAGACTTTAAGGAGGCCTATGAGGCCTGCCAAAACCCTCTGTTAAGAAATAATAGTCCATGGTTGGACTATAATCTACAGGAAGGGTTGTTATTCAAGGGAGTACAATTATGCGTACCTGATTGTTCGATGAGAGAGAACATCATCCGGGAAAAGCATAGCGGGGGTCTAGCCGGGAATTTCGGTATATACAAAACACTTTCACAAGTGGAGCATTTCTATTTCTGGCCAAGGTTACGACGAGACGTGCAAAGGTATGTGAGCCGGTGTAAAACATGTCAACTAGCGAAGGGCCACAGCCAAAATGCAGGTCTTTATATACCACTACCCATTCCGAGCAGACCATGGGACTCGGTCAGCTTGGATTTTGTCTTGGGTTTGCCTAAGACGCAGCGGGGTTTCGATTCAGTAATGGTGGTAGTGGATCGGTTTTCCAAAATGGCACATTTTATACCTTGCAGCAAAACCAGTGATGCTACTCATGTAGCACACCTGTTTTTTACAGATATTGTCAGGTTACACGGTCTACCGAGGTCCATCGTTTCCGACAGGGATGTGAAGTTCACCGGGCATTTTTGGCGAACCTTGTGGAAAAAGTTGGACACTAAGTTACAGTTCAGCTCCGCTTACCACCCACAGACTGATGGGTAGACTGAAGTGGTGAACAGGAGTCTGGGAAATTTACTACGGAGCTTAATAGGCGAGAATTCGCGAATGTGGGATCGTGTACTGGATCAGGCAGAATTTGCATACAACGATTCACCAAATCGCAGCTCGGGTTACAGTCCCTTCCAGATCTTGTATGGCATGCATCCTCGCGGAGTGCATGAACTGCGAGACTTGGGAAAGCTTGAAAAACAGAGTGCAGACGGGGAAGACTTTGCCCAAGCAATGAGCGACTTGCATGAAACAGTGAAACTGAAATTATAGGACAGCAGTCAGAAATATAAGCAGCGGGCTGATTTGAAAAGGCGAGAAGTTCAGTTTAATGTGGGAGACGAGGTCCTCGCGCACCTGCGCAAGGAACGGTTTCCAAGAAAGGAATATAATAAACTGAAGTTTAAAAAAATTGGTCCTTGTAAGATCATTCGCAAGTTTTCCGCAAATGCCTATGAGTTGCAGCTGCCACCAGGGATAGGTATCTCGCCAATCTTTAATGTGGCAGATCTATTCCCTTATGTTGCTGGTGCTGAGAATGACGCAACAGGAAGGCCGGAACGGGACACCAAGGTTGAGGAAGATTCTTGGATGAGGCAGATGCCCACGGCACAGCCACTTGAGATCGAGAGTATTCTCGATACACAGGTAGCCAGGCGTACCCGAAGGAAAGAATATCTGCAGTATTTAGTCAAGTGGAAGAACCGCCCAATAGAGGACAGCTCGTGGCTTGACGCGACGCAGATACAGGAAGCAGGTTACTCTGTCGACGATCTCATGGAACGGAGCCATGACTTTTTTCCACCCCGGGAGCCTGATGCAGGAGCATCCAGCTCAGAGGAGGGAAAAGAAGTTTGACTGTCTCGACAGGAAGAAGGTTTATACACATGTTTACAAACAGGTTATGGAACCTGTACTTTTACTTGTTTTTTTTATTTTTATGTTACCCAGCAATTAGGCAGAAGTATTAGGGTTCAGGTTTATTAATTATTTTAGTTAATTAATCTGACTGGTTGTTAAATAAGAGTCAGACAGTTTTTGTTTTTAAAAAGACAAATTAGGAGTCCGATTAGTTTTCTGTTTAAATATAGGAGAACCGACTAGACAGTTAGGATATTACAGTTACCAGTTACAACTGAGTTCAAGAAACTGTTACACGTTTCTTTTCCTAAAAAGTATTTAAAGCAGAGAGGAACAAAAATGTAAGGTTCGGAATTTTTAGAGAGAAAAAGCATAATAAGAACCAGAGAAATTGCATCATCTGTCAAAAAAAGAAATTTACTATTACAGCCATTCTCATATGAACGTGAAATATCCTACTGCATTCTGAAAATAATTAAGTACATGTATGTTAAAACAAGTACAGGAAACTAGAAATTGTTACAGACAGGAACGTGTATCGCAAAGGAGAAAATATCCAGCAGCATACAAAAAGGAACGAACGCACACGCAACGAACAAGGAGTCATATCAGACTCTATCAAATTCTTTTATCAGTAAAAAGATTCAAGACGAAATCAGCTACCATCGACAACAAATACCAAGAAGAACCCAGGTAATTCAACAAGAACTTTTTCACATTAATTGAGTAAAGAAAAGTAATCAGAATTCATATACAGGAACAGTCCTTTACATTTAATAGAAAACCCTTGTTTGTGACGGATAAAGCAAAGTAGGGTTTGCATAACTAACAAACAGTGCTCAGTAGCAACTGTGTTAACTCCCAAATCGGACCAGACAGAAACCCCATGGTTACGGCAAGTTTGCCAACAGAGAATTGTTGAAATAGCTCTCAGACACAAGTATACAGGAAGAGCGGGAACCAGGTAATACATAGAAAACATTTCTAAGTGAACCGGTCACAAACAGAGCGACCCTACCCGTTTCCTCGGCTGGGTTGTTCTCCTTTCCGGACGGTCGAACCACAGGAACCTCGAGCTTGGTGGACCTGCATCACAAATAGAACATACAGGGGTTACACTCTGCAAATATAATGGGAAATGGAAATGAAGTTTGAAAACCAAGAACAGGAAGGAAACCTGTAACGTTTACCTGGAGATTAAAGAGAACGGCGAACGAGGAGACGAAAAGGCAAAGTAAACCCTGCTCACCAGGAGCGAAAACCATCAGTAGCTGTTGAAAATGAAGGGAAGAGTATAGCAAGGAACTTCAAAATTACCTTGGAAGGAATTCGAGCGAATTGAAAAGGTTGGAAGCAAATCCGAAGGATTCAACCTGAAACAGGAGCGTGTGATTAAAAACCAACAAACCATAGAGTCTGCAACGAGACCACGAGGAAGACCATTGAATTCAGTTCAAGCTAACAAATTGGACTGACTGTGTAACCAAGAACGCAGCAAGAATACACGGCGAAACCAGAAACAAACAACGAAATCAATAACCCACCTATTCGGAGTAGCACCACGGCACCAACGAGACGATGGAGTGAAGGAACTCATCGGACCAGCAACAGAACAGTGAAACCCTCGACGGAAAGAGCAGAGCAGCAGAGCGCCAAAGCGCCAAAGAGAAATGAACTGTAGCCATAGTGAGGTTAGGGTTTGTTGAAAGGCGGGAGGAACGGGATTCTAGGCGCACAGGTGTCACCACAGTGACCCCCCACAAGTACCAAGTTGCAATCGGAAATTAATGATAGGTCAAGTTCGTTCATACGAATAAATTACCACTTAAAAGCCATATCCAAATGTTTGATTTGCCAATCAATAACAACAAATATCTATGCCACGTATGAATGGGAAGACCTTAGAGTAAGGTTGAAACATTTGTGTTTGTATTTATTTATTTGTGGAGACCTGTTAGTGGATGGTCGGAGGCTTAGGCCTTCAAAAATCAAATGAAGGGATTTCATTTGGTTTTAAAGGATGAAATGGATGGTTTGGGAGGATTAGGAGGGATTTTGGAGCCATAAGGGGAAACTTTGCAAAGGGAAAAAGGGGATGAGAACAAAGGTTTAATAGGGATAAAATGAGGGAAATGGAGGTCTTTTGGGCATTCTTCGCATAAACAGAGAGGTTTTCAAACCGGGAACAATAGTGAGGATTTATCAAAGGGAAAAGGCACAAGGAGGCTTCAAGGATGATGTGATTTCAGAGGAGATGCATTCCTTGAAGGCACAAAAAAAATTTTAGCCCCCTGTTTTCTTGTCAAAAATTTATAGGGGGCTAACAGTGGCTCCACATGGGGATGGCTTCTTCTTGAAGGAGTCAAGAATTCAGATAAATATTTGGAGTAGGCCGGATTCCTGATCCTTGACACTTCCATTTTCTTCTTTGATTCAGCTGCCACAAATCATGAAGACACATATCAGTAGCAAACATTCCTCAAACAGCTACCTACCCAGACCAAAGTCCTAACATGTTTTCTTCTGGGTGCATTTGGACTAGTAGACCCTTTACATAATCAATTTTACAAACAGAAAATAAACCTATTCTATTTCTACCCTTATTACTCCATGAGACTAGATTAAACTGTTGGCCTCATAATTTCTCTACCTAAATCTAATATCTGCTAGGATTAAACTGTCCAACGGATTTCTTCTCTACATTCTATAATAGAAATTTAAAAACATTCAAACTAGGATTGGACAGTCTAGTTTGTTGTGGACCATGGCATAAAGAAAAAACTTCTCATGGACTGACAACTTTGCAGAAATTTAAAACAAGTAACTGTCTGCTCACAGACTGAGCTTTATTTAGCTTTTCCTACCTACCCTACTCTAACTTTACATATTCACAGGTCTAGCTTACAAGCTTTGTTTTCCAATGCAACCAGTCCATCAAGTGATCCCATGACTGGTCTGTTCTGCTCAACTCCTTGAGCATGCTAGATAGGTAGGGTTGCTCCCACTCTTTTTGTTCCACAACAATAGCTTCAAAAAAATTTCTTGCTATCTGCAACATGCTGCTTCTAGATTCCCTCTAGAAACAATCATCATAAAATATATCATAACTAGGAAAGTCATAATCATAAGCAATGTCACCAACCAAACCTATCGGATTCTTAGCAGGTCTTTCTTCGTCCTAATCCATAGAGGAGTATTCTGGATCTGTATCAGTTTTGTAGAAGATTTTAGAGGTGGATTGCGTGTTTGATATTAGATCCATCTCTTCTTCTGTCACTGGAGGAAATTACCTTTTAACACAGACAGAAGAGCCGCAGTCATTTGCTTCTTGTACAAACTGATCTTGAGGCGTGATATCTTCGTGAGCCTCATCTCGAGAATTTTACAGAGCAAGATCAAACTCCAGACCAGGATCATCATTCACATCTCGCGCATTTTCCAGGTCTGGAGTTGGCCCTTGCTCTAGAAAATGCATGGGTTGTTCTGAATAATCATCATTTGCATTCAGGTTAGCCATATGCATTTCTAGCACTACACCAAACATGTTTGCTAGTATGTTTAATTGGTCTTCCAACACATCCATATTAGCATCTCTGTCCATGTTTGGATCCATGTTTATGAAAATAAGGTCACTGCATCTTATCAACTAGTTCAAAGTCTTTTACCAGTGGATTCATTAGGTATATTAGGGAATATAGAGTGTGGAGTCTCTAGGTGGATGATTTTGTACATTGGAAACAGACCGTTGTCCACCATCAGCATTGAAATACCAATATAAATGAATTGGTCTGAGTTGTTCCCCAGCAGAGTCGCCATTATGATGGGGTTCCAATGCTTTGGCTAGATTGGCAAGACCAAAATACTGGACCACATCACAACCACTTTGGGGCCCTAGGATCTAGCCCTCCTAGACCCAGAGAGGGATCTCTCCACTAAAGCAAAGAATGATATGTCTTTGAAGCTCAAAATGAGATGTTAGGCTAGGTATGAAGCACAAAGGGGCATTTAAAATGATTTGGTTGGTTGTTGGGTTGGTCATGAGATTATTGACTGAAAAGTTAATGGGAGGAGAGGAGAAAAGAAGCAAGATATTTCGGCAAAAGAGGATAGGTTAGGAATGTGCCATCCATTGGGCTATGGATTCATGAAAGGAGATTACTTGCGAACAACTAGCCAAGTCTTTCATAGGGCAAGTCATCTTTGAGATAGATGGTGGAGTGGAACATTAAGGAGAGGAATGAAGTGACACATAGGGTAGCTTGAGATCAGGCCAAAGGTCATCTAACTCCAGATCTGCTTCAGCATACTCTCAAAGGGAAAACACATAAGATTTAAACATAGAACTAGGCCTGAGATCATATAAGGGATTTTAACCTTCAATTCTTTGACACCAGCTCACGAGATCTTGGAAAGGCCAAGTTGTTGAACAAGGACCCCAGTGGACAGGGCTTACACTAAATCCCCGATATCCCAAATCCTCTAGCTTGAAAATCAACAGGAACAACTAAGCAACAAACCTGGAATTCACACATCAACTAGCAGTGGAAAGCGAATACTACACTAGTTAAATTGCACGAATTTTCCCTTAGATTCACTATCAACAGAAAACATCAAAGGTAGGGGGAGCAGAAACATAGGGTACCATGCGAGGGAAAATCCTATGTTATATTTCTGATGCGTACCAGAAGACCAATGAACAGCATGAAAAATGTAATAAAACAATGTAATGAGAAAAACATCACCCGGAGTAATAGACTAGGATCCTGTGAAATTTGCTTGATTAATTGATGCAAAACTAGTCACATACACTGAGCTCAATGGCTGATTACAGTCAAAATTTCTCCTCCCAACCTACTACATTACAAAACTGCTCTGTTACTCTCTCCCAAAACTATTCTAATAGCAAAAAATGAATCCCTATAACAACAACTACAACAAAGCAACCCCTTACAATATGTTCTCGAGGATTCTTATAGGAAAAATGGATAGCATGAGTAGGTGATACACATTAAATCGATCCATTAAGACAGAGTGGAGGAGGTGTTCATGCCCACTCCTCTTAATAGCTCTGCGCTGTACCTGGTGGTTTGGTTCGAAGTATCTATTAGGTCGATATTTGACCTCTAATGTTTCTTTGGAGTCCTTTATGTCTGTAAGGCACTATGTTCTGTCTTCTAAAGCAAGTAAGGTGACTGAAGGTCTTCTGCGCTTCCATACCTCCATTATTGCTGTCTAGACAGTCTTGGAAGCGTTATGTCAGCGAAATGGCCTTTGGGGGCTCGGGGAGGCATGGATACTTTTGTCGGAGGTGTACTGTCTGAGAACTGTACTGCTGATGCTGAAAGCAGATATGGCTGGTTTCATGTGCTCCTTTAATCTTCAAGCTACGCCTTAACTCCTTGAATAAGGATTAGAGCATTTAATCTTTAATTTTATGGCTCTAACACCTTAATCTCTACTGCTGATACACCTTTGCTGCTGTAACGGCCTCTCTGTGTTTTGAATCGTAGTAGCTGCGATTATGAGAAATAGAGTGAAATACCACTCTGGTGAAATTTACCCTGCACAATAAAACAAACCAATTATAAAATCGAGGGTGGTGGTGGAAGAATGCTTTTAAGGCCTGTGGAATGGTGGCGGAACAGTGGAAATGGAGGCTGTGGAAGAAACAGGTGAAAATTTAATGAAATGGAGTCATGGTGGAAGAATGAATGTGGGTCTTCCAATCAGTTCTGGGGGCGATGATCAATGGTCGCGATGACTCGATAAGGTTTCATGGTCGTGCGATGGGAAACTTGAATGGAACGAGAAATGAGATGTGGGCCGTTGATCAAAACAGGTCAAAGATCGAGATTTGTTATTATACTTTCGGGCTTGGAAATGGAGAAGTGGTTTTGGGAAGGAAAACCACCAATTTCATGTGACCAAAAAGCTGGAAGGCTGATTTCACTTTTTCAACGCGATATGGGTCTTTAGCGGACGCGTGGCTTCGGAACACTGCCCATATCGCGTGAAATTTGATAGTTAAAGCTTGGAAGCGGAATCTGCATGATATCGATGTAGGCCACTAGATCTGGGCCCACAAGATCTGATGATGATGGAGGAGCGCGATACAGAGAACGCGCAAAGACAGTAAAGGTGGGGCCAAAAGGGCGACGATTTTATTGTGGGCCGTCTGATCTGAGGACGAACGGCTGAGATCTACGGATGAGATACACCGGCAGAGGATTATGGTTAGTGGGCGGGAGTGATATGAGCCATTATATCGAGAGAGATGGATGGTCAAGATCCAATCGGAAGGAGAGCGATGGAGGGAAGAATTTCGATGGGCGATGGAGGGATTGGCTTTGGACCATCGGATCTTATGGGAGATCGACGACTGCGATTGGATCGGAGGAACCCAATCGGGGGACATATGGTAGAATGAGGGTGGATCCTGGCCATTGGTTCTTGTGGATTCAACAGCCAGGATCGTGTCAGAGGGTCGCAATCGGGAGGAACAGAGGACGACACAGTTTAAAGTTTGTGATTGCGATCAGAGCGAGGATGCGAGGGCCATCGGATTAAAAGTGAATCGACGGTGGGATTGCAATCAGAGGGGTGACAAAGGGGAGATGCGCACACGATGGGACTTGTGATGACTGTTGGATCTATTCCAATTAACGGTGGAAATCAATTCAAAATCCGACAGACTATAACACCATCACATCAGAACTTTTGGTTTTACAATGGAAGGCATGTCCCGCTACGATTCTCCGATGCGATTAGCACCTTATGGACTAGCATTTCGTCTTAGCGCTCGGGCTTATGGAGGGGAAGTGGTTAGGGGCTAGCCAAAAGGGGCTTAGCCTGCATATGGTAAAATATGGGTTTTCAAGCCAAAAAATAAAGTTTTTAAGGCCAAACAGAGGTTTTGGTAGGGGAATAAAGGGGTTTTAAAATCAAATGAAGGGATTTAATTTGGTTTTAAAGGATGAAATGGATGATTTGGGAGGCTTAGGAGGGATTTTGGAGCTAGAAGGGGAAACTTTGCAAAGGGAGAAAGGGGATGAGAGCAGATGTTTAATAGGGATAAAATGAGGGAAATGGAGGCCTTTTGGGCATTCTTCACAGAAACAGAGAGGTTTTCAAACTAGGAAAAACAACGAGGATTTATCAAAGGGAAAAGGCACAAGGAGGCTTCAAGGATGATGTGTTTTCGGAGGAGATGCATTCCTTGAAGGCTCAAAAAACATTTTAGCCCCCTGTTTTCTTGTCAAAAATTCATAGGGGGCTAACAACCCCTACAGTGAATCTCTGCAATAGTTTTAAATAAAAAAATTTCATTTTCATATCCATGGTCTCAAACAACGAGAGAAAAAACCTTTTATATTCAATGTATGTAAAACACAAATTAGCCATATCTCTAGAATAGATCTGAATAGAAGTTTTTCATTTTCATATCCATGGTCTCAAACAATGAGAGAGAAAAAACCTTTTATATTCAAAATGTATATAATATTTAGAAACAAAAAGCAATTTGATACAAAACATAGGTTTTAACCAGTTATATAGTTTTTCATTTTCATATCCATGGTCTGAAATAGTGATAAAGAAAAAACCTTTTATATTCAACATATAAAACACAAATTAGTCATAAAATTTTCCCATTGAAACCAAAAGTTATTTGATACAAAACATAGGTTTTAACCTAATCTAGTAAATTCCCCTACATTCAATTTCTAGAATAGATCTAATTAGAAGTTTTTCATTTTCATATACATGGTATCTCTATAGGCAGAGTCTGTAAAGGGCCAGGTAGCCTCTAGATCTCATCTTTTCTGAAAGGTGACATATCTAGTAAATGCCCCTACAGTCAATCTCTAGAATAGATCTGAATGCCCCTACAGTCGACATGTATATAGTATTTAGAAACAAAAAGTAATTTGATACAAAACATAGGTTTTAACAAAGTGTATAGTTTTTCATTTTTATATCCACGGTCTCAAAAAATGAGAGGGAAAAAACCTTTTATATTCAACATGTAAAACACAAATTAGCCATAAAAGTTTCCCAGTGAAACCAAAAGTGATTTGATATAAAACATAGGTTTTAACCTAATCTAGTAAATGCCCCTACATTCAATCTCTAGAATAGATATAATTAGAAGTTTTTCATTTTCATATCCATCGTAGTTCTATAGGCAGAGTTTGTAAAGGGCCAGGTAGCCTCTGGATCTCATCTTTTATGAAAGGTGACATAACTAGTAAATTTCCCTACAGTCAATCTCTGGAATAGATCTAAATGCCCCTACAGTCAATCTCTGGAATAGATCTAAATGCCCCTACAGTCAACATGTATATAGTATTTAGAAACAAAAAGTAATTTGACACAAAAAATAGGTTTTAACCAAGTATATAGTTTTTCATTTTCATATCCATGGTCTCAAACAATGAGAGAGAAAAAACCTTTTATATTCAACATGTAAAACAAAAATTAGCCATAAAAGTTTCCCATTCAAACCAAAAGTGTTTTGATACAAAACATAGGGTTTAACCTAACTGTAAATTCCCCTACATTCAATCTCTATAATAGATCTAATTAGAAGTTTTTCATTTTCATATCCATGGTAGTTCTATAGGCAGAGTCTATAAAGGACCAGGTAACCTTTGGATCTCATCTTTTATGAAAGGTGACATATCTAGTAAATGCCCCTATAGTCAATCTCTAGAATAGATATAAATATAAGTTTTTAATTTCTCCAATGCATTTGCAATAAATGTCAATTTAATATATATATATATATATATATTGAATTTTTTTTTTTTTTTTAGGGATAAGAAAACCATTAAATATGGTTGAAAAATGGAAATTATGCATATAAGTTTCTTGCTATCCCAATCCATGGAATGCAGTGATTACATATGTGCTTTCCAATATTGTGACTAGAAAAGTCGTCCAAAGGAAAATAAATATACTGGGAAGAACAACAAACAACGAGGCATATTATATTGGATTGATAGAAGGCTTGGGAACAATGATGGAGTATGGATCAAATGGAATTGTATTTTTCACCAATTCTGAACTTGTGTGCAACCAGATGAATGGCATGTACCAAGTTAAGAATGAGAGGCTAAAAGAACTGCATGGAATAGCAAACAATATTGTTAGCCAATTTCAATTTTTTAGTATAAGGCATTGTACAAATGTGAATAAGATGTCTGATGATTTATTGCGTGGGGCAATGCAAATTTATGATTCATCTATCAAAGATGAATTAATAGATGAATTAGAATTATACGGGGAAATTCCAATGCAAGATTCATCTCTCAAAGAAGAATTATTTTTGAGACACTCTTATTCAAAAATTCAAGATTCATCTCTCAAAGATGTATTAGTTTTGAGACACTCTTCTTCAAAAATTCAAGATTCATCTCTCAAAGATGAATTAGTGTTGAGATGCTCTCCTTAAAAGTTTATTGATTGAAATTGTAACATATCTTGGATATGTGTGTGTTGTGTACTTATAAATGTGCCTTTTTAATGACTATGTGCTTTTTTCAATATATACCAAGTGTGCTCCCACCACACCATGTAGAGCGCAACTTGGTGAACTTCATATTTTTATGAAATTAAAATGCGGGGACTTCAGCAATTTTTTGTTTAAATCAAGTTTGTTTAAATGGAGTTTCCCTATTTTTAATGACAACGTGTTTTTTTCAATTTTATACCAAGTGTTCTCCCACCATGTAAAACAAAATTTGGTGAACTTATCATTTTTATAACCTTTTTATTCTTAAATTGAGTTTCGCACATCAATTAGTGCTTTGAAAGTTGTTTTTTACATAATTTGTTTACACTAAATTACATTAATTTTTTGAAATTTATTTTGAATTTAATTTAAATTAGTTATTTAAAAAAATAATTGTAAATTTCCACCGTAGATATATATATATATATATATATATATATATATATATATATATATATATATATATATATATATATATATATATATATCATGGAGGATGAACGGCAAAGATCAACATAATCCCATATCTCTATGAGAGGGGGGGATCAGGGATCGAGAGCTATTCAGGGATCGAGAGCTGTTCATGGTAAATTTAAATATAATCTTAAATCTCCATACATGTGTGTACATATGAAATTGATTTTTTTATCAACTTTGTGAGTTAAATTAGCTGGTAATAAGTTTTATTTTTTATTTTTTAGGAGCTAATAAGAAGAGAAGGGTCTCTACTCCATCCATGGATGCCCATGTTTCACCTAGTAATGGTGTGGTTTTAACAAAATTTAATTAATGAATATGTACACATGTATTTATTTATTTATTTTTCTCAGTAAAACTAATTCTATTTATGAAACATAAAAGTACAAAACTGCACCAGTCTCAGCTGTGTGAGCCTGAGAACTGGGTTTGATGTCCATGCATTTACAAAAATGACTGAGCTGCCCTGAATGGGAAACCAGCTCTTGAGAGAGAAATTTTACCGCCCTGGACAGGGAAACTGGTATCCAGTGCATACATTTTAATTTACTAAAAGTCTGAAAACTAATAAAGCATACAGCTTGTTCAGCTGATGAAAGCAACAAAACCCAAAATTTTCCAACGGAAATGTAAACCTGGACCATTGAGGGCTGAAGGAGTTCGAAATCACTGATTCGGAATTGGAGAGTCCGGTTCTTCCACTATTCTACAACCATACTCATCTTCTTCCTCTGCATTGTCCTTATTAGGGGTGTTATCTTTGCTAAAGAAGCCCTCCTGCACTTTGTCAATTTCAGACATGGATTGCCCAATGCTAGGGGGTGCATTAGGACTAGACGCATCAGTATTAACCTGAGAAGGTTGAGGGTGAGGTGGGATGGTGGCAGAGTAGGGGACAAAAGCCTGGCCAAAGCTAGCAGAGCTTTCACAAACAGAAATGGTGACAAACGCAGTGAGGACAGGCTTGTCAAAGGTGCAGTTGAAGCGGAATTCTGCACGCTGAGAGGTCTGGCGGTGTGTCGGGCTAGCAGGATCAGGAATAACATGTATAGAGGTCGGGGGAGGGACAGGCGGGGGGCGCAGCTCGGGCAGAACCGAGTGAGAGCCTCCAGAATGCAAAGAGCGATCTATCTACCTTCTAGACGTCGAACGAAGGCCTTGCCCAACATCTTCCGCAGAGGAACCGAAGGTGGAACTAGGAGAAGAGCGAGGGCAGGGAGGGCAACCTCTGCTTGCCCCACGCCTACACCTCATCTGATGCCGAAGTCAAGGCATCTCCATAGAGCGATGTGGGGGTTGCTTGAGGCAAGAAGCGCAGACAGAGGTAGAAGGAGACCACTGCAAATCTACTGATTGGGAATGAAAACAAGAAGTTAGATTACAAAAAAAAAATTGATTAAAGTGGAGACCTGGAAATATTTCCAGACAGCCAAGAATGTTGTAGCGATACCTGGTTTGGGTGCGCACACTCGACTCTATGCATTCAACTGGACATGCACCACGAACAAGGGATGGAGAGCTGTAGAAAACAAAGGAACCGGTCGAATTCTCCCAAAAGAAAGCCATATCAACTAGAACCGACGGAGCAAGGTAATGGAGCGGTGAGGAAGAATGAGTTAATGCAGTATAAGCTGGAAAATTAACTATGTGAGTAATGGCATTGCAGGGAGCCATATGTCCGTTGCGTGCGAGCACCCTCGGGACTCGCCAAGGGACTAAAGTCCAATCACACTGAGCTATCAACCGCATCTGGTGTTGATCGGTCCTTGTACAGCAGAATAGTGCAGTTCTACAAGGATTCTTTTCCATGGATAATGTTGATGGGACCATGAACTAGCGTGTTGGCATTGTCTACTTCTAGATTTTCTAGGAGATCAGCAACCTTGTTACCCTCTCTTTTGACATGGGAGAAAGAGACTGCTTGATTTTTTCTCAGCCAGTTTCCAATTTGGTCGAATCTAGCAACCAGATGCCAGCTTGAAGCAACCTTAGCTGAGTTGGTGCCTTGGAGGATCTACTTTGCCAAGTTGATGAGAATCTGAGAGTCCCCTTCAATGATGGTGGGAGTGTAGTTGTAGCGCTGAATTAGACGTAATCCTTGTAGAAGTCCTTCCAGCTCCACTGAGTTGTTAGTGTCCCAACCAATGGATCCATAATAGACAGCAAGGGCATCCCCTTTGGAATCCCTGAAGATGCCACCGAATCCAACCTGTCCTGGATTGCCTCTAGAGGCTCCATCGAAGTTTAGTTTAACAATACCAGGAGGTGGAGGGGCCCAGCACAAAGGAGAGTCTGAGGTATGTCATCTGCTGGAGTTGGGGGCCGGCGTAATTTTGAATTGCCAGTTCTGCCATATATCTATCTCTTTAGGCTGCTTGGGAAAGTCTTCTTCTTGCCAGGATTGAAGAGCCAGTGATTCCTGGAGATTGCTAGTGAGGTTGCTCCATATGATATCCAGAGAAGTGGATTGATTCTTAAAGATTCTCTTGTTTCTTTCCTTCGATATAGACCACAGAAGGAGCCTAGGGATGAGTTGCCAAAGAGTGTTGAGGAGAATACTATTATATGGATGCCTATGCCAGTTACGAATGATGTCTGTTATGTCCCCAATAGGTTTGCTTTTTTGGCACCTGAAGCAGATTTTCTCCCAGAGAGTTTTGGCCAGAGTGCATGAAATCATGAGGTGTTGAATCGTTGTCGTGCTCTGATTACAATTGGGACATTGAGAAGGACCAGTGAAACCTTTTTTGATCATATTGTCCCAAGTAAGTATTCTTTTGTGACTGAGAAGCCAGAGAAAAGTGGAAACCTTTGGCCATGTACCTGGAGCCCAAACAAGTTGCCATAGCAGGTCATGGGGTAGAGGTATTGGGTGCATTAGGGAGTAGGCTTCCTTTGTAGTGAACATACCTCTCATAGTGTACCCCCATCTAAGAGTGTCTGGATCCTCGGAGCATTTGATTTTCCTGCATTGGAGCTCTTCACTGAGGGCATTCCAAGTGGATTCCTGAGCATGAGGAATTATGTGAGAAGGGTGCTTCCATTGTCTGAACTCCTCGTGGCTGGTGTTTAGCCAATGCTGGGTGACTTTATCCTGCTCCATGCCTGTGTTGTTGCCATTGCTGATGTGGGTAAAAGTATCAATAAGCTTTGGGGTTTGCTGCCAGGAGTCGACCCAAAATATCGTTGTGTTACCATTGCGGATTTCCCAAAAGCTGTGTTGCTGTATGAGTCCACAATGAACCTTGGCAGCATTCCATATGAGCGAGCCTGAGTTTCCTGAAGATAGCCTTATCAGGTCTTCAGGTGATCTGTTATTAGCATATTTTGCGGTCCATAATTTGGCCCATGGCGTATGCGGATTTGAGAGCCATTTCCACCAAATGCGGGCTCCCATGACCTCATTGCTGTGTGAGGGATTCCTGAGCCCAAGTCCTCCTGTTTATTTTTGAGAGCAGACTGTATTCCAGTTGAATAAAGCCCATTTTCGATTCTGACCAGCGGAGCCCCAGAGGAATTTGCATTGCAAAGTTTTGATCTATTTGAGAACCCACTTCAGAGCGTCTAAAACGAAGAAGAGATAAAGGGGCATTGACTGCAGAACAACTTTGATGAGGGTAAGTCTGCTTGCCATGTTGAGAGCTCGAAAGGTCCATGAGGAGAGTCGAGCTTCTAGCTTTTCTAGGAGAATGTTCCAAGAGGAGTGCTTGATGGCTGAGTCGATGAGCGGTGCACCAAGATATTTGACAGGGAGGGAAGCAATGGAAAACCCCAAGATGCGAGCAATGCTAGCTTGGGTTTGGGGAGGAGTATTGAAGAAGAAGACTTTGGATTTAGACTCATTTAAGGACATACCAGAGGCCTTGGAAAAAAGGTTTAGGATAGCTTTAAAGGAACGTGCTTCCTGGACAGAGGGGTGTCCGAAGAGAATGTTATCATCCACAAATTGCTGATGTGTGATAGCAGGGGAGCCATGAAGAGAAATTCCATGCAGATTTTGGGTGAGGACAGCATGATAAATTAATCGACCAAGTCCTTCAGCCATGAGAACAAAAATGAAGGGAGAAAGGGGGTCTCCTTGCCTAATGCCCCTGGAGGGGGTAAAAGGCTTGGAGGGGACACCATTAATAAGGATGGAGTAAAAAAAGGAGGTAATGAGACTCAAGATCCATATAATCCAAAAGTGATCAAAGCCGAAGGCACTTAGGACCTGCTAGATGTAGCGCCAACATAATTTATCAAAGGATTTAGAGAGATCAATCTTTAGGAGCATACCTGCCTTCTTGCTTTCTTTTAAGGAGTGGATGACTTCGTGAGTCAGTATGATGCCATCCAAGATTTGGCGCCCTTCTACATAGCTAGTTTTCTCTAGCGAGATAAGAATCAGAAGAATAGGTTTGAGACGGTTGGCTATCACTTTAGAGATGATCTTGTAAATCACATTGCAAAGGGAAATGGGTCGGTACTTCTTAGGGGTGTTGGGATGATATTCTTTCGGGACTAGGGCAATAAAAGTAGCATTGAGAGAGGGGAGAAGCCAACGGGTTGCTCTAGATTCTTCTACCAGTTTCCAAACTTCCATTTTGATAAGATCCCAGAAGTGATGGAAGAAATTGGCGGTGAAACCGTCAGGACCTAGAGCTTTGTCATCCTTGGATTGAGTCACTACAAGTTCAACCTCTTGAAGGGAGACTGGGCGCATCAGCATTTGATTGTGCTCAGCTGTCACTAGTTTTGTAATCAGCTAAGTGATCTCGTCAATGGTTGGCTGCCTACATATGGGAGGTTCCTTCTGTATACCTTTGAAGTGTTCTAGAAGCACCTTCTCAATATCCTCCTGTTGCTCAACCTGCTCTCCTTGCTGATTGGTGATGCGATTAATGCCATTCTACATTCTTCTTTGGATCGTGGATCTGTGGAAAAACTTTGTGTTTATTTCTCCTTCTTTGAGCCAGCGTATTCTTGACTTCTGTCTCCATAGAATCTCCTCCTGTTTATGTCTTTCATCCAGCTGCTTCTAAAGTTTCTGTTCTTTGGCGGCAAGGAATTCTATACGAGCTTCTGTGATAATTTTTTGTTGCAACTCTACCATTTGTTGCTCGAGGGCCTTTTCCTCCTGAAAGATATTTCCATAAACAGAGTGGTTCCAATTTTTGATGTGGTGCTTGAGGAACTTGAGCTTCTGCTGAAACTGGTACATTTTCGAGCCTTTTGGCAGTATGAATTTCTTCCAAGTGGAGTGGACCATTGCTTGAAAAGATGGGTGGGTGAGCCAGAAGGCCTCGAATTTGAATGGTCTTTTTAATCGGGTGCCAATGTTCTGCCACTGAAGCATTATAGGCTAGTGGTCTGAGCTTGCTATAGGAAGTATAGAAGCAGAGAGGTCCCCTCCTACATGAATTGCATTGTCCGAGAGGGAAAATAGGTCTAGTTTTGAAGCGATCTGCCGCCCTCCTGTCTGCTTGTTGTTCCATGTATAGATGTTGTTTGAGAAAGGAATATCAATGAGCCAGCAATTATTGATAAAGTTCTTGAAATGTGAACATTCTGGTTCTAGTCTAGGTCTGCCCCCTGTTTTTTCTTCCAGCTTGGTAATCATGTTGAAATATCCTCCTAGAATCCATAGGGGATGTATTCAGTTGGAGTTTAGAGCCTGCATGGTGTTCAGAAGCGCGACTTTGCTTACCAGATCCTGAGGGAAATAAACATTTGATAAATGTCCATATATATTGGTGCCGATTGGATGAAAAGCGGCCTGGATGAGATTATGGGCTGCATGAAAATCGGATATCATTATTTCTTGTGTATCCCAAGCAATGGCGAGTCCTCTGGAGAAGCCTGAGGCATCCACTGCTACTGATTGACAACTAGGCCAAACTTTGGATAAGATTTCTCCTAGTGCTGCACTATTGCATTTAGTTTCTTGAAGAAAGAGGATTTGTGGTATTTCTTTCTGAATCATGTTTTTGATCATCCTGTGTTTTCCAGGGCTGTTGAGCCCTCTGACATTCCATGAGACAAGCTTCATGGCGTAATATTTGCAAGTGGTTTATAAAACCTGGTTAACTTGGGGTAGCGACCCGACTCCACCAACATTTCCCCTAATGTGATGGTTCGCTGCCAATTTGGCTTCCTGCCTCTTTTCTTGGACTCCTTTATGACTTTCAAGTTGTCCCAGTGACTGCCTGGTTGAATTCCCAGCTTCTTTTGCTGCTGAACTTTGGTTAGGACTACTTCAAGAGTGTCGATTTGCCGAGGGTTGATTTTATCAAATTCCTTTCTTCTGCAAGCATCCTCAAGTTCGAGAAGATCAAGTTCCCCTAGGTCAAGACTATCAGCGTCCTCTTCCATGAGACTTATCTGGCTGCCTTCTGGTATTTCTTTGAGGACTGGGTTATGGCTGGATTTAGGGTCATCGATCTCCATAATGATGGGATTCCAGGTTAACTGCTTTGAAGCTTCGGTGGAGAGGGTAGCAGATGGTTGCTGATTCTGCTGCTCATTGTGGGTAGACAAGGGGTTGGAGGGCTCAGAGAGGCTTTAGGGTTCAGAGGGTTTGAGAGAGGGGTCAGGGGGACCGTGAGGGCCTTCAGAAGATGGGTCAGAGTTGGCAAGAACGGAAAAGCTATTATTGGTAGACGGGGCATTGGCAGAGGGGTTAGGTTTTTTCCCAGCGATGGAGGGTTTTTTGTTGTGCTTTCTTCTTGAGGGCACATTGGTGAAACCATCCAGTTCCGCCTTATCTCCAGCTTCTTTACCTAGAGATTGTGTATTGAGCGGGCAATCTCTGAACAGATGTCTGTGAGCATGGCATCTACGACATCTAAACGGAACATGTTCATAATCCAAGGGTTGGATCCATTCAAAATCATCATGGAATAAACTTACCGCATCTGGCAGCGCTTTGTCCAGTTGCATGAAGACGCAGATTCTTTCATACGAAGTGTATCTTCGGACTTTGGTTTCCTCTGATATCTTGATAAAATCTCCAAGTCCTTTGCCAATATCCTGGAGTGAGTCTTCGTCCCAGTATTCAAGTGGTAGCAAGTATAAATGAATCCAGACAGGAGCCCAGTTAAAATTTTCCTTGTCTGGGTTGAATATTTCAACCCAGTTTCTGAGATATAGCCCGAATGAGTTGAAAAAATAGGGCCCTCCATCCATGACCGTGTTTCTGTCCTCAATATAGTTGACTGTGAAGAAGCCTTTTGGGCCGATCTAGAGGGTTACATGTCCCTTGGGCTTCCATTTGGAGGCAATCCATTCTTGCAATGCCTTTTCAGTAGGTCATAAGCCAATAAACTTCCCGATAAGAGCATGTTCCCTCATATATTGGATTCTGGAATTTATGCGATGGCTTGGCATATCAATTTTGGGTCTTTCTGATGAAATGGGTTTGCATGTTGACGAGGTGGCGATTGATGCATCCGCCCATTTCTCTGAGGTCAGCTCCAGCGTGGCCTCATTTTCCTGTTCTTTGTCGTTAGCTTGGTGAACTTGGTCATAGTTTTCTGTAGTTGCGTCCTTGTCTGCAGGGGGAGGCCGACCGCCACCCCCCATGAGTAAAATCGAGCTCCTTGCATGAACTGGAAAGGCACTGTCAGATCTGAATGATGCTACAGAACAGTTAGGGTTTCAGCGTAGCAGAGACAGAGCAAACCCTAGCCATGGAGCGCATCCATCTCGGTCCTACATGAATATGTCCTGTTTCAGAGATAGTTAAGTCATTCCTTGTTGTTCTGTACACATGTATTTATATGTATGCATGTATTTTTCAATTGATTATAAATTTGTATTTGTTTATGAAGCTTCTCTCTCCTCTCAAGAGGTTGGTGGTGGTTCAAATCTCCTTAGAGGGCCATTAATAAGTGGTACCAAGTTGCGTGAAGGTGGTGATATTTATTCCCCCAGAAGCCAATCAATGACTGGTGGTGCTGGTTCTTAGCAGGGTTGTTCTGGTTCTCAACAGTTTCAGGGTGGAGAAGATGCTAGCCAACCACGTCGAGGTTGCCATCAATTTCAATATTTTTTTCATTGAATTTGTACAATTTTTTTTACATGTGTTTTTTCTAATATACAAAATTATATATATATTGATGTAGAGGCTGAAAATATTCCAAATGTTGGTCAAAATAGACATAGGGTAGAACACTACATTCAAGAAGAAGGTTGTCTACCCACCACAACTTATCCAGCCGACATTTCTGATAAACCATGGGAAAGAAACATGGCACAATGCACCATAGAAATGTGTCAACAACTTCATGCAAAATTGCGGAGAGATATCGTGGCTTTTACTCTACCTGCTGAGAGTCGACAAAGCCTCGAAATAGTTACACATTCATTGGGCGAACTAGTAAATGTGTAAAAATTTCTTGGCCCAACGACTGATACATTTTTCGAAGTCATGAGAAAGAGAAACGGGACAATAATGGGTCTCGATAAATGGGAGGATGTAAAACAAAGAGTTATAAAATAAATGGCGAATTCAATGTTTAATTTCAAGGAAGGGCCAAAAAGAAAAATGTTGAAGGTGCAATATTTCAAGCACCTCGATATAGCTTACTATTTGTATGATAGGCACCTTGCGGCCTATGGAAGGCTCCCATGGAATGATGAGGTTCCTACTTATTTTGCAAAATTGTTTTATGCAAAAACAAATTTGGAAATCAAACCCAATTACAATGACCTTCCATCAAAATTTTTTGGTCCAGGGAAAGGTCGATTGTGTGACCGTAGAGGCGCTAGGCGAGATGTGGAGTTTCCTAACTCTGAGCTGCCATTGGTGGGTCGACCTTTTCGAGTCGAAACTTTGCATTCAGAGATGGATGTGACTTCTCAAATAATTTGAAAAGCAAGGGATGTCATCATCGACAACGTTCATAGCGAATTGGGTGGAGTCGATGTTTGTCTAAATCGACAAAGAGCACGTGCCAATTTTGTGTATTGTACAGATGAAGAGATTGACAACATGAATGTTGAAGATCTCAGAATATATGCAAATAATTGTCACAATAGTTGGAAAGACTTAATTCTTCATGAAGAAGAGGGCACAGGAACGGTATGTGTTAATGACCTTAGGGTTCAATTATTTTAACACATACATGTGTACAATTTGTAATAAATACATGTATAGGTACATGTATACATTTATTTGTATGTACATTAATCTAACAAAAATGTATCATTATATGTTAAAAAACCATTTGCAGTTGTCATGCATGATGAATGACAAAAATGTTAATATCACGTTCGAGGCCTCTGGCTCAAACAATGAAGATGGGTCTCACCATCAAGCTATGTTGACAAATGTTAGTGTTTTTTAAGTGATATTTTTAAAATAAATAATTGTGCACACATGTACATGTACATATATAATAAGAGAATGTTTTAACAGATTCTGATTCCGTCCTATGTTTTTGAGATGGCAGTATCTTCTTCTTCCTTGGGAGATGTACCTTCTACATCTTTTGGGATGGCAGTACCTTCTTCTTCCTTGGGAGATGTACCTTCTACTTCCTTAGGAGATGTGCCACATCCACAACAAGTATGGACAATTTTTCACTTTCAAAATTTAGGTTTAAGTTATATATATATATATATATTCCACCTCAAAAAGTTCCATTAAAAATTGATATATATATATATATATATATATCTTGAGTTATAAACTTCTGAATTTTAGGCTTTTGAGATTTGCTTGGAGCCTCTCCTAGAGATGTCTCTCTTCACCTGGCTTATCTAATTTTTTCACTTAAATATATATATGTTTTTTTTTTAATTTAAATTATAATTGTGTTATTTAAGTTTATTATAAATTGAGATCTTGATCTTGAGTTATTTTATACTTTCAAAATTTGAATTTTAGGTTTTATAGAAGATTTCTTTATCCACGTGATTTCAGTGTCTTAGGAGGGGGAACATCCACACCATTTCATAATGGAATGCCGTATCTAACTTTTTTTATATTAGTTAAAGTATGTTTATATAATATTGTGCATTTTCATCTCAAATTTTTTAATATATATATACATATATATATATATAATCCAAATGTATATTAAAGGCCATCGTTAGATGTTCCTAATAGAAAGTTGTAGCAGCAACAATAAATGGGAGGAGGGAACCATGAGGTATTGCATGATTTTTTTTTATATTTTTTTTTTTACATGAAGTTCTATATATTCTCACTCATTTTTAAAACATCAAATTTTAATGTTTGTACATGCATTATGTACAGGTTCCCCATGCTTCGCAAGATAGCGTGCGGATTGAGACTCTGCTAGGAAAGACACTATATCCATATGTATTTGATGGACATGATTTGTAGATTTGATTGAGATTTCTAGTCTTAAATTTACATTTTATATATTATCTAGATGCAAAATCATATATATATATATATATATATATATATATATATATATATATATATATATATATATATATATAATTATATATATATATATATATATATATATATATATATATATATATATATATATATATATATATATATATATATATATAACTTGATACTTGTGAGATTTACAATTTCTGGACATATTTTATTATAGTGTTAATATAATTTTTTTTGTTCCAAAAAATTAAGTTTTGGATGGTTTTAGTACTTTTGGCATGTGAATGTGAAGTAATGTTGTTATATAATTTTTTTGGTTTTTAAAACTTTTATGTTTTGGATAGTTGAACTACTAGTAATGTTGTCATCTATAAATTAATGTTTTTCTTCTGAACTACATTTGGCATGTTATGTAATTATGTGTTATAATTTGTTTTGTTTTTAAAACTTAAGTTTTGGATGCTTGAAGTACATTTGGCATGTGAAGTAATGTTGTGATATAATCAAAAAGTTTTTAAAACTCAAGTTTTGGATGGTTTCAATCTACATTTGGCATGTGATATAATGTTAAATTTTTTTACTGGATAGTTGAACTATAATTGGCATGGCATGTGAAGTAATGTTGCACGATATATAATAAAAAAGTTTTTAAAACTTAAGTTTTGGATGGTTTCAATCTACATTTGGCATGTGATATAATGTTAAATGTTTTTATTGGATAGTTGAACTACAATTGGCATTGCATGTGAATTAATGTTGTGATATAATCAAAAAGTTTTTAAAACTCAAGTTTTGGATGGTTGAAGTACATTAGGCATGTGAAGTAATGTTGTGATATACTAAAAAAAAAATTAAAACTAAGTTTTGGATACCATTTCAATCTACATTTGACATGTGATATAATGTTAAACGTTAAATGTTTTTATTGGGTAGTTGAAATACAATTGGCATGACATGTGAAGTAATTTGTTTTGATATAATAAAAAAAAAAAAAAAATTCAAGTTTTGGATGGTTGAAGTACATTTGGTAAGTTTAAAAAAAAAATTTCTCTCAAACAATATTATGTAGTATGTAAAGATCAAAAACAATTTTAATATTACTTTAAGTACGATCAAGTGTTCTTGAAACATTTTCCCACATGATGATACCTTCATTGACCTATGAACTTAAGTAGTTCATGGGCTATATGTTCTGCCTCTTTCCCATATAAATCCCTTTAATTTTGATTGGAAATATAAGAAGTAGATATATGTTTGTTGAATTGGGATCAATGTCATTAATGCACTCAACTAGGTATCCTTGTTGATTTATATATTGGTAAATTGATGGCATTCAGTTAATTGCATTCTGGAACATATATATTCAGTACGTGAAACATTTTTCATCATTGCACATGGGAAAACTACTTGAACAATTAATTGCATTCTAGAACATATATATATATATATATATATATATATATATATATATATCCAATACGTGCACAACATTTTTCATCAATTCACATAGAACATATTTGACCATTGGATAGAAAAATTTTGTACAAGATTTTCAATCAAGAACAAAGATGTGGGTCAAATCCCACCAAAATTTAGAGAAGTGCTCCAAGTCTCTTGTCTGAAAGGAATCTTCATACAAAATTATACAATGGATGATTTATTTACATTGTGGTTATTTTTTACCAAAAAATCCCACAAGAAAAACTGGGTGTGCATTGAGTTCGTGTATATATCCAAGACACAACATTTTTCATCAATGCACATAGAAAAAATACTTTCAGTTAATTTCATTCTAGAACATATATATTGAGTACATGAAACATTTTTCACCAATGCACATAATAAAAATACTTTAACAGTTAATTTGATTCTAGAACATATATATATATATATATATATATATATATATATATATATATATATATATATCCAATACATGCAACATTTTTCATCATTGCATGTATAGAAAAGCTACTTTCAGTTGATACTAGAGTGTGCATGTACAAAAACAATTTGTACATGTGCAAACACTTGCACAGATAACATAAAAAGGCAGCTCAATTTTTAATTGAGTACTGGAATTTCTAGAACATATAATCCAAAGAGAATAATTTGTTGGGCAGTTCAAAAATTCCAATGGAATGCCATCTTCAATAATCCGTTCATGATCATATTTTGACATTTTCAATTTCTTAATTTTCGTTTTTTCTTTGATTGAACCTCAATCAACTTTGTGCGTGCCGCACACACCAAGTGACTATATTGACAACTTATGAAATCAGGTTCATAGTCTTCAAAGTAAACAAAGTCCCCACTTTGATTAGTTTTTCTGAAAAAATAACCTTTTAGTATAATAGATCCTCTTTCATATGGAAATCTGTGATCATTATAGTCTTCTAATAATTTCATTTTTTGTTCAGTGAAATGCATCAAATAATACTCCACATTTTCATCATTGTCAGTAGGTGCAATTACAGCGAAAAAATCTCTTGCACAATAAAAAAACATAACAAAATTATACATATTCAAATTTATTTCTAGATCTTTATCATTAAAAAGCAATTCAAATGTTACCTTCTCTAACAAGATCAGAAAATCGATCACCATCGGATGATATTGTAGTCTCCTCTGATTGCATTTCTTCAAACATTGCAACGGACATTTTTCCCTTTGTATTTAACTCTGTATGTTTCCAATCTTTTACATACATTTTGTTTTCACAAACTTCATTGGATTTTGTGTTGTCTATGCAAACATGACAAAAAAAAGAATATCTTCTTTTATCCAATGCAACCACATTTCTGGACGATTTTGTTTTAATTGAATGCAATTGTCGAGTCCCTTTTATTGTTTCAG
Organism: Pinus albicaulis; assembly: GCA_034641835.2. Taxonomy (NCBI): domain Eukaryota; kingdom Viridiplantae; phylum Streptophyta; class Pinopsida; order Pinales; family Pinaceae; genus Pinus; species Pinus albicaulis. The sequence goes on along the minus strand of CM076578.1, from coordinate 729,512,917 downwards.
CATCATTTCTAATTGATCTATCTACGTCTTCGATCCCAATATGCCAAAAAAACATTTATATGGAAAATTTAAAGAAGAATGTAAATATGATATCAAAATACAATCAAATATAATCATTATGATAAATGTACATTGTTTAAAATTAGATATCCAATAAAAATTAAATTGAATGTACCTTCGCACTTCCCTTGATCGGTTAGTCTCATAGCTTAGAGCATCGATGGACCATTAAACAACTTCTTTCATGTCCACAAGTTAGCTTGCAGATGGGTTCATTTGATATCTTCGAAGTGCTCGTTTTATGCATGCCCCTGCGCCGTCATCTTCTCCTTTTCCATGGCCAGTCTCAAAGAAATTCCAATAATGTTTAATGCAGGTTTTCTTATGAAGACAACACAACCAAAAGAATGATCGTGAAGATTTGAATTGACCTGCGCATCCGTCTGACCATATCCAATGTTCATTGAATGTTATTCCATGATTTTTCAAGGAACCATAAATTTTTCCAAAACAATGTTGTACAAAATATGTATCATTTGTACGATTGTCACTGATATAAAAGTGATATTCTTTAATAATATGTCGATTTTCACTGGTGCTTTCTATATGTTCGACGTTTTATTCAGCATGTCTATATAGAATATGGACGAGCATGGAGACTTGGTCAGAATGATAGTATTCACTCTGAATTTATTTTTGTGGAACAAATGTGTAGTTTATGCAAAATCAATTACTGAAAAAATGGTCCCTGGTGGAAAAACTTCACGAGATTTTTTGAATTTCAAGCCTTGCCATCAAGCTCTATGGGAATGCTTGGTGTGCTCGTAAATTTCTGCCTCAAACTTTCTCAAAAATTCTATCACAAAAATTTATTCTTCTCGTAATTCAATTCTTTTAACACTATTTGCACCTTGAATCGATGTATGGATATATTCATATCTCTTCCATTTCACTTTCATGTTGGAAAATGATTGATCATTTATATGAGTTCGATATTTGTTTTGAAATTTAGTCAAATTTCCACAATCATCACATTTTTTACCACCAACACATTTCTTTTCATAAAATAGTTCATCGCTTTCCCTTTCACATAGAATTTGAGATATGAAATCATGGATAGTGGAAGGAGGAGGTGAATCCTTCCAAATTTTTTTACCAAAATCAAGGAATGTATCATAATATAACTCAAATTCCACATGATAATGACAACAACAACTGTCACATAAGGTGATAGGTTTTACATACCATGGTTTTTGTTGAAAAAAAGCACTAATTGAAACACGAATTTCATGATTCTCTTCTTTGAACTTGTTGAACAACTCTATTTGAGTGGTTTCCAAGAAATTTTTTTCATGTTCTTCGTACTTATTTCGTGATATCTCTTTTCGCATCACATGCCTTGCAGTTGGCAAAACACGTGAATTGTTCTTCCAATATTCATATATTATTTTTTTTAAATTTTATCCAAGTATATCTTTGTATGGTTGCCTACAAATAACTCTCCAACAAGTGAATTCGTCATTTACATCTATTTGCAACTGAAATTTCCGATGTTTGTGCAAATTTTTTCGCGAGGTTCCTAATGCTCGTGCCATAGATTTTACCAAGAAATTCTCTTTATAACTTGATGAAACCATTGCCATATGGATTTCTCTACGTACAACTGAAAAAAATTTCTGTCTAGATCTTCTAATTGAATTTATAGCACTATTTATAGTTTGTATCACATTTTCCTTCATTTTTTTTATCTTTGGTTGATTTTTGAATACCTAATAAAGTCGTAGCTTCTTTTAATTTCCTTAATGATAGGAGACCTTTCAGCATTTGGGCTTGAACTATCACCTTTTCCTTTCTAAAATGCTTCTTGAAAATGCGTTTAACACGATATCATATATAATGGTCAGCTTTTTTATCTCCATATGTGTGAGTGTCAACATTTTCTAGCATCTCATCATCGACATTGATTTCATCTGTACATATTCGAATGAATAGTACATAATAAGTTTACATATTCAATAAATAACTAAACTAATAAATATATGTATAATTTCAATAATATGTGCATGTGTTCAACATATATATATATACCTTGTGATTCAATTTCTTCACTTGAATTTCTTTCAACATTTTCACCATCTTCAATCATTGCTTCAATATCTCTTTCACTTTCTCTTTCAAAATTTTGTATCTCATCATCAATGTTTTGAGGAATATCTCTCTCTGTTTACGTTGCAAAATATTTTTCAAATTAGTTCATCGAATAAAAATTAAGCTTCACATTTTACTTTAGGAAAATTTTAAATATATGAAAATCATAATATTTACATTTACATACATGTTCCAACTTCTAGTTGAGGTTGATTTTCCCCTTCAATATTTGAGAGTGCTTCTATCTTTCCTTTGCGAGATTGTCTCGTCTCTTCTCTACATTCCTCAGGGTCTCTTTTTCGATCAGATTTTTTCGTACAATTCATTCGATTTCCCATGATAATAGAGTATGAAGTTCAAAAAATTTCCTTCAAAAATTCAGACAGAAACTCAATTAAAAAAAAACATCACAAAAGATTTAATTTAAAAAAAAAACTCATTTTAAAAAATTTTCAAAAAATACATACTCCAATCCAAAACACTTACTTTAAAAAATTCAAGAAAAAAATGTCTTATAAAAATGAAACGAAGTTCAAAATATTTCCTTCCAAGTCCTACAAAAATATTTCATTTAAAAAGTTACACAAAAACACATTTGAAAAAATCATTATAAAATAATTACTTCAACCCAAAACCAAAAAATGTCCTTTCGAAATTAAGCCAAAGTCCATATTTAAAAAAAAAATGAAGCCCAAAAAACTGTATCACATACCTCCAAGAAATGTCTTTTGAATGTACCTCGAAGAAAATTCTTCAAAAATGTTTTTTGAATGTACCTCCATGAAAATTCTTTAAACCCAAAACAATTCCTTGCAAAATCAGAACAAATGTACGAAGATAATGTGTCTGAAAGAAAAGTCCTTAAACCCAAAACAATTCTTTGCAAAATCAGGTCGAGACTTTTGTAAAATCAGACCAAACATGCGAAAATATGCGAAAATAATGAATGATTTCATGGAAATTTATATCAAAATCTAAACGAAAAAAATTATAATTACTTTTGAGGTATATCTAACTCAGCATTCTCACCACTACTAAAAATATTACCATAGATATTAAATCGAGGTTTTAATAAACGGAAATGAGAATATTTTTATAGATACAAATGTGAAATTTTTATAATATATATAATATTATAAAGAACCATGATAGATGCATGTGCATGGTTCTTTTAAGTTTTTTTGTTGTTGTATTTTCTTTCATATGATTGATCCAAAATATAGGTTTAATATTTGACAACCAATTATGTTTGTTTTATTTTTATTTTTTATTTTTATTTTTAAATAGAATACGATGGGATCATATTTAAGAGAGAGAGAGAGAGAGAGAGAGAGAGAGGAGGGGGCGAGGGTCGGGGGGGGGGGGATAGAGTGGCGGAGAGAGACATAGAGGTGGGAGAGAGAAAGGAGGAGAGAGGGAGGGAGAGAGATGGATTTGGAGGGGGAAAGAGAGGGATGGAAGATAAAAAAACATTGAGAGATATAGGTGGAGGGATAGAGGGAGTGATAACAAAGATATGAGGATGGAATGAGGGAGATATGGGATGAGCGAATGGAGAGAAAAGGAGATGATACATATAGGGAAAGAAAGGGAAGAGAGATACATGCAGACATCAATATGGAGGGGAGGGGAGGGGAGGGGGGGGAGAGCGAGAAGGAGGGAGAGAGAGAGAGGGAGATAGTGACAAGTTTGGAGGGTGGAGGTAGAGTGTGTTGGTGATGGGGGGAGAGACGGAGGGAGGTGGGAGAGAAATGGATAAAGGGGACTTGAGAGAGGTGGGAGAGAGAGATGGAGTTGGAAAGGGGAAAGATAGGAAGGGAACAACAAATACATTGAGAGATATAGGTGGAGAGAGAGAAGGAGTGATAAGGGAGAGATAAATATGGAATGAGGGAGAGAGGAGATGAGGGAAGGGAGAGAAAAAAAAGAGGATAGAGATAGGTAAATAAGGGGAAGAGAGAGAGGTGGAGAGATAGAGGGAATGACAAGGGAGATATGAAGATGGAATGAGGGAGAGAGGAGATGAGGGAATGGAGAGAAAAGGAGATGATACATATAGGGAAAGAATGGGAAGAGAGAGACATGTATACATAGATATGGAGGGGGGAGAGAGGGGGAGAGTGAGAAGGAGAGAGAGAGAGAGGGATATAGTGACAAAGTTGGAGGGTTGAGAGAGAGTGTCTGCATGATGGGGGAAGGGACAAAGGGAGGTGGGAGAGAAAGGGAAAGAGAGGAATGAAAAGAGAGGGGACTTGAGAGAGGGGGGGCAGTGAGAGATGGAGTTGGAAAGGGGAAAGAGAGAGAGGGAACAACAAATACATTGAGAGATCGAGGTGGAGAGAGAGAGGGAGTGATAAGGGAGAGATAAAGATGGAATGAGGGAGAGAGTAGATGAGGGAAGGGAGAGAAAAGGAGAGGATAGTGATAGGGAAATAATGTGAACAGAGAGACAAGGAGACATAGATATGATGAGGGGAGAAAGGGGGAGAGTGAGAAGGAGATAGAGAGGGAGATATTAACAGAGCTAGAGGGTGGAGAGAGAGTGTGTCTGTGATGGGGGGACAGAAAGAAGGAGGTGGGAGAGAAAGGAAGAGAGAGGAAGAAAAAGAGAGGGGACTTGACAGAGAGGAGAGAGAGGGGGGAGAGAGATGGAGTTGGAAGGGGGAAATAGAGGGAGGGTAGAAAAAGGACATTTACAGATATAGGTAGAGAGAGAGAGAGGGAGTGATAAGGGAGAGATGAATATGGAATGAGGGAGAGAGGAGATGAGGGAAGGGTGAGAAAAGGAGAGGATAGATATAGGGAAAGATGGGGAAGAAAAATACAAGTAATATGGAATGAGGGAGAGAGGGGGAGAGGAAGGAGAGAGAGATGGAGATAGTGACAAAGTTGGTGAGTGGAGAGACAAAGAGAGTATGTGATGGGGGTGAGGGGGGGAGAGATAAAGGGAGAGAGAGGAAGAACGAAAGAGAGGAGAGAGAGAGGGTGAGAGAGAAATGGAGTTGGAAGGGGAAGAAAGACATAGAGGAAGAAAGGTGGAGAGGCAGTGACGAGAGAGAGAGAGAGAGAGAGAGAGAGTATTTTTTGGGGGGTGAGAAGGAGATACAAGGGGAGATAGAGATATAGATGGAGGGGGGTGAAAGGGAATAATAGGGAGGAAAAGAGAGGGCGTGAGGAAGAAAAATAGATATGGAGAGAGAGAGAGAGGGGGAGGGAGGGAGACGAAGGGAGAGAGAGAGGGTATATGTTTTGCGGGTGAGAAGGAGAGACAAGGGGAGATAGGGATATAGACAGAGACAGAGAGAGAGAGAGAGAGAGAGACAGAATGGCATGTGTCTAGGGGGTTGAGATAGAGAGACAAATAAATTGCATCATCCACTTTGGTTAAAATGGTCTAATATTACTGAATATTAGTTCTTGGATAGGTATTGATGTGCATTTGGAAATTGTAGCAAGTATCATTGTAGAGAGGGTCCATTAGGATTGCAAGTTGACCATCCTCAGTCTTGTTTCAAATGCACATTCTACACATTGTATTACTTCACTGGGCTTTGGGGGTATTTCATTGTTATTGGTTTTTTTTTAGTTATTTTTCTTGGGTATTTTTGAGTTGGTCAAGTTATAGGTGGTTGGTGGTTTATTGGATTATATGAATACTGAATGTCTTCAACCATGTAGAGGGTTCGTCACCATGTAAAGGGTTACAATAGTTTGTTGCAATTCTCAATTAAAATCAATGATATATACAAGAAGTTATAATACATATTAGAATTATGGAAATTGTCAATAAAAATCGATGATATATACAAGAAGTTATAATACATATTAGAATTAGGGAAATTGTCAATAAAAATCGATGATATATACAAGAAGTTATAATACATATTAGAATTATGGCCACCATGAGATGTAAACCCTATACCGTTGAGGGGGCAATGAAAAATACTAAAATAGTCTATTGTTGTTAGTGTAGTTGCAATTCAAAAAATTTCTTTCCAATTTCTAAGATAATATTCTCTGAGGAAACATTGGAAATATTAAACATCATCAACTACACTCCACTAGAGTTTCCCATCGAAGTTGTAGATTTACACCAAAAGTTATGAATAATTGGGAGCTGATGTCTCGCTCATTTTCATCTAATATGTGATGATGTCTAAAATTTGTGAGGTTGTGATGCAAATTTAGATTTGGAAAGATAACCATCATATTGTTCATGAATTAATATTATTTTATTTAGCTTATCTCATGTCATGTACTACGTGTATTTTTTCAAAATATATCAAATATTTTCAATTGGATCTTGAAAGACCATCTTTGAAGATTAAGATGCAATCTATGTTGGAAAGGTTATAGAATCTTTTAGTTTGGTATAATTTAAGTGACTTCTTATACCTTGAATGACATTTTATTTACTAATTTTTATCTTCAATGATTTTTTTATGTGTCACAATGCTTCTTAAATTTATGCTTTACAGCGTTTCCTTTGCAACATCAAGTGCAATTGCTAGTTTCTTCCTGATTTTAAAAAAATGATAAAAGAATATCTTAACCATAAATAAAAATAGAGTAAACTACTCTTTATGCCTTATTAAGCCTAGTTAAAAAAGACTAAAAAAATACTACATTATAAGATTTGAAACCAATTAAAAGACCAACATACTAGCGTCAACCCTTCAATAATGACTAAAATAACAATGGGCTAGTCTTCGCATTAAGAATTTAAGACTAAAAATTATGGCGAAATAGTGCAACTCTGATATTTTATCAACAATGAAAAGGCTACCTTAAATAGTATATTTTTTTTTAACAAAAGTAACGAGATAGCCACATTTGTGAACAACACTACATGATGGTTAACCTCACCCCTCGCTCACAATTAAGATATGATAATTTTTAATTTATTTTAATTTTAATACTAACTTATCTATCTATATATACACATGGTGTGAGGGTTAATTAAATCCACAATTAAGACATGATAATTTTTAATTTATTTTAATTTTAATACTGATTTATCCATCTATATATGCACGCGGTGTGAGGGTTAATTAAATCCACAATTAAGATGTGATAATTTTTAATTTACTTTAATTTTAATACTAATTTATCCATCTATATATACACATGGTGTGAGGGTTAATTAAATCCACTTATTTTGTGAATCAACGTTTTTGAACAAGGTATGACTTAATAATGTACTCTACTGCCAATTATTGTTCAATTTATTTATTGTAATTAAATTTTATTTTTATTTATAATTAATTTTTTTTTTAATTTATTCAATTTTTAATAATTAATTTGAATTCAGAATTAAAAAATAAATAAAATAAAATAATAATTTGAATTTAAATGAATAATTAATTAAAAAAATATTGTTTATTGGTGAAAGCTAATTTAATCTCTAATTTTAAGTAATTACTATATAAAATTAAAAAATAATTGTATTTAAATAGATAATAAATAAAAATGTGGTTGTCAATTGGATTTGGGTGGTTGGAAGAAATGTTGTTCTTCTTACTCTAGTGATGACTGTCATTTATTAAAATTAAAATTGGTTCATTTTTTCTTAAAAAAAGATAAGTGATTGCTTAGATTTATTTAACATCTGATTTTTATGCTCAAAAGTCATTAAGAGAACCATTACAAGATCATCATAGTTTTGATGATTTAAGATGTTAGGGAATAGTCCAATGTCTAGTTTCACTATGCATCCCATGAGATCTGGTTCATAATTTAGGATAATTTTGAGTTACTAGATTAAATTTTACCACCTCCTTGCAATAACTTAACTTCATTTTATCATCTAATTCTTTATTACACCACAATTTCTCTTTAAAATTAGATGCAATAATATTTTTATTATTATCAGTATTTTGGATAATGACATTTTCCTATATTCCCTAATGATTTAGCCACGAGTTAACATCTTAATGCCATCCCCACTTGAGCTGGTGGTGGTTCTATTTGGAATTTTGGAGAACCTCTTGTTGTCTATGTTGTTTATATTCTTCTTGTGCATTAACTATCTAATCATTGTTGTGCACCATTGTCAATAGTAGAAAAACAAAAATTAGTGACTAAGAAAGCTACTAAAAATTGCATATAAATTATTATGTTTGGCTATGTGACCATTAGTGGCTAATTTATAGTATCATATCTCTCCTACCAATTTAGTAGTATATCTAGTGTAGAATAAGTCATTGAATCATCCATTAATTGTCATATTTAATAACTAAACACACAACCCAATATTAATAAGTGGTCACTTGAGAAAACTAATTAATAACAAAAGACATATGAACAAAATCATGTTGGTTTTCATATAAGATATTGAAAATTAGCTACTAATAGTCGTTTAAAAGAGAATTTTAGTCAACTTTTGAAACAAGATAATGACCAAACAAATATGACCAAACTTTTAGTCATCATTGTAGTCACAAATTTGTCTAATAGTCATTTATCCATTTTTTTTTGTAGTTTCATGTTCATTATATAAATGATTAATTTAGTAGTGTATATTCATTTGAATTATTTTCATTAATAACCATTATAAATGACTAATTTATTAATTATATAATCAATTTATTTATGTTAATTATTAATTAATAAAAACTACTATAGTTTTCTATTCATTTTATTTGTATTCATTATTGATCAACATAAATGAATTAGTATGATTTTGTGACTATACTTTTAAAAATACTATACAATATTCATACTCATCTAATATGAAAAGACATGTAAATAAGGAAAAATATCATACAACAATAAAAACACATAAAATACACTCATAAATAATTTCAATAAAAATTTTTACTATATGAAATGTCTAAGTATTAAAATATAGATTTTTAACTAAATATTTAATAAAGCAACTATGATGCACCTAATAGATGAAATGAATCTAAATTAATTACAAATTTCTAAATATTTTAAAAAATTGATTTATAATGCTTAAATCAATAGAATGAATCTATATTAATTGCAAATCTCTAAATATTTTAAAATTTTGATTTATAATGAGCTTAAATAACTGAATTTATAAAATTTCAATTACATTTTAAAATCTATTTAAATATTTAAATATTCTGAAAATCTAATAAAATAAAAATCATACAGCTAACATTCCAAAATCATCCTCAATTGAGTAAACAAACCTTATCCATCTTTCAACAAAAGTAATATAAATAGCCACCTGCCATCCTTATTCTTTCCTGCTTCTAGAAGCATTCCCTCCTCAATGGGTAACTCAACAACACATTCTCTGGCCTTTTGTGTAAGCGTGGTTGTTGTTTTGTTTCTCCAATGCCCGCACATGGGCACTGCAACAACCCTAAAACAAGATAATTATCACATTATCTCGGTTGAAAGCTTCAAATGGAAAGAGCCAGTGGGAGTTGCTGACTGCTCAGCTTCAGTTGCAAGTCAGTTGTTTGTTTTTTAATTTTTTCTTCTCAGAGTATTTAGATAATTATTTATCAATATTTTCATGATTAATTTGTTTTGATTAAGAATCACACAAGCTATTTCCAAAAAGGTTCACAGAATATTTTTACCACCTAAATATTTTTTATACATTTTATGGATTGCAGAAGAAAAAATTTATTTTCATATATACCCTATAAATCTTAATTTATCTTAATAATAATTGAGCTAGACAATATACTAGAGAATTGATCCTATAAACTCCCAATATGAAATGACCAAATATTTTTAGCAAAGAAAACATATAATCAGATTTTTGTGTGTACAGGTGAAGATGAAGAGTGTAAGAAAGGAGTGAAGCTAAGACTGCATCATATTAACAGGGAATGCTCACCTCTGAGGACCGCTGACTCAAGGTCATGGAAAGACTTGGTCTCTTAGATATTCAAAAGAGACCATGCTAGTGTGAATAGAATAAGCTCAAAAGTTAGCGGCAGTTATGCTACACCGAGCGATGTTTCCCTTCAACCTGGAACTAGCCTGGGTTCAGGCGAATATATTGTAACAACATGGATTGACACTCCACCTCAGAATTAATTGCTGATAATTGACACGGGCAGCAATGTGACATGGACACAAGCCAAGCCTTGTACAAGCTGTTATTCGCCGAAAGGTCCCATATTCGATCCCAGTAAGTCATCTTCTTATAAATGCTTACCTTGTACTTCATCTACCTGTACAGAATTGACCAGATCAGAAGGCGTTAAAAACCCCTGTGGTAATGGGGGCTGCATTTGTAGAGTCAAGAACGGGGATAACTCAATAACCGAGGGAGATTTCGGGCAGGAAACCTTCACTCTGGGTTCAGATTCTTTCCCATGCTTTGCCCTCAGATTGGGGAATTCCAATACAGGCACCTTTGATAGCACGGCCAGGCTTTTAGGATTGTCTCAATATAAAAATCAACCATAATGTAATATTATGACAAAGGTTGTCTCAATATGAAAATCAACAATGGTTAACCATTTTTGTAACAACTCTACTTACCCCCCAAAAAAAATCTATTTATATCATTGATGCTACTTTGTCGTCATTGAATTTATTTAATTTCATCATATGGCAATGTTTCAACACGTCTATACTTTCTTTCATTACAATTTCTCTAACGACATCATTGTTTGTGAATAGAATAAAAATCTGTTGTTAATTATCCTTACACGAGCCTTCAATGATTCCACAATTTCTCTTTCAGTCTTAACTGTCTTCACTGTACACACTTCTGTTATAATAGTAACTTATTTTACTATTCATTTACATCTTAATAATATCATGCCTTTACTAGCATTTTTATTAAGATAATAAATTTAATAACTCCCCTCTCTTACTCCCCTCTCTTACTCATACTTCCCACTTCTCAAAGTTCATTTTAACATTATTTTAACTTTGAAGACTAATAACATAGGCTATATATCCACATATGGACCTAGCCTTTTCGGCTATCATTGATAATGACTATCCTACGTCATTCCACTTGATTTCCATTACATACTCCTTAGAGCACTATTTAAATTACATGTTAATTTTAGAGACTTACCATTAATTCGAATACTATACCAAAATGTTATAAGTGTTAATATATTACTTATGCTATTGCCTTGATTTATTTTATTCTAGTTTTGATTAATTTCCAGCGTATATGATATACTAGGAGAAGGTTTCAATGTTTGGATATTTGAAAATCCGTATTTGGATTTCATCATATCTCTACCATACATATTGAAAGCTCTTGGAGTCATATTTCCTCTATTCGAGGTTATTAAGCTTGAATGCAAGGTACTTCGTTAATTAACTCGTCACATGGCCTGCTGATATTTTCAATTTCTGGTGCCATGGATGGACAACATGTTTACAGTGAGGATGAAGTCGTATCCTCTCCCTCTATTTTCTTCGTTAGGCTTTTGATGGCTTATCATTCTTCAGATTTTCATTTTCATTTGTCAATGCTGGAAAGGCTTCGACTCACGTTCTCCACCCAGGCCCGAATGCAAATTTCGCATCCCTCTTTTCTTATCTCACGACAACATTTCCCTAAGGTAATGGATTTCTCTGCGTTGAATTTACTCATGTGATTTGTGAAGTTTTCATTTATCTCCATTCTAGTTTTATTCTTTTGAACTAATTTCGCTTTATTGTTGTGATTGTAGGTCCTTTTTATGAAAGAGAATATGAACCTCTTCGTATTATTTGTTTCTTAAAATAATGAGGTAACGTTGATTTGCAATTTCCAGGTAATTCATCATTTTTATATGGAAACTCTAAATTTTAAGTATATGGCTGTGGATTAGTTAATCAAGTTGTTGACCCTCAATTTGTCATAAGACTGAGGTAACTCAGTTATGTAATTACCATGTATGTAAATAATTTCTTCCACCATTTGACGAATAAAATCTGTCTCTATTAATTATGTCAACGACAATGACTAAATTTGTTGAGTGTACTACTCCTCAATTCATTGTTATCATTTCCTTATTCTATTGAGGAAGTTATTTGATTTAGGAATTCTATTATTAGAGCACTTCTCTATGGTTTGAGACAATTTCCTTCATTCAAAGATTCTCATTTTACTCCTATTATTGAATTGAATCTGCTATACAGAGATATTTTTTCTTTCATTACCATGATTTACTATTGGATTTATGGTATCAATTTGCCCCAACTTGTTAAATCCACAAAGATAAAAAAAAAATTTAATTCCCCTAAAATAAATATGAATTTTCTTTCTCTCGCTAGACTTAAATCCAATATGAAATCCCTCTTTTAGTCCTCAACTTTCTTGGGAAATTCCTGAGAACACATATGTTTAATTTATGAAATGATTTAATTTCTCTGTGTATGAAATTTTCTATATTCGTGTATTACATTTTTCTGTAGATTTTGTTCCTACTCATTTTTCCTCCACTATGAGTATTAAATTTTGATATCAAGTTTTCATTTGGGCATTATAAGGACCTTGTATTGTCGTCATTTACCCTCAAGCATAAACACAACGTTTTATCCTCAACGCTGGTCAAATTTCTCTTGGTCATAGTAAACCTTATAGTAAGGAATGAAATTCAATTTCTTATATAATTAATTGATTTTCTCCATTGATACTATTATGTATCTTTCCATGTTTTACTTGCATGATGTTTCCTCTTTTTTGGGATTTCTTCGTCATAACCCAGAATCCATTTATTTTTGTCATACTATATTATACATAGTAATTAGAAACAATGACTACATAAGTTATGTAACAGGGTCTTCAATTTCATTACAGTTTGAATCCCATTTACTATTTGTTTATACATAGATACATATTTATGATGACTCTGTATTAATTTCCATAATCTATTTTATTTTAAATAATTATAATTATGACTTATAATTATTTATCTATTACTTGTTCAATAATTAATTAGATAAGATAATTTTTCTATTCTTCTCTTCAATATTACTTCTCATTTTATTAATTTTCCTCAATTAATAAAATGATTTAATGTATAAGAACTCTTTCTTTTCTATCAGGATCATTCCAAATTTCAAGTACATACCATGTCTGCCAACATATAGGTAATTTCCTTTTTATGTTTTACATACTGTCACTATAGTATTTTCCTTTTTACATTGACCTTCATATACTCACATATTTTCTTCTATATGAACAGAGATGATTCCCCTATTTACATTTGACTAATAAGGTAATATTTCTATTTCCATTACCCTCGTCAAGTTCTTGCATGTTATTTAATTATTTACTCTTATTATATTAATATACTAATCTTTGTATCTGGTATATTTGTGCAGGTATTGCACTTTTCGCATTTTCCCATTCCTTAATTTGAGCACTCGTTCTGCCCACTTTTACACTATATTATTTATTCTATTTACAGGTTGGTCCATGTTGCGCATAGAATTCAATCCACTAAATTCAAGTCTATATCCTTATTTATCATTCATGTAATTATTTATACAGAACAATGGAATTTGTCAAAGGATTTATGACAGTTTGTAATGATAATTTCTATTATTGATAATAAAATTTTCATGTTATGTTTATAATCATAACCATTCATTTGTATAATTAGTTGGTATATGTATTGGTCTACTTCATTGTACTATTTCTCTTGTACTATCCTCTAGTACTTTAATATGAACTTCATATTTAATTTCTTATTCAAGTATCAGAATGAATAAATATATGCAACTTTTTTGTTAATGTACAACAGAGTTATTTAGATATAATTGGTACAGTCATGTTTTCAACTATACTGACAATTAATTCTTACTGTACTTAGATTTTGTTTTGGTGTTGTTTACAACATAATTATGGTAATTATGGCTCTTACATCATTTCCATTTTTACTGATGTATTTCTACATTTAATAATTTGATTCTTTCATCCTAACAGTAGATTTAATCCCTCCTTTGTGGGTTTAGACATTATATTTTTTGGCTTACTAATTTAAATTTTCTATGTAACTATACAGAACAAACTATATCTTTCATAGTAGGTTCTGTTAAATACATTGGACTCTATAATTTACACTAACATAAATTAATGATATTATTTAATAATATAGAAAAGATAAGTTCCCACATATCTTCTACGTAAACCATAATTATTCTAACTCTCATCATAACAAAATCACAAGACATAATTTTCTTACTTTTGCATACCAATTTTGGTAAGACTATTTGCCACCCAACCTTTAAGTTTCTCTCCACAGTGCTTCCCAAGCAGAGACAAATTCCTCCAAAGTGTAGAAAAACTCTTGTCTACCCAATAATGGATTATTTAAGCTTTTTTTCCCTCATCATGTTTCCATAACCGCGTCCAATTACATCCGGATGTTGTTTTCCTTTAGCCTAGGCTTTACTTTTGTTTTTTCCACAAAAGCACTTTAAAACTAGACTTTTCCTCTTTCTAGTTTTATTTCACATCTTCTCAGTAACTCTCCACTTTACTGAAGTATCTTTTAGATTTTTATCTCCAATATAATATTTTAATTGATTTGATTTTCTCCAAGGATTTTTGGAGAATTTGGGAAATTCTTTGAATTTAATTCCATCTACATGGACTTGAAATCCTAGTGTCCAATATACTCTAGTCTTAGCACAATAATTAAAATTCCACATTTATAAATTTAAAAAATATATAATATGTCCACAAATATTGTTTTCCTTTAGGTCCACTTAACCTTTATGATTTTCAACTGTCTAATAAAAGCAATAAAAATAGGGATATTACGATTGTCAACCATAGCCCAATATCACATTATGACAAATATTGTCACATTATGACAACCATGGTAAACCATCATCAACCATGATCAACCATGGTCCAATGCTACATTGTGACAATGATTGTCTCAATATGAAAATCAATCATGGCAAACCATGGTGATACTTGGTCCAACGTCACATTTTGACAAAGATTGTCTCAATGTTCAAATCAAACATGGTAAATAATGGTCAGCCATATTTTTTCCAGGGTTTATAGTATTTGTCTAAGTTTTTATACACGTAGGTTTTATAATATTAATCATTTGGGTTTACTATTGTTCCCTTGGGTTTATAAAACCTTATTTTTTTAGTTTTAATCCTTTGGGTTTATTAATCTAAGGGTTCATATTCCTAGGGTATACAATTATTCATAGGGTTTATAACATTAATATCGATGTGTTGGGTTTATTAATTTAAGGTTTCATATTCCAAAGGTTTTATGTTATTCACAGGGTTAATAATATAATTCCTTGGGTTTAGTATAAATCCCTTGGGTTTACAATCATGGTCATCCATGATCAATCATGGTCCAATGTTAGATTATGACTAAGATTTTCTCAATATGAAAATCAACCATGGTCCAACGTCACATTGTGACAAATATTGTCTCGATTTTAAAATAGATCATGCTCAACAATAGTCAACTCGATTTGTAAATAAATCATGCTCAACAATAGTCAACCATGGTCGAACATTGTATTGTGACAAAGATTTTATCAATATGAAAATGAACCATGGCCAACCACAATCAACCATGTTTATTTTATGGTTAATAATCATATTATTAATTAATATTATTATATTATTATCGATATTATATTATATTATAGATATTAATGACATTAAATTTAAATAATAATATTAATTATTAAATGTAGTAATATTAATTAATAATAATAATTAATTAGTATTGATCCTTGGGTTTGTTGATCTCTTAGGTATATAATATTTATCCCTTCAGTTTACTGATTTTTTGGGTGTATAATATTAATAATCCCTTGGGTTCAAAATTTTAATTCCTAGGGTTTATTAATCCCATGCATTTTTACTATTGATTCTTTAGGTTTGTGGATCATTTAGGCTTATATTATTTATCTCTTTCCTTTGCTGCTTCATTGGGTTTATAATACTAAACCCTTGGGTTTATCAGTCACTTTAGTTCATAATATTAATAATCCCTTGGTTTTATAATTTAATCCTCTGGGTTTCTTAATCCCTTCACTTTAAAATATTAATTCCTAGGGTTTATTAATCACTTAGGTTTTTAATATCAGTTTGTTGGGTTTATTGATTCTTTGGGTTTATTAATCACGTGGGTTTATTAATCATTTGAATTCATAACATTAGTCTTTTGAGTTTTCTAATTTTTTTGGGTTGGTAATATTAATCATGCAGGTTTGTAATATTAATAACTCCTTGGGTTTATTGAAAGATAATATTAAGGGTTAAATATTAGTCCTGGGGTTTATATTAATTCCTTAGGATTATAATGGGTATCCCTTTTTTTTATTAATTCGTTGGGTTTATAAAATTATAAATCCCTATAGTTTATTAATACATTTTCTTTGTAATATTAATAATCATGTATGTTTATCAATTCTTTGGATTTAAAATATTAATTTTCACAATTTATTAATCCCTTGTGTTTTTAATATTGATCCATTAGGTTTATAATATTTTGTTGAGATTCAACAAGATGGTGATCCTAGTGAAAATTAAGCACCTACACTAGGTGGGGCCCGTAGGCTATTTTTAGCTGTACGTATATTTTTAGAATGGTGAGAAAATTCTATTTATAGTAGGAGTATATTTTTACAATGGTTAGCAAATTCTATTTATAGATGAGGTTTTATTTTTAGATGCAAGTTCAAAGTCTATTTATAGATCACATGTCTATTTATAGAATGCATGTCAATTATTATTATCTCTTAATAATAATTGGACAATAAATATTAATCTACTCTCTTGAAGCACTTCATTTTAGTTAACTGAAGTGGCAAACCAGTTAGCTGAAGGAATTTTGAGTTCTAAGGTTGGTTGATGGGGCATGTAAGCGAACTTAGTTGTAATTGAGTGATTTGAAGTTGTATCAGAGTTGGATGTATAGTTATGTGAGTTGTAAAGTAGTTTAACTCAGTTAAGTGAATTAAACTCAGTTGTGCTAGTTGTAACTAAAGATACGCTAGTGAGAGATCAGTGAATTAAATATTAAATTAATTCACATGGAGTGATATCACATGCAACTGGAGATTTACTACTGTTAACTACATGCATGCCAGATCTAGTGGAGACCCAATTGAGAGATAGGTGAAAGGGATAGTTTGACTATTAGTTGTGACATTAGTGGGTGCACTCATGCAACCACACACACATTGGAGATGCCAATGAGGATTGCACAATCAAGGCAAGGCACGATATCATTCATTCAGGAGTTGTCATCAGCAGGGATTGCGTAGTGGAGGAAGGTTGTCAGGAGGCATTAAATTGGTGTATGTATTTGCCAATTTTTGTATAACAATGTGAGACGATTGTATATTGTACTGAGAGCTCTTGGATTAGAGTTTTGTATGAGATTTTTCATGATCCATGATATATACATAATATATGATAGTGGGTTTTTTAGCTTTATGCTTTCCTGGTAAAAACATCTGTGTTATGTGTGATTGATCTTTCTTCGCGTGTTTGCAAATGGCAATCATGTTTTAAATTCCACAAAGATTTTTGTAGAAGTGATTATGTATTTAACAGTGGCATATAATTGTTAGATCAGGAGAATCTAGTAAATATATAATTGTATTAAAATTTAAACATGGTATCAAAGAAAAGAACATTGCAATTTTGAAGCAGTAGCTGAGCTTGTTGGTGGAAACAATTCGAATTTGGTGCAAGAATTTATTGGTGCGACATTTGAGTAAACATCGAAATGGCTTTCAATGGCTTGCATCTAGAGTATGCACTCAAGGGCAGCTTGAACTACATTTCCTGGAAGGACAGGATGGAGGCAGTGTTTGAAGATAATGGCTTGAAGGAATTCATGGACAACGATGTTCCTAAGCCCACTTCGACAGATTTTGCATTACTTGACGCATGGAAAAATAAAGTATCGAAGACGAGAAGGATTCTGTTGAAAGGTGTACGAGACCATATTGTCTCAATCCTTCATGGGAAAGCCACTCCATATGCTATGTGGAAGGTTTTGACGGATCTTTTCCAAAGCAGAAATGACCGTAGGAAATTGGCGCTAAAGGATAAACTCAAAAAGATTAAGATGGAGAAGGGCGACAATATTCCTAAGTATCTCATAAATTTTGTCTAATTTCGAGATGAACTGGGGAGTGTGGGAATCAAAATTTTTGATGATGATTTGGTGAGCTTGGCTCTCTTGGGACTTCCTAAGAGTTGGCACATTTATCAAGACTCTGTCAATGAATGGGAAAAAATATCAGATTGGGAATGACTGTGGTCAGATCTAGTGTAGGAGGAGTTTAGGCAGAACACCAGAGATGGATTTTCATCAAAGTATGATGATGAAGAGGATTTGAATTTCGCTGCCAAGGCAAGGGAATGGAAGGGGAAGAAATTCCATTAAAAATCTAAGTCTAAAGGAAAGAAGTTGGATTTGTCCAAGGTGAAGTGTTTTCATTGTCACGAACATGGGAATCTCAGCACTAACTGCCCATAGAAGAAGAAGAACAAGAAGTTTGTTGGAGCTGCAGCTAGTGAGGCCCTTGCCTTGCAATTTGAACTTGATTTCTCTTTGATCGTATGCTTGGTATCAAGCATAATGGGATCAATGTGGTGTCTTGATAATGGCGCTTCCTTCCACATGAGAGGAGATAAGGAGATTTTCATTGACTTGGAGGAGAAAGATCTCCAAATTCATATAGAGATGGGCGACAATGGACAATACAGTGTGAAGACATTGGTACCATTAGCTTTGAGAGGTAGTCAGGTGAACCATTTCAATTGAAAGATGCTATGCATTTTCCAGGTCTGAATAAAAACTTGGTCTCAGTAATGATGTTGGAGGACATAGGCTATGACGTTGTTTTCGGCAATGGAAAATATTTCCTGCAACATAAAAAAATAGTTCAAGCCAAAAGGATAGGGATTTGAGTCAAGAATCTCTATAAGCTGGAGGTAGAAGGTTGTATTTCCCTGATGGGCAAGGCAAAAAAAGTGGTGAGACAGGATGAGGGCGAATTATGGCACAGGCAATTGGGCCATCTTCATCATGGAGCCTTGAAAGTCATGTAGCAAATATCTAATGGACTTCCAATGGGAACACTTGCTCAGTTAGATCAATGTAAGGGTTTCACCATGGGGAAGTATGCAAATTCCACCTTTCATGAAAAGGAGAACCGTGCTTTGGTGATCTTGGAGAGAGTTCACAAAAACGTGTGTGGACCATTCTCGGTTGCTTCAACAGAAAAACACAAGTATTATGTTATTTTTTTTGATGAAATTTCTCGTAAATGCTAGATCTTATACATGCAGAAGAAGGATCAATAATTCTCAAAGTTCTGTGAGTTTAAGGCATTGGTTGAGAAAGAGTCTGGGAAGCAAGTGAAGGCTCTTTAGAGAAATAATGGTGGAGAATACATCTCGAATGAATTCAAATACTTTTGTATAAAATAAGGAATTCGAAGAGAACTCATAGTGCCTCATAACCCAGAGAAAAATGGGGCCGTGGAGAGGAAGAACAAAACGATCGTGGGTGCGACATAGGCGATGATGCATGATCAAGGCCTACTAATACATTTGTGGGTGGAAGCATGAAACACTGCGATTTATGTGCAAAACCATTGTCCTCATAGAGTACTTGGCATGAGTACAACTGAAGAAGCTTTTCCTGGTAAGAAATCAGATGTTTCTTACTTTAAGATTTTTGGCTCATCTATTTATGTGCATGTGACCAAGAACGTTGGGAAGAAGCTGGAGCTGACTGTTGAAGTTGGGATATTTCTGGGGTACAAAAAAACACCCCATAATTATTGTGTGTATTTTCCAAACATTCAAATGATTGTGGTGCGACGAGATATAAAATTCAATGAGGAGAAATCCATGAAGTTGTCGTTTGAGAGGGAGCTAGATTTACATGCAGAGGAGGAACTTTTGGTTCCCAAGGATGAGTCACTAGATGTGGATCAACCATAGGAGGATGCTCATGAAGTGGAGGAGTCCACTGACGCAGAGCCAAACATCAGAACTGACAAAAGGTGTACCACAGAAGCTGAGAGGCTGAAGCTTGATGCAACAAAAAATGTAGGAGTCCCTACTACATAGCACAGATAGAGACAATCTCTTGACTGATTCACTTGATACATGGCTCTCATGAGAAAATTTATTGTGACTGAGCCATATTCCTTTGAGGAAGTAGTGTAGGAGCCCACATGGGTAGATGCAATGGTGGAGGAGTATGACTCGATTGTCAGAAACATTTCTTGGGAAATTGTTCCAAGGCCAGTTGATAAATCTATGGTAGGTTTAAGATGGATCAACAAGGTAAATCAAGTTGCTGATGGGAGTGTTGAGAAACACAAGGCTAGATTTGTGGCCCGAGGCTTCTCACAAATCGAGGGGATTGATTATGAAGAAACCTTTTCACCTGTCACACGATAATATTCCATAAGAACCATCCTTGCTCTATCAGCATAGATGGGTTGGCACGTTCATCAAATTGATGTGAAGACTACGTTCCTTAATGGGATCATATTAGAAGTAGTTTACATTGAGCAGCCTGAAGGATTTGAGATCTTCAATAGCGAGTCGCATGTGTGTAGACTGAAAAGAGCATTGTACGGGCTAAAGAAAGCACCACGTGCTTGGTACACTCAGATCGACAGCTATTTCACCGGACTTGGCTTGACTATTATGTTAATGATTTAATACTGAATGGTGATGAGCAGCTGATACACTCATGCAAGAAGGACATTGCAAAGGATTTCGAGATGAAGGATTTCGACCTTCTTCATTATTTCCTTGGATTGGAAATATGGCAACGAAAAGGTGAACTTTTTGTGTCTCAAGGTAAGTATGCAAGGGAGATACTAGGTAAGTTTCACATGGAGGGCTACAAACCCATGGATACTCCTCTTCCAGGAAACTAGAGGAAAGAGGATGCTACATCTGGAGAGGTAATGGATGCTACTGTCTATCAAAATTTAGTGGGTTCACTAATGTATTTAGTAAATACAAGATTGGGCATATGCTATGCGGTGAACCAGCTTAGTCAAGCGATGGTTAATCCTACCAAACTCTTTTGAAAGGTGGGCAAGCATGTCCTGAGATATCTCAGGGGCACATCTAAGTATTGATTATGGTATAGACAGACAGATGAGGTGAAGTTTCATGGCTTCACAGATGTAGATTGGGTGGGCAGCCCAATGGACAGAAAGAGCACATCAGGATGAGTCTTAATAATTGGATCTACAATTTTTTCTTGGTACAGCAGGAATATATATTTGAGATACCTAGTTCATCAGAAGTAGAATACATGGTAACAAGTCAAGATGCATGTGAGGCTATCTGGATGAGAAGGATCCTAGCTGGTTTGTTTGGTTCTCAATTAGATCCTACAATGATTCATTGTGATAATTAGAGTTGCATTAAAATCTCTATTAATCATGTGTTTTATGATATATCTAAGCATATAGATATTCTAACGAAGGCACTCACTAGGATCAAATTCGAATACCATAGAGACACGATCAGGGTGAAGGATAATCCATTTCTTTTTGAGAGGGAGTGTTGATATTCAACAACATGATGTTCCTAGTGAAAATTAAGCACCTACACTAGGTGGGGCCCGTAGGCTATTTTTAGGTGTATTTCTATTTTTATAATGGTGAGAAAATTCTATTTATAGCAAGAGTTTATTTTTAAAATGGTGAGAAAATTCTATCTATAAATGAGAACTATTTTTAGATGCATGTGCAAAGTCTATTTATAGATTGCATATCTATTTATAGAATGCATGTCGATTATTATTATCTCTTAATAATAATTGGACAATAAATATTAATATATTATCTTGAAGCACTTGATTTCAGTTAACTAAAGTGGCAAACCAATTAGCTGAAGGAATTTCGAGTTCTAAGGTTCGTTGGTGGGACATGCAAGTGGACTTAGTTGTAACTGAGTGATCTGAAGTTGTAATAGAGTTGGATATGTAGTTATGTGAGTTGTAAAGTAGTTTAACTCAGTTTTTCTAGTTGTAACTAAAGATACACTAGTGGGAGATCAATGAATTAAATATTAAATTAATTCACATGGAGTAGTCTCACATGCAACTAAAGTTTTACTACTATTAACTACATGCATGTCAGGTCCATTGGAGACCCAGTTGAGAGATAGGTGAAAGGGACAATTTGACTATCAGTTGTGACATTAGTGGGTGCACTCATGCCACCACACAAACATTGGAGATGCCAATGAGGATTGCACAGTCAAGGCAAGGCAAGATCTCATTCATTCAGGGGTTTCCATCAACAGGGATTTTGCAGTGGAGGCAGGTTTTCAAGAGGCAATAAATTGGCGCATGTATTTGCCAATTTTTGTATGATAGTGTGAGACAATTATATACTGTACTCAGAGCTCCTAGATTAGAGTTTTGTATCAGATTGTTCATGATCCATGATATATACATAATATATGATAGTGGAGTTTTTAGCTTCATGCTTTCCTGGTAAAAACATTTGTGTAATGCGTGATTGATCTTTCTTCATGCGTTTCCAATTGGCGATCGTGTTTTAAATTCTGCAAAGATTTTTGTAGAAGTAATTTTGTATTTAATAGTGGCATACAATTTTTAGATCAGGAGAATCTAGGCAACACATAGTTGTATTAAAATTTCTACATATTTATCCACTTGGTTTAAGTGATCATACAAATATACCGAGATTACATTAATTTACTTTAAGCAATCATATGAAATATATTTACAGTTATATTGATAAATATATTAAAATATTTACCATATTTGTTAGCGAAATTTTTTTATTATAAATAATAACAAATCTTATTATTATGATGTTATATGTAAATTATATTATATATATATATATATATATATATATTCTTTTATATATTTCAAGTAACAATATAATATATTTTAGTTTAATATATAATTTTTATATGGTTAATATTATTAATACACTTCAAGTAAATATATAAAATATAATGCAAATTATATTCATAAATATAAACGATAACATGATAACATAATGATGACACTAAATACATATTATTAATTTATATGTGAATTATATTTTAGTTTTAAATATAACTATTAACATATAACCAAAATTTTATGTAATAACTAATATTATATTAATATACAAAAGAATGTTAATATAATAAGTATAATTATATAAATATATAATAATATGTTATTTTTATTCATATATTTATTAGTAATGAGAAATATTAGCTTTTAACAGAATACACTAAATAAGTATTAATGTGATAGGTGGTGGATATATATCTATCATAGTATATCAACCACATTTGTAAATATGATTATAGCTTACAATTAAAACTTACACAAATATCACCATTAATTGTCCTGTAATGAAAGAATTATTCTACGGAGAATATCTTACCTCGTAAACATAAAAATACTACTCTTATTACGTTGTGAAGTAAATTCATAGCCATCAATTCCCTTCATTCAATATATGCACTTCAAAACACAAGAATAATAGGAAATTTTTGTTCAAGAAAAATGCACAATTCCTATACATAATATAATTGGTACCAATCTCCTCAGAAATAGGCACAAAAATAATTATGTTTTGTGTTACTGTTTGAGGGAATTCACACACTACTACATGTGGGGGTGTTTTAAGACAATATTTAAGACAATTTTACAGTGAATTGTCTTAATTAAAGACAAAAATAAAATTGTGTATCGTCTTAAATATTGTCTTTAAGCGGGTGTCTCAAATTTAGTGTCTCAAACAATTGTCTCTATAAAGACAATATAGAACACATATTATTATTGTCTCTATAAATACATAGGCGTTATTTTCTTTTAAGAGACAATTTCATTTGTCTCTCTAGAGACAATTTCATTTGTCTACAATTTGTCTCTGTAGAGACACTTTCATTTTTGTCTTTGTAGAGAAAATAACATTTGTATATTTATGGACAACAACTGAGATCAAAAATGTATTGTCTATATAGAGACTATATGTCCATAATTCAAACTATTGTCTCTCTAGAGACGATATGAAAAAATATTTTAAAAAAAATAAACAAATCATTTTAAATGTTATTTTAAGGTGGTTTCAACATTTCAAGTTCCCAAATAGTGATTTTAGTTACCTTAAAACTCTTTTTTTTATGGAAAGAAAGAATAAATTCCATTTTTTTAAAGCTAACAGCAGACATTTTAAATCTAAGTGAATAAACAATTTCCCAAAACTTAACAATTCTGGAAAGAAACCTTGAAAATAATAAGGCATCACACTTATATTCGCTGAAAATAAATTCATGTCATTGAATTTGAACATGCAAGATCCTCATTTGGAACTTCATTTCATAACTATTATGAGGTAAAAGAAAAATGTACAATATGTCTCCATCTTACAGAGAGTTTAATCTCTGACATATAAATCGAAAAGGTTGAAACACATTAAATGTTGGAAAAATAAATTCATATCCAGTGGTTAGCTCCACCATTTCAACACCTTTGTATAATTGGAATTGGCTTCCTTGATAAAAAAAATAGCAAAAATGTATATGCATTCAAATGTATAATTGATTGCCCAATTTACACTTAATTTCAGTGTTTCCATAACACAGGTCTGTGTTAAATATCAGCGTCGAATCAGTTAAATATCGAAGATCGGAACTAGCAGCTCCCAAATTTCCACCATAGAGTTTTGCTCCAAATGAAAGCCTACAACTCCTTAAAAATATATTTATGGAAAGCAAGTAAAACAATAGTTTCATAACTCGCTCCAATTCCTGTTCCTGTTGTGGAGTATGTCTCTTATAATGCTTCCATGCTGACTGTTATCTTAAAAATTGTCTTAAAACACCCCCACATGTAGTAGTGACAATTTCCAGGGAGGTCTTGAATTATTAATCCCGATGGCTGCTTATTGCAATTCATCGGAATTTAGTTCTCCACTAAACTGTATGGTTAAACATCCACGACGGCCCAAACTCATGCATTAATCTGCTGGTAGAACCTTAAGAAATAGAATTCTCGAGCTGGACTAAATGATGAGAGAACATGGCGCAGCTCCATATGCATCTGTTATGACATGACATTCAATATTTCTAATGAGGTTCAATATTTTGATAAATAAATTAGTATAATTAGCTTCACAAATATAAAAACAATCCCAGAGGCTATTACTAAGCTTTATAAAAGTAAAAAAAATATAACACACCAGTTGGAGTTTGCCATTCATGGCAACCCTTACACCATTGCATAAGACCTCCAAGGTCGTGGCTCTGGAAACAATTCATGAGAACATTTTGGAACAACAGTTCTGAATTGTATGTGAAAGTTTAGTTAGTTAGTTCAACAATGGGTAGAGAAGCAGTAGTTATAAATTACCAATGAAGTAGGCAAGAAGATGAAATGGTGGTTTTTTTTTTACATACCAAATTCATAAATATCTCCACCAGATCCATGCTATTCATAAGCATAGTGCCAACATCTCTGTTTGCCTTAGTTCGGTATCCCAGTCGTTTCGGACCAATAAACCCTGGGAATTGACGAAAATACTCATCATATTTGAGCATTTCCTTTATCCCATTCTGAGGACCTTTGATCCAGAAAGGTTGTTGAATTTGAACCATTCTGATGAGTTCATTCATGGATGCCACAACAAGTTCTTTTGCATAGGATTTGTCGATTCCTCTTGGACTTTCGGCTCGACCTGTAACATCAACTTGGTCCAGGAAATACAAATTGGGATTTACAGTGGAATGCAGGATATCAATATTGATGACACCAGCGCTACCAGTTATCAAACTCAGAGAAGCATCGTGTACAGAAGAAAGTGATGCCATTTGTGTGAATGGTTTCCCACACATTTTTTCTACAATCTTAACAACTCTCTGCACCTGGACAATTGAAAAAGGAAACACACTATTATTTTTGTCAGTCACAATAATATTCTATAACCGACCAACACAGTATAATTATTTTCAAAAATTCATGTTTGATAGAATGCTTCAATGAATGTCAATCAAATTGGATCACATACAAACCAAAAATAAAGGAGGGTCTGTGCATGAGAGGCAGTGATTTAAGTGATTTGAGCACCAAAAATGTCACCACTTTTGGTGGGAAGAAGGCACCGATCAAACAAAAGAGCAGAGATCATCGTCCTGTGGGGGTACTCATTGCTGCAAAATGGCTTGGTATTTCTCACATTCTGATTTATGGATATGCTAAAGGGATTATTGACTAGGTAAAGAGAAACAATAATTTCAACCTTTCAATTTTAAAAAATTGGTTGGCCCCATTAAAATATTGGTAAGACACTTTCAGATTGTAAATTTTGATCACTTGTATATAAATAATAGAACTGGACAGCTGATATGCTATCTAAAAAAGAATCAAAAGAAAAATCAACAAAAATAAGCTAAGTTTTTCTTGCATCCTTTGTTTATGGGATTCTGTTCAATGCGAGCTCTATCAACTATAGTTGATGGAATAGGTGGAAAAAATCACAATGGTCAGAGGATATAAGAAAATATGGCAGGATTTGATTGGAATAGTTGCTATATAGGCTATCTTTTTCTAATATATTTTGACAGTCTACAAGATTTCTATATATTTTCTTCAATTTTGTGGTATCCAAAACTATGCCTTGTAGGAACTGGAAAAGATAGATTTTACTGACATAAACAAAGATGTAATAGTCTTTTAGCAATATTTGTGTTCACTGTTTTTGTTTGATAATTTCTTTAGAAAATGAAGGATGACATAATAGAAAAGATAACAAATCTATGATATATGTACTATCTTACCTTTTCTTCTTAAAAAAAAATCAAACCTTTTCCAAAATGAATTTATGAAAATGTTTAGTTTTAATTAATGTATGAAACCATTAAATTCCAAAAATTGCCTTCAATATTAATATTTCAAATGTAAATTATGTTTTAATGGTAGTGTAGACAAGCCTCAATTCTTAATCTCACATTCTCAACCCGCAATCGTTGCTCTTCCAAAGGCATCTCCACGAGAATCGCAGGTCCTCCACAATTGTAAGTTGTAACAGTTGTTGTTCACCATTGCTTCTTTAAGAGATCGTTTTCCCATTAGAAGCATTTCGTGCTACCCCCTCAATCCCGATCGCTGCCTATTGAAATTCATCGGAATTGAGTTCTCCACTAAACTGTCTTCCTAAACATCCACGACGGCCCAAACTCCTGCATCAATCTGCCAGCAGAACCTTAAGAAATAGAGTTCTCTAATTGGACCAAGCGGTGAGAGAACATGGCGCAGCTCCATATGCATCTGTTATGACATGAAATTCAATATTTCTAATGAGGTTCAATATTTCGATAACGAAATTAGTATAATTCACTTCACAAATATAAAAACAATCCTAGAGACTATTACTAAGCTTTAGAAAAGTAAAAAAAAGATAACACACCAGTTGGAGTTGGCCATTCATGGTACCCCCTACACCATCGCATAACACCTCCAAGGTTTTGGCTTTGGAAACAATTGATGAGAACATTTCTGAAAAACGGTGATGAATTGTATACAAAGTTTCAATTAGTTAGTTCAACAATGTGTACATAGGCTATGACGTTGTTTTCGGCAATGGAAAAGCTTTCCTGGGACATAAAAAACAGTTCAAGCCAAGAGGATAGGGATTTGAGTCAAGAATATCTATAAGCTGGAGGTAGAAGGCTGCATTGCCCTGATGGGCAAGGAAAAAAAAGTGGTGAGACAGGATGAGGGCAAATTATGGCACAGGAAATTGGGCCATCTTCATCATGGAGCCTTGAAAGTCATGTAGAAAATATCTACTAGACTTCCAATGGGAACACTTGCTCAGTTAGATCAGTGTAAGGGTTTCACCATGGGGAAGTATGAAAATTCCACCTTTCATGAAAAGGAGAACCGTGCTTCGGTGATCTTGGAGAGAGTTCACAAAAATGTGTGTGGACCATTCTCGGTTGCTTCAACAGAAAAACACAAGCATTATGTTATTTTTTTTTATGAAATTTATCGTAAATGCTAGATCTTATACATGCAGAAGAAGGATCAATAATTCTCAAAGTTCTATGAGTTTAAGGAATTGGTTGAGAAAGAGTCGGGGAAGCAAGTGAAGGCTCTTTAGAGAAATAATGCTGGAGAATACATCTGGAATGAATTCAAATACTTCTGTAGAAAATAAGGAATTCGAAGAGAACTCATAGTGCCTCATAACCCAGAGAAAAATGGGGTTGTGGAGAGGAAGAACAAAATGATCATGGGTGCGGCACAGGCGATGATGCATGATCAAGGCCTACCAATACATTTGTGGGTGGAAGCATAAAACACTGCGGTTTATGTTCAAAACCATTGTCCTCATAGAGTACTTGGCATGAGTACAACTGAAGAAGCTTTTCCTGGTAAGAAATCAGATGTTTCTCACTTTAAGATTTTTGGCTCATCTATTTATGTGCATGTGACCAAGAACGCCGGGAAGAAGCTGGAGCTGACTGCTAAAGTTGGGATATTTCTGGGGTAAAAAAAAACACCCCATAATTATCTTGTGTATTTTCCAAACAGTCGAATGACTGTGGTGTGACGGGATATAAAATTCAATGAGAAGAAATCCATGAAGTTGTCGTTTGAGAGGGAGCTAGATTTACATCCAGAGGAGGAACTTTTGGTTCCCAAGGATGAGTCACGAGATGTGGATCAACCACAGGAGGAGGTTCATGAAGTGGAGGAGTCAACTGACACAGAGCCAAACATCAGAACTGACAAAAGGTGTACCACAGAAGCTAATCCGGATTTATGCAGGAACGCAACAGAATAAACATATAACCATAAACACAGAGATGCAGCGGAAATAACACTTCATTTCATTAATATCAAAGAACTGAAATTTGCTTACAGACAAAATGGAAATAAAACTAGCTAGGGCGTTGGTAGCTATCTTTGAGAAGAGATGTGGCGGCTACCGGCCTACGAAGGCGTGTTACAATGGGCTCGAGGCCTATTTATCATTTTCTAAAGCAATGGGGAAATCTAATAAACGACGAAAACCCTAACCCTAAGGAGATGAGCGCCAAAACTATAGGCCCCGTTTGGGTAAATTGGTGTTTCAACTTCCCAGGGGCGTAACTTTGGCATACGATCTCCGTTTGACGCGTACCATACCTCGTTAGAAAGATCTATCCGAGGACTACAAATTTGGAACAGGCAACATGGCTCCATGGACCCATGTTGCCTTCCGTTTTCCCAAAAAACGTCGTTTAGGGCCTCAAAACGGCTCCGGAAGTTTAGGACCCGAAAAACTACTAAAAATAGTAAACTGTGCCGAAACTGAAAAACTGAAATAGACAATGGTGGAGCCCCAAGTGGAATAGGCGGGTGACCACCAATATCCACCTGGATCATTCCTCCCCCCTTAGGAAGCAATGGTCCCATTCGTTAAGTTCTCGTGAGATGAGGGAAATTTACTGCTTGAACTTGGTCCCTGGTGAACCACTTTCCTTGGTGCGAGTTGGCCAGCGACAACCCGATATAGTATTCACTGTTTCTTTGGCGAGAGTGGGATGTGATTTGCATGTCCATGATGCAATACGCTGATGCTTTGTTCCATGCGATGCAGTTGCTCGGTTGGTGTGAGTTGTTACGCGATGTCAGAGGTGTCAGTGAGGTGGAAGTAGACCGAGAAGGCGATCCCCACATTGAAGGCAGGTGCCGAGACAGGAATGGTGGAATGCGAGGCTTGAATGCATTGTTCCCTATAGCCTTGGTGATGGTGTACGACGTGTATGGCGTGGCTTGTGGTGGGATCAGGTGAAGGCTCATACACTTAAATGTAGCCATACTTTGTCACCCAGCACTGGAATTTGTGTTGTACCTGATGTTGATCATGTTGTTTCTTGTACTTAGCTTTGGATCTATCCAATATTTCATGAAATTTTTGGTGGATGTGTTGAATGCACTTGATGAAGCTATTGGCTTTGTCAGCTTCAGTGTGTACATGAGCCAAATCGGCCTGAGTAGCCGTAAATGGCATGGCTAGGTCAATGGGACATAGTGGCTGAAATCCCAAGCCCACTTGAAAGGGGTTGTAGTCAGTTGAGCTATGGAGAGCCCGTTTATAACTATGTTGTACATAAGGGAGGCTCTCATCCCATGTGTGTGGATGCTTTGAATTGTACATGCGCAGAATGTGTACAATAATTCTGTTGACGACCTCTGTCTGGCCATTTGTTTGGGGATGGAAAGTTGTGGACTTGGTGAGCTTGGTGTCCAAAATTGACTAGAGGCTGGACCAAAATGTGTTGAGGAACCTGCTATCCCGATTTGATATGATAGACTTTGGGATCCCAAAGTGCACCCACACTCGTTCAAAGAAGAGTTTAACAGTGGCTTTTGCTGTGATATTCTTCTTGCAGGCCGCCATAATGGCCATCTTCGAGAATCTGTCGACGACCACGAAAACACAGTCATTTCCATGTAGCAATAGAGACGGGCCCAACATAAATCCCATGGATATGGATTCCCAAGATCGTAGGGGGTAGGTAGAGGTATATAGGCCTTGCTTCTTGATGGTCGGTTTGGCAATGGCACAAAGGTCTGGATCGATGTGCTTCTCGACATCCTTTAGAAGGTTCGGCCAATGAAATCTTCTGCGGGATTGCTACTTTTTTCTCGATACAGAAATGCCCGACTGGCTGGAGTGTGCTTCCCATATCATCTTGGCACGCTCGCTTGAAGGAACACAAAGGTGTCCCATGTGACAAAAAAGTGCACATCTTGGAGGACCAAATTTGGAACTTACGTACCCCCGGGAGTGCCTTGTAAGTTTGGCCGGAATACGGGGTCACTCTCATAGAGAAGCGACGAATCATAGAGAAGCGACCAATCAGAAGTCTCATGCCCACAAGCGTTGAGTACAGTGGTGAGCGCCACGATCGGTGGTCGGCTGAGGCAATCTGAAACATGATTGGTGCTACCCTTCTTATACTTGATGTTCAAATGAAACTGTTGCAGATATGTAGACCACTTCTGATGGCGATCATTCTGCAACTTCCCTTGTGTCTGTATGAACTGCAGGGGCCTGTGGTCTATATGGATGATTGTTTCCTTCCCCAAAATGTAATGCTTCCATTGTCGACAAGCTTGCACAATGGAGTACATTTCTTTGTCATATGTGGGGTACTTGCGAACTGTGTCAGACAATGTCTCACTGTGAAATGCCACTGGATGTCCTTGTTGAGTAAGAACTGCCCCAATAGCATAGTCAGAGGCATCTGTCTTGATCTCAAATGGCTGTTGCAAGTCTGGTAAAGTGAGCACTGGGGTAGAACAGAGGCGGTTTTTCAGTTCTGTGAACGCCTTCTGTTGAGGTTCCGACAAAAAAAAATTTTCTCTCGCTCCTCCCTTGGTGACTTGACTCAAGGGTCAAGTGATATGAGAGAATCCCAACACGAACCTTCGATAGAAATTAGCAAGACCCAGAAAGCTGCGAAGCTCTGTTATAGTGGTTGGGGCTGGCCAATCCCGAATGACTTGGATCTTGGCTGGATCCACATGCACCCCCCTTTCATCAATAATGTATCCTAGATATTGAACCTGGGTCATACCAAAAGTGCACTTCTCCAAATTGGCACACAACTTGTGTTGCCGCAGTGTTTGGAGGACTTGTCGGATGTGGTGAAGGTGCTCTTCCCAAGTCTGGCTGAAGATCAGAATATCATCCAAGTACACCACTACAAATGAGTTGGTGAATGACCGCAAGATGTCATCCATCATCCTCATGAAGGTGGCGGGAGCATTCGTCAACCCGAAAGGCATGACCAGCCATTCGAAAAGGCCTTCCTTGGCTTTGAAGGCAGTCTTCCACACATCGGAGGGTTCAATTGGTACCTGGTGATACCCAGACTTCAAGTCGATCTTGCTGAAATATTTTGCACCTTTGAGTTGGTCCAGAAGGTCATCAATCCGTGGGATTGGGTACCTATTCCGGACAGTGATCTTGTTCAACGCCCGATAGTCAATACAGAGTCTCCACGTCCCATCCTTCTTCTGTACCAACACGATCGGGCTCCCACAGGGCGATGAACTCAGTCTGATGTGACCTTTCTGCAACAGCTCCTGAATCTGCCTCTTGATTTCATCATTTTCCAGAACAGAGCGTCGATAGATCGGTCCATTGGGTAGTGGCGCACCTGGGGTCAAATCAATCGGGTGCTTGACCTGGCAGTGCAGAGGAACCCCTGTGGGTGAGGTGAAGATGTCCCCGTACTCCTCCACGACCTTATCCATTTGTTGTTGTCGTGCAGAGGGGCCCTGTCTGGAGGTCGTGGCCACAGTCTTCTTCTTACCAAAATCCGGATCATCGAGGAAGGCATGATTGTCCTGGTTTGGAAATAATTCTTTGCATTGTTTTGGTAACGAAAGATAACAGAGGAGGTGGTACCTACGGTATCTGTACAATATTTTAAAGTAACAATAACGGCCAGTCAGAACTCATGCTGACATAAATGACTGCAGAAGTATGGTTGGCCTAATAATACATTAGAAACACCAATAAATGAGACAACGTCACATAGTACCAGTAGTACCTCATCCGTGAAGGGCTTGATGCTATAGGGAAGGCGGCACTGCTGGCTGACGCGAAGATCTCGTCCTTGGTGAAGCCACCTGATGGTGTATGGATGTGGGTGAGCTGTGGTCGGCAAGCCCAACCGCTTCACGACGTCTGCTGAAATGAGGTTCTTTTGGCTCCATTGTCGACAATGAACTGTACAGGGGAGCCCTTTACCCACATCTGGGAGTGGAAGAGACGTTCCTCCTCCTCTGGATCTTCCGGTTCCTCCTTCTGGACCTTTGTAGTGGCAACAGTGGCGTTGGGCTCCGCATCAATAATCTGTTTCCCTTTTTCATTCCCCTTTTCAGGTTCCGATTCGGAGTCGGAGCATGCATCTGACTCAGAAGCCCTCATCTCGGCCACTAGCGACTGCTTGGCCCGACACTCACTTGTGTTGTGAGTGGAGCTCTTATGGAACTCACACCACTTTCCCGTGTCCTTCTTTGGCTTTGCGGTGCTATTCTTTTCTTGTGGCTTCGATGAGTTGTCTTTAGCCACCATGCCTTGGCTCGGTCCTTTGTTCTGCGGTTTGGAAGCACCTTTCCCTTGCTTTTGATTCGCAGATCCAAAGTCTCGCTTTTTCTGCTTGAATTTCTGCTCAATCTTGGCAGCATACCGGTATGCCGTACCAAGCGAGGAGATGTCGAGGAACTCCATTTCCTCCTGAATGTATCTGTGCAGACAGCTGCGATACTTTAGCACCAAATGTTTCTCTGAATCTTTGATACCCAGCTTTGTGCGCAGGGTATGGAACAGATTCGTCAGCTCGTGCACATCTTGATCCCTTTGTTGTCGCAGCGTGGTCCATTGTATGTACTTGTCCTCATGGCTCCCCACGGGATAGTACTGTTCCTTGACGGCGTCTCGGAAAGAATTCCAAGTTGGTACGGCCGAGAACAGAGAGGGTTCTGTCTGGTCCTTGTTCTCACAGTAGGTTTCCCACCAGTCCTTAACATGGGGGGTAGCTTTGAGGAGTGCAAAAATAATCTTCTCCAGGTCTGAAAAGTCATGAACAGAGAAATATCCTTCTAATAGATTCAACCATCTATCTACAGCATCTGCGTCTATTTGACCCTCAAATATGGGAATGTCAAAATTTACTTGTACCTTAAAGGGAGTCGCAACTCCAGAGTGGCTACTGGATGCAGATGCGCCGTCGGTAGGCAGTCGTTGAAGGATCTGAGCAAGGTTATCCATCATCGCGTTCCTTTGTTTTTCCAGGGCCTCCTCGAGCAATATTTTGATAGGATCTCCTGCTCCCTCATCTTTCTTTTCGTCCCCCATGGGCATCCGTCGAGGTTTGCGAGGCTGATCTTGCAAAGGTTCCACCAAATCGAGCCCTAGCTCCTTATACCCCGACCTCGTTGGGGACATGCAAAGAAGGATCGAGAAAAAGCAGACCGCTCTGATACCACTGATCCGGATTTATGCAGGAACGAAACAGAATAAACATATAACCATAAATACAGAGATGCGGCGGAAATAACACTTCATTTCATTAATATCAAAGAACTGAAATTTGCTTACAGACAGAATGGAAATAAAACTAGCTAGGGCGCTGGTAGCTATCTCTGAGAAGAGATGTGGCGGCTATAGGCCTCTGAACTGAGTTACAATGAGGCTCGAGGGCCTATTTATTATTTATAAACAATGGGAAATCCTAAACAGCCAAAACCCTAACCCTAGGAGATGAAGCGCCAAAACTATGGGCCCCGTTTGGGTAAATTGGTGTTTCAACTTCCCAGGGGCGTAACTTTGGCATACGATCTCCGTTTGACGCGTACCATACCTCGTTAGAAAGATCTATCCGAGGACTACAAATTTGGAACGGGCAACATGGGTCCATGGACCCATGTTGCCCTCCGTTTTCCCAAAAAACGTCGTTTAGGGCCTCAAAACGGCTCCGGAAGTTTAGGACCCGAAAAACTGCTAAAAATAGTAAACTGTGCTGAAACTGAAAAACTGAAATAGACAATGGTGGAGCCCCAAGTGGAATAGGCGGGTGACCACCAATATCCACCTGGATCAGAAGCTGAGAGGCTGAAGCTTGATGCAGCACAGAATGTAGGAGTCCCTACTACATAGCGCAGATAGAGACAATCTCCTGACTGATTCACTAGATACATGGCTCTCATGAGAAAATTTATTGTGAATGAGCCATATTCCTTTGAGGAAGCAGTTTAGGAGCCCACATGGGTAGATGCAATGGTGGAGGAGTATGACTCGATTGTCGGAAACATTTCTTGGGAAATTTTTCCAAGGCCAGTTGATAAATCTGTGGTAGGTTCAAGATGGATCTACAAGGTAAAGTAAGCTGATGATGGGAGTGTTGAGAAATACAAGGCTAGATTTTTGGCCCGAGGCTTCTCACAAATCGAGGGGATTGATTATGAAGAAACATTTTCACCTGTCACATGGTATTATTCCATAAGAACCATCCTTGCTCTGTCAATGTAGATGGGTTGGCACATTCATCAGATTGATGTGAAGACTACGTTCCTTAATGGGATCATATTGGAAGTAGTTTACATTGAGCAGCCTGAAGGATTTGAGATCTTCAACAGCGAGTCGCATGTGTGTAGACTCAACAGAGTGTTGTATAGGCTAAAGAAAGCACCTCGTGATTAGTACACTCAGATTGACAGCTATTTCACCGGACTTGGCTTGACTATTATGTTAATGATTTAATATTGAATGGTGATGAGCAGCTAATACACTCATGCAAGGAGAACCTTGCAAAGGATTTCGAGATGAAGGATATGGGCCTTATTCATTATTTCCTTGGATTGGAAATATGGCAGCGAGAAGCTGAACTTTTTGTGTCTCAAGGTAAGTATGCAAGGGAGATACTGGGTAAGTTTCGCATGGAGGGCTGCAAACCCATGGATACTCCTCTTCCAGGAAACTAGAGGAAAGAGAATGCTACATCTGGAGAGGTAATAGATGCTACTGTCTATCAAAATTTAGTGGGTTCATTAATGTATTTAGTAAATACAAGAATGGGCATATGCTATGCAGTGAACCAGCTTAGTCAAGCGATGGTTAAGCCTACCAAACTATTTTGAAATTTGGGCAAGCATGTCCTGAGATATCTCAGGGGCACATCTAAGTATGGCTTATGGTATAGATAGACAGATGAGGTGAATTTTCATGGCTTCACAGATGTAGATTGGGCAGGCAGCCCAATGGAAAGAAAGAGCACATCAGGATGAGTCTTAATTATTGGATCTACAATTTTTTCTTGGTATAGCAGGAATATATATCTGCGGCACTCAGTTCATCAGAAGTAGAATACATGGTAACAAGTCAAGATGCATGTGAGGCTATCTGGATGAGAAAGATCCTAGCTGGTTTGTTTGGTTCTAAATTAAATCCTACAATGATTCATTGTGATAATTAGAGTTGCATTAAAATCTCTATTAATCATGTGTTTTATGATATATCTAAGCATATATATATCTGGTATCATCATATCAAATATTTTGTGCAACGGAAGATCATGTTGCTTCGGTACATTCCTACGGAAGATCAGGATGTAGATATTCTAACGAAGGCACTCACTAGGATCAAATTCGAATACCATAGAGACACAATCAGGGTGAAGGATAATCCCTTTATTTTTGAGAGGGAGTGTTGAGATTCAACAACATGATGATCCTAGTGAAAATTAAGCACCCACACTAGGTGGGGCCCGCAGGCTATTTTTAGGTGTATGTCTATTTTTATAATGGTGAGAAAATTCTATTTATAGCGAGAGTCTATTTTTAAAATGGTGAGGAAATTCTATTTATAAATGAGAACTATTTTTAGATGCATGTGCAAAGTCTATTTATAGATTGCGTATCTATTTATAGAATGCATGTCGATTATTATTATCTACTAATAATAATTGGACAATAAATATTAATATATTATCTTGAAGCGCTTGATTTCAGTTAACTAAAGTGGCAAACCAGTTAGATGAAATAATTTCGAGTTATAAGGTTCGTTGGTGGGACATGCAAGTGGACTTAGTTGTAACTGAGTGATTTGAAGTTGTAATAGAGTTGGATATATAGTTATGTGAGTTGTAAAGTAGTTTAACTCAGTTAATTGAGTTAAACTCAGTTGTTCTAGTTTAACTAAAGATACACTAGTGAGAGATCAATGAATTAAATATTAAATTAATTCACATGGAGTAGTCTCACATGCCATTGAAGTTTTACTATTATTAACTACATACATGTCAAGTCCAGTCGAGACCTAGTTGAGAGATAGGTGAAAGGGACAGTTTGACTATCAGTTGTGACATTAGTGGGTGCACTCATGCCACCACTCAAACATTGGAGATGCCAATGAGGATTGCACAGTCAATGCAAGGCAAGATCTCATTCATTCAGGGGTTTCCATCAACAGGGATTTCGCAGTGGAGGCAGGTTGTCAAGAGGCAATAAATTGGCGCATGTATTTTCCAATTTTTGTATGAAAGTATGAGACAATTGTATATTGTACTGAGCGCTCCTGGATTAGAGTTTTGTATCAGATTGTTCAGGATACATGATATATACATAATATATGATAGTGGGGTTTTTAGCTTCACGCTTTCCTAGTAAAAACATCTGTGTTATGCGTGATTGATCTTTCTTCATCTGTTTGCAATTGGCGATCGTGTTTTAAATTCCACAAAGATTTTTGTAGAAGTGATTTTGTATTTAAAAATGGCATACAATTGTTAGATCAGGAGAATCCAGGCAATACATAATTGTATTAAAATTTCTACATATTTATCCACTTGGTTTAAGTAATGATATAAATATATCGAGATTACATTAATTTACTTTAAGCAATCATATGAAATATATTTACATTTATATTGATAAATATATTATAAATATTTACCATATTTGTTAGAGAAATTTTTTTATTATAAATAATAACAAATATTATTATTATGATGTTATATGTAAATTATATTATAATTTGAGTTTTATATATATATATATATATATATATATATATATATATATATATATATATATATATATATATATATATATATATTCTTTTATATATTTCAAGAAATAATATAATATATTTTAGTTTAATATATAATTTGTATATGGTTAATATTATTAATACACTTCAAGTAAATATATAAAATATAATGCAAATTATATTCATAAATATAAACGATAACATGATAACATAATGGTGACACTAAATACATATTATTAATTTATATGTGAATTATATTTTAGTTTTAGATATAACTATTAACATATAACCAAAATTTTATGTAGTAACTAATATTATATTAATATACAAAATAATGTTAATATAATAAGTATAATTATATAAATATATAATAATATGTTATTATTATTCATATATTTATTAATAACGAGAAATATTAGCTTTTAACAGAATACACTAAATAATTATTAATGTGATAGGTGATGGATATATATCTATCATAGTATATCAACCACATTTGTAAATATGATTATAGCTTACAATTAAAACTTACACAAATATCACCATTAATTATCCTGTAATGAAAGACTTATTCTACGGAGAATATCTTACCTCGTAAACATAAAAATACTACTCTTATTACCTTGTGAAGTAAATGTATAGCCATCAATTCCCGTCATTCAATATATGCACTTCAAAATACAAGAATCATAGGAGATTTTTGTTCAAGAAAAATGCACAATTCCTATACATAATATAATTGGTACCAATCTCCTTAGAAATAGGCACAAACCTAATTATGTTGTGTGTTGTTGTTTGGGGGAATTAACACACTACTACATGTGGGGGTGTTTTAAGACAATATTTAAGACAATTTTACAGTGAATTGTCTTAATTAGAGACAAAAATAAAATAGTGTATCGTCTTAAATATTGTCTTTAAGCGGGTGTCTCAAATTTAGTGTCTCAAAAAATTGTCTCTATAAAGACAATATAGAACACATATTATTATTGTCTCTATAAATACATAGGCGTTATTGTCTTTTAAGAGACAATTTCATTTGTCTCTCTAGAGATAATTTCATTTGTCTACAATTTGTCTCTGTAGAGACACTTTCTTTTTTGTCTCTGTAGAGACAATAACATTTGTATCTTTATGGAAAACAACTGAGATAAAAAATGTATTGTCTATATAGAGACTATATGTCCATAATTCAAACTATTGTCTCTCTAGACACGATATGAAAAAATATTTTAAAAAAAATAAACAAATCATTTTAAATGTTATTTTAAGGTGGTTTCAACATTTCAAGTTCCCAAATAGTGATTTTAATTACCTTAAAACTTTGTTTTTTATGGAAAGAAAGAATAAATTCCATTTTTTTTAAAGCTAACGGCAGACATTTTAAATCTAAGTGAATAAACAATTGCCCAAAACTTAACAATTTTGGAAATAAACCTTGAAAATAATAAGGCATCACACTTATATTCGCTGAAAATAAATTCATGTCATTGAATTTGAACATGCAAGATCCTCATTTGGAACTTCATTTCATGATTATTATGAGGTAAAAGAAAAATGTACAATATTTCTCCATCTTACAAGAGAGTTTAATCTCTGACATATAAATCGAAAAGGTTGAATCACATTAAATGCTGGAAAAATAAATTCATATCCAGTGGTTAGCTCCACCATTTCAACACCTTTGTATAATTGGAACTGGCTTCCTTGATAAAAAAAAATAGCAAAAATGTATATGCATTCAAATGTATAATTGATTGCCCAATTTACACTTAATTTCAGTGTTGTCATAACACAGATCTGTGTTAAATATCAGTGTCGAATCAGTTAAATATCATAGATCGAAACTAGCGGCTCCCAAATTTCCACCATAGAGTTTTGCTGCAAATGAAAGCCTACGACTCCTTAAAAATATATTTATAAGGAAAGAAAGTAAAACAAGATTAGTTTCATAACTCGCTCCAATTCCTGTTGCTGTGGAGTATGTCTATGATAATGCTTCCATGCTGATTGTTATCTTAAACATTGTCTTAAAACACCCCCACATGTAGTAGTGGCAATTTCCAGGGAGGTCTTGAATTATTAATCCTGATGGCTACCACTTGCAATTCATCGGAATTTAGTTCTCCACTAAACTGTATGCTTAAACATCCACGACGGCCCAAACTCCTGCATCAATCTGCTGGTAGAACCTTAAGAAATAGAATTCTCTAGCTGGACCAAATGATGAGAGAACATGGCGCAGCTCCATATGCATCTGTTATGACATGACATTCAATATTTCTAATGAGGTTCAATATTTCGATAAAGAAATTTGTATAATTAGCTTCACAAATATAAAAACAATCATAGAGACTATTACTAAGCTTTAGAAAAGTAAAAAAAAAGATAACACACCAGTTGGAGTTGGCTATTCATGGCACCCCCTACACCATCGCATAAGACCTCCAAGGTCGTGGCTCTGGAAATAATTAATGAGAACATTTTGGAACAACGGTTCTGAATTGTATACGAAATTTTATTTAGTTAGTTCAACAGTATGTACAGTAGCAGTAGTTAGAAATTACCAATTAAGTAGGCAAGCAGATGAAATGGTGGTTGTTTTTTTACATACCAAATTCATAAATATCTCCACTAGCTCTAAGATATTCATAAGCACAATGCCAACATCTCTGTTTGCCTCACTTCGATATCCCAGTCATTTTGGACCAATAAACCCTGGGAATTGACGAAAATACTCATCATAGTTGAGCATTTCCTTTATCCCATTCTGAGGACCTTTGATCTAGAAAGGTTGTTGAAGTCGAACCATTCTGATGAGTTCATTCATGGATGCCACGACAAGTTCTTTTGCATAGGATTTTCTAACTCCTCTTGGACTTTCGGCTCGGCCTGCAACATCCACTTGGTCCAGGAAATTCAAATTGGGATTTACAGTGGAATGCAGGCTATCAAGATTGATGACACCAATGCTACCAGTTATCAGACTCAGAGAAGCATCATTTACAGTTGAAAGTGATGCCATTTGTGTGAATGGTTTCCCACACATTTTTTCTACAATCGCAGCAACTCTCTGCACCTAAACAATTGAGAAAGGAAACACACAATTATCTTTTTCAGTCACAATAATATTCTATAACCGACCAACACAGTATAATTATTTTCAAAAATTCATGTTTGATAGAATGCTTCAATGAATGTCAATCAAATTGGATCACATACAAACCAAAAATAAAGGAGGGT
The DNA here is from genome assembly GCA_034641835.2 of Pinus albicaulis. Lineage (NCBI taxonomy): Eukaryota > Viridiplantae > Streptophyta > Pinopsida > Pinales > Pinaceae > Pinus > Pinus albicaulis. The sequence goes on along the minus strand of CM076578.1, from coordinate 729,472,001 downwards.
CTGTGCATGAGAGGCAGTGATTTAAGTGATTTGAGCACAAAAAATGTCACCACTTTTGGTGGGAAGAAGGCACCGGTCAAACAAAAGAGCAGATATCATCGTCTTGTGGGGGTACCCATTGCTGCAAAATGGCTTGGTATTGCTGACATTCTAATTTATGGAGATGCTAAAGGGATTATTGACTAGGTAAAGAGAAACAATAATTTCAACCTTTCAATTTTAAAAAATTGGTTGGCCCCATTAAAATCTTGGTAAGACACTTTCAGATTGTAAATTTTGATCACTTGTATATAAATAATAGAACTGGACAATTGATATGCTATCTAAAAAATAATCAAAAGAAAAATCAACAAAAAGATGCTAAGTTTTTCTTGCATCCTCTGTTTATGGGATTATGTTCAATGCAAGCTCTATCAACTATAGTTGATGGAATAGGTGGAAAAAATCACAATGGTCAGAGGATATAGGAAAATATGGTAGGCTTTGATTGGAATAGTTGCTATATATGTTGTCTTTTTCTAATATATTTTTATAGTCTACAGTCTACAGGATTTCTATATTTTTCCTCAATTTTGTGGTATCCAAACTATGCCTTGTAGGAACTGGAAAAGATAGATTTTACTGACATAAACAAATATGTAATAGTATTTTAGCAATATTTGTGTTCACTGTTTTTGTTTGATAATTTCTTTAGAAAATGAAGGATGACATAATAGAAAAGATAACAAATCTGTGATATATGTACTATCTTATATTTTCTTCTTTAAAAAAATCAAACCTTTTCAAAAATGAATTTATGAAACTGTTTAGTTTAAATGAATGTATGAAACCATTAAATTCCGAAAATTCCCCTCAATATTAATCTTTCAAACGTAAATTATGTTTGAATGTTAGTGTAGACAAACCTCAATTATTAATCTCACGTTCTCAACCCACAGTTGTTGCTCTTCCAAAGGCATCTCCACGAGAATCGCAGGTCCTCCACATTTGTAAGTTGTAACAGTTGTTGTTCACCATTGCTTCTTTAAGAGATCGGTTTTCCATTAAAAGTCTTTCATGCTACCCCCTCAATCTCGATCGTTACCTCTTAAAATTCACCAGAATTGAGTTCTCCACTAAACTGTCTGCCTAAACATCCACGGCGGCCCAAACTCCTTCATCAATCTACTGGCAGAACCTTAATAAATAGAGTTCTCTAACTGGACCAAGCGGTGAGAGAACATGGCGCAGCTCCATATGCATCCGTTATGACATGAAATTAAATATTTCTAATGAGGTTCAATATTTCGATAAAGAAATTAGTATAATTCACTTCACAAATATAAAAACAATCCTAGAGACTATTACTAATCTTTAGAAAAGTAAAAAAAAGATAACACACTAGTTGGAGTTGGCCATTCATGGTACCCCCTACACCATCACATAAGACCTCCAAGGTCGCAGCTTTGGAAACAATTGATGAGAACATTTCGGAAAAACGGTGATGAATTGTATGCAAAGTTTCAATTAGCTAGTTCAACAGTGTGTACAATAGCAGTAGTTATAAATTACCAATGAAGTATGCAAGAAGATGAAATGGTGGTTGTTTGCTTACATACCGAATTCATAAATATCTCATAGATCAGAAAACAATGAGATCACAATACTTTATAAAAACAAAAGAATTTAAAGTCCCTACATTTTCCTATGGGATTTGAATATTTACTTTTACAAGTTAACCATGATTCAAACAGTTAGAATTTCACATCTATCCCATTACATAAAGTATCTCTAGAGTGTGGTCAAAGGACAAAGGAATTATAGAAAGGATATATCTCATAATGTGCTATGCAGCTTTGACTCCAGTACTAAAATCCAGCATATTCAGGATCAGATTTGAATATTTTATTGGTCGAGAATGACAGACATGTTGTGCAGTCATGAGTAGATAAATATTTGGCGCACTGGGCCAGACCGTAAATAGTTTGAGAAAGAGAATCTAGAGATTTACCCAAAGCAGATCGTTTTGTATTACCTACAGCTTCAACTGACAATTTCTTCAAGAGATTCTCAATATATGAGTGCAAGTCAGTCGGGACAAAGATACCTGTGTCTCCACAGAATTCCTCTATGTACATAGACCCCAAATCTGTGTCTAGTTGTCTAATGAAATTATAACTTTCATAACGTAAGAAGCAATGAAAAGGCCAAGTACTAGAGCCAACAACATTCCTACAATTTTATTGAACTGTATTGATTGCATATTGTGAACAAGTGTAGCATTGGTCCACTGTCAGGTCTTCCTTGCATTGGAGGCGGCCATATACTGTGTCAGGACTTTGGCCATATACAGAGATGTTAAACGCACTTTTCTTCGTGCCCTGAAGAAGACTATCAAACACTTTTTTCAGATTGCTCGCAAACGTACCGCCTTCTTTATAGAAAGTGCTGAGTTGCAATTAGTTGTCGGTGTCTCTGCCAATACAGCGTTGCAAAACTCTCCATGAAAAGTAAAGATCAAGGCCACAATAAGAGCAATTAAGTACATTTTCTTCATAGTTTGGCCAATTAGGAGAGACAATATTGCAGAATCCTTTCCATGGAACTAATTCATATTTACTAGCACTTTGATCGCCAGTGGACAATTGAGAGAGTCAAGACTGTAATGCATAGAAATTCCAACATGCTCCTAAATTATGTTCTATAATGTGCACATATATAATATGAACGATATATGATAGGTTATCAATGGTTGGTGTATGGTTTGAGACATTGTTATCCACCGATAGGCGTAATTAGAATAATTAAACCTTATTAGAACCATCAATACACGATGGAGAAAATGATTTGAATTGTCTTTGTGAAAAATACAACCAATCAATTGTCAAATTCAAGCATATAACGCTTACATGAATTTCTAGAACCAAAATACAACCACTTAGTTTTCCAAGTCAACCATTTCCAGTCAACGTGACAAGCACAGTCATGCAATGATGCACATCAATCCAGAACTTGTCAATTATGTAGCCCCTGTAACATCCAAGTTCCATCTATTTATGGATGGTTAATATCCTACGTAGTCTACAAGACTTGTCCAAGCAGCCTACTATTTCACCAAGATTTTTTTTTGTTTTTCAAAAGATTTGAAATTGAGAGTGTTTGAATTGCATAAATAGATTAGAGCACCTAAAATTATTAAATTTGATGAGTTCATTCATGGATGCCACGGAAAGTTCTTTTGCGTAGGATTTGTCGATTCCTCTTGGACTTTCGGCTCGGCCTGCAAAATCCACTTGGTCCAGGAAATTCAAATTGGGATTTACAGTGGAATGTAGGCTATCAAGATTGATGACACCAGCGCTACCAGTTATCAGACTCGAAGAAGCATCATGTACAGGAGAAAGTGATGTCATTTGTGTGAATGGTTTCCCACACATTTTTTCTACAATCGCAGCAACTCTCTGCACCTAGATAATCGATAAAATAAATGCACAATTATTTTTGTCAGTCACAATAATATTCTATAACCAACCAACACAGTATAATTATTTTCAGAAATTGATGTTTGATAGAATGCTTCAATGAATTTCAATCAAATTGGATCACATAGAAACAAAAATGAAAACCACGGTCTTTAATAATATAGTTAGTAGTTACAATGTTGATCTTCCGAATATTCCCCATTCAAATTCATTAATAAATCGTTTGTCTGTTTCTTTACATGTTTCCTAGAATTGGATGCAGTAGAATAATAGATTCCTCTTCTTATTGTGTAAAGGAGCCTCGCTTGATATGAGGATTCAAATAATTCGTCCACCGCAAATGACAACTCTTCCCATTGCAACGAAGCCCTTCATATACACAGAAAAAGATATATATGCAAGTCCAACTGAAAAATATATACATTAAAATTTGGTTTTTTAATGAATATATACATTAAAATTAGGGTCCTTGATGAATATATACATTAAAATTAGGATTTTTATGATGGAGGAGCATCTATTGGATGGAACATTTGTTATTCATATGCAATGTTTAAAAACAAATGGAAAACATAAATTATATATATACATTAAAATTAGGTTTTTTAATGAGTATATACATTAAAATTAGGGTCTTTAATGAATATATACATTAAAATTAAGATTTTTATGATGGAGGAGCATCTATTGGATGGAAATCTATTATTCATATGCAATGTTTAAAAAAAAATGGAAAACATAAATTATATATATAATTTATGTTTTCCATTTTTTTTAAAACATTGCATATGAATAACAGATTTTCCATCCAATAGATGCTCCTTCATCATAAAAATCCTAATTTTAATGTATATATTTTTCAGTTGGACTTGCATGTATATATGTTTGTGTGTATATGAAGGGCTTCGTTGCAGTGGGAAGAGTTACCGTTTGCGGTGGATGAATTATTTGAATCCTCATATAAAGCGAGGCTCCTTTACACAACAAGAAGAGGAATCTATTATTCTGCTGCATGCAATTCTAGGAAACAAGTAAAGAAACAGACAAATTATTTATATGTTACAGACCGGCAATCTTGGGAAGAGCATGCCAACTCCCATGGACATTATTTTGAATGTAATTGACCATAACCTTGTCGTCCTCGCGATTCCAGGGAACTTTCTTTAATACTGTCTTTTTACAGCTGGGATCTTTAGTCATATTGACGACTGAGAGCCTGCAGAACCAAGGCTTAATAATTTAACTTTTATTTGTTTATATTCTGAATGTGTCACACCCTTCAGCAAAAATTCTCCCTGAAAGCTTTAGAACTCTCACAGAAAAAATTATCCTAAGAACAATAACTTTCTCCAACTTGTTGATCATATGGTCCTATTTATATAGATAGACATTAAATATTCTCAGTAGAGCACTTGTACTATATTAAGATATACATATATTATAGAATCTGAAGCTACTTCAACTTTGGCAGTACATGAATTGCTGTTGTAAACGTGCCTTTGAATGACTTAAAGGATAACGCAAGAAAATAAATTTGGGCGATGAAATTAAATAGCCTACCTGAAAAGTAGTTGAAATGTAAGACCATGGTTATGACTGTTAAGGAGCCAATTTATGTTGCAAGGGATGTTTGTTTGCCATCCAAAAACAAACATTGAAGCTTTAAATGCCACTGATCATGGGCGCAATGTCATAGTTGGGAGAAGTCTTTTTTGCATAATCTCTGAGTTTTCGCATTAATAGGATTAATTTCACTCTAGTAGAAACAAAAATAACAAGATTAATTTCACTCTAGTAGAAACAAAAATAATTTTGGTTTATGAGGATCTTTATTATGGCTAGATTTTTTTTTGTCTACTAGGTAATTGGAGCTGATGATTTTTCATCAAGAGTGTCTTAACAACACAGTCATCACTATCAAACCAAACCCCGGTTGGCAAGAAAAACAAATAATTACTACTGAAAGTAAAGACTAAATCACAAATATACTTTTTAAAATCCCAGCTTAACTTCAAATCAGAACCCTGAAACAACAAATAAAATATTGAAAAATGAATTAAAAGTAATGTATGAAATGCAAGATGCACTTTGTACGGTGGTCCATTATTTCCAGTTCTATGGGAAATGCAGACAGGGTTATATACCCTGGATCTTTTAACAAGGCTCTCTTAATAAAAAAACTTGTGGTGGGTTGTAGCACGAAATGGTTTATGGTCAAGCATTATCCATGACAAATATTTGTTCGATCTGTCTTTTACCTTTTGGGTTTGTGGTGGTGCTAGAAAAAAGTTACATATTTCTTCCACTTGAAAGAGCATGCTCTTGGTTTTAGAATTATTGTTGGGTCAGCTTCGATGAAATGTAGGTGATGCGCCAAATTGGTCTTGATACAATGGTGGGTATGTATGGTAACCATACATTATCAGAGTAGATTATTAACAAATTACACAATGTGCACATTGTACATATCAATCAGATATGTATAATGAGCCATCAGAACTTGAATGAGCAGGAATGGTTTCTGAATGGGCAAGAATGGTTGACTAGTGAGGAGTTGGGTTTTCATGGCTTCCAAGAGCTGGAATGGAGGGACTATGTATAGATTCTGAGGCATGTAGGGATCACCCTCAACAACAATAAGGGTTATATGAGCTGGGAAGGTTTCCTATGCAAAGGATATCGGTGGTAGAAAATATCTATGAACTTTTATCTATTGTGGGAAGGGACCTTACTTTTTTTTCTCTACTTTTCTTTCTCTGTAGTATAAGGGGTTTTTGAAGTGGAATATGCAGCTTACATTAAAAAAATTTAGATGGTTTTTTTTTCACAATCACATCCTTACTTGGCATAATCTCCTTAGAAGGGGATTCTCTCGTCTAGGCATGTGCATTCTATGTTGGGAAAGGGAGCAGGAGATTAATCAGTTATTTTGTATTTTCCATTATTCTTAGGACATCACATTATAATATTGAAGAAAAAGGTCCTAGGCACTAGCTATTAGTATAGATTAAAGCTTGGTTAAAAAATAAAAAAATTAGGACCCTTCGCTTTTACATTTTATGGACTTTATGGAGAAGACACGATGCCCTGATTTTTTAGAAAATCTATATTAGTCACATGAAGACATCATTAATACCATTTCTTATTTCAATAAAGTAGGCGCTATTCCTCCAAACAAAGCCTACATAGCTTCGGAGTCAGGGAGGTATGGAATTCATACCATTTGGGGTTCTTCTATGGGGCAATTGCTAGGAGGGCCTGTGCATGAGAGGCGGTGATTTAAGTGATTTGAGCCCAAAAAATGTCACCACTTTTGGTGGGAAGAAGGCACCGGTCAAACAACATAACAGAGATCACGGTCTTATGGGGGTACTCATCACTGCAAAATGGCTTGGTATTGCTCACACTCTGATTTATGGAGATGCTAAAGGATTATTGACTAGGTAAAGAGAAACAATAATTTCAACCTTTCAATTTTAAAAAATTGGTTGGCCCCATTAAAATCTTGGTAAGACACTTTTAGAAAAAAAGAAGATAAGTTTTTCTTGCATCCTTTTTTTATGGGATTCTGTTCAATGCAAGCTCTATCAACTATAGTTGATGGAATAGGTGGACAAAATCACAATGGTCAGAGGATATAGGAAAATATGGCAGGCTTTGATTGGAATAGTTTCTATATATGCTGTCTTTTTCTAATATATTTTGACAGTCTACAGGATTTCTATATTTTTCTTCAATTTTGTGGTATCCAAAATATGCCTTATAGGAACTGGAAAAGATGGATTTTACTAACATAAACAACGATGTAATAGTATTTTAGCAATATTTGTGTTCATTGTTTTTGTTTGAGAATTTCTCTAGAAAATGAAGGATGACATAACAGAAAAGATAACAAATCTGTGATAAATGTACTATCTTATCTTTTCTTCTGAAAAAAATAAAACCGTTTCCAAAATGAATGTATGAAACTGTTTAGTTTTAATGAATGTATGAAACCGTTAAATTCCGAAAATGCCCTTCAATATTAATATTTCAAATGTAAATTATGTTTGAATGGTAGTGTAGACAAACCTCAATTCTTAATCTCACGTTCTCAACCCGCAGTTCTCGCTCTTCCAAAGGCATCTCCGTGAGAATTGCAGGTCCTCCATAATTGTAAGTTGTAACAAGTGATGTTCTTCTTGCTTCTTTAAGAGATTGGTTTTCCATTAGAATTCTTTCGTGCTCCCCCCTCAAAGTTACTTTATCATGATGCTCTTGTTTAGCCTAACCAATCCAAGAGTATCATAAGTAATGCGCATGAGTGAACTGAAGTAAAAGAAAAATAATTTCTTGATTACTTTGTGCAGATGTTTTAACCCTAAAAAAATGCATACCTTAATATGTGAGCGATGATTTTGAAACCAAAACTTTATTTGGGAAGGCGTAATATTCAACTTTTTGCTAAGCTGTAGATGTTGATTTTCATCAGGATGCGGGTACTCATTGAAAAACCTGTACGCAAAAAATACTAATAAAATTCATCTGGAAAAACAAGTATCTAACTAGAATGTTTTTTTTGCCTTCAAAATCATGAAAATTTCGGTAAAATTTTAAGAAAATTTGGTAAATATAAGTTATATTTATCTAGGTACTCTAGATATTTTTGATAGTTTGAACTTATTTCCACTATCAAAAACATGATTCAAGCATTGCTACTACAAAAATTCTTAATTTTTTAAGCAAATTCCAGCCAATTTTAACAATCAACGCAATTCTTCACCCTAAAACTTCTTAAAAAATATATTTATAAGGAAAGCAAGTAAAACAAGAGTAGTTTCATAACTTACCGCTCCAATTCATGTTGCTGTTGTGGAGTATTTCTGTGATAACGCTTCCATGCTAACTGGTTGAAAGCAATTAAAACAAGAGTAGTTTTATAACTTACCGCTCCAATTCATGTTGCTGTTGTAGAGTATGTTTGTGATAATGCTTCCATGCTGACTGGTTGGATATAAAAAAATTCTCCTGGTTTGCTAAAGCTTTGGCTTTAAAAAACCTATGGAGAAGCCTATTTGGAGAGGACTTTGGAGTCAAATCATATGTATGTTTTGGTAGGAAATATGACTTTGAAATTAAATAAATGGGATCCTTCAAATTTTAGCAAAAAACATAGACAAGTGAGAGGGTATGGCTCTAAGTGATTCCAGTTATTTTATCAAAAAGTAAATTGTTCAGAGAAATATTTCTTGAGTTTTATGTATAATGCCAAAAACATTATAGGGTTGTTTTAAAATGAGAATATGATGATCTTGAAACAACATTTCACATCATGATTTTGAATTCCTATAAAGTAAACCCTAATCTTGATAGTCAACTATTTTAACTATATGGTAGATAAAACATAAATATGCACTCATGATGTTTGGGCTTCCTCTTGAAAACAAAAATGATAAGCATTAAATTCAAAACAGGTATGATCTAAAATATAATTCTTGACAAAAAAAATCTTCAAGTATGAACTATCCTAAGTGTACAAAGTCATACAGTCGAGAAGATTGTTGTAGGAGTGTCATTCAAGGTAACTATTGTTACCCCAAAGCCACATCACAATATATTCAATTCATCATCTAGAGTCAAGGCATTTTTTTCTGTGACACTCACATAAAAATAGTGTTGCAGGAAAACAAAGTACCTTCAATTTTTTTTTTTCCAAAAAATTCAAAAAACAAAGTATCTTCAAAATTTGTTTTTTTTCACACAAAATTAGTTTATGTTTGAACCCTCACAACCTAGTGAACTCCTTAGACGCTAGAGCGATGCACATTCAAGTTATTAACATTTAACACATATCAATCCTTTTTGTCCTCTTTCTATGATGTACTACTATAATTGTGGGTGTGGATTGCTCATCACATTCAACACCCTCCTCATTATTTTTGTCTCCCATTTGCTGAAATTCAACAATGGTTTCTTCCCAAGGTTCAGGAATGACAATTGAATGATTGTGTGCAACGAACGATTCATCATGTGCTTGTATCTCCTCCTCATGCTCACTCCCAGATGTTTCACCTGATGATTTAAATTGTTGGGATTCCTATACACAACACAATTTAACTTGATAAAATAACATTATACCTCCAATTAAATTATTTCATATTTCATAAGATATTATAAACAACTAACCTCAGATTCATAACCAGCAATTAATTTTTCCCCTCGATCTATCATGTGTTGTCATAGACCTTGGGAACCATGTAATAAAGCATATTGTAATTCTTCCTCTAAAGCTTCCTTCTGAAATTGGTGAACCTACATTAACAAAGATAATCATATTTATAAGCTATAATGACTAATATGATACAACTAACTCAACGCGACCATGGTTATTTTCCCTAAAATAGAAAATATAATAGATGAAAATATTCACTTACCATGCCACTACGAATTATATTATATCCACTAGAGCCTAATTTATGAGATCCAATACTTGACACCCTAGCTTGGGTTGCTTTCATTGTATCTCGAAGTCGCCTTTTACCTCCTCTTTGTGCAGATGGAGGTAATGAAAGACTTATTCTATAGAGAACATCTTACCTTGTAAACATAAAAATACTACTCTTATTACCTTGTGAAGTAAATGTATAGCCATCAATTCCCGTCATTCAATAGATGCACTTCAAAACACAATAATCATAGTATATTTTTGTTCAAGAAAAATGCACAATTCCTATACATAGTATAATTGGTATCAATCTCCTCAGAAATAGGCACAAACCTAATTATTTTGTGTGTTACTGTTTGAGGGAATTAACACACTACTACATGTGGGGGTGTTTTAAGACAATATTTAAGACAATTTTACAGTGAATTGTCATAATTAGAGACAAAAATAAAATTGTGTATCGTCTTAAATATTGTCTTTAAGTGGGTGTATAAAATTTAGTGTCTCAAACAATTGTCTCTATAAAGAAAATATAGAACACATATTATTATTGTCTCTATAAATACATAGGCGTTATTGTCTTTTAAGAGACAATTTCATTTGTCTCTTTAGAGACAATTTCGTTTGTCTACAATTTGTCTCTGTAGAGACACTTTCTTTTTTGTCTTTGTAGAGACAATAACATTTGTATCTTTATGGACAACAACTGAGATAAAAAATGTATTGTCTATATAGAGACTATATGTACATAATTCAAACTATTGTCTCTCTAGAGACGATATGAAAAAATATTTAAAAATAAATAAACAAATCATTTTAAATGTTATTTTAAGGTGGTTTCAACATTTAAAGTTCCCAAAGGTCCTATAACATAGATATTTGCACTGGTATGGTTTTTTCTCAAAACGAAGGCTCTGCAACCTAGGGTTTCCCCGCGCTACCCTTCGTGCTCAGCCACGGCGCCGTCTGGTTCCTTCAGCCTCTCCCTCCTGTCGCAAGCCTTCTGCTTGCACGAATTCTGATTAAGCTGCGGCTCTTTTCATGGACGCCCCTCATGGGGGGGACGTTCAGTCCTCCCCAACGCAGCACTCTTTGAATAACTCGCCGATTCTGACAGAACCCGATGCTCCTGTTCTGGGTCAACAGGACAACATGCAAACTCCTCAGCAGGAAACGACAAACACCTCTTCTGGCATACCTGACAAAAGCGCAGATACGCAGACGAATGAACCCGGTTCAGAGGATATCCCCAAGGTCACATCCTCGACTTGCAAACCCGTCGCTGCGGAAAGACCCAAAGTGGAGCTCCCCAGCCACAGGATCAACGGGAAAATCCAGTACATGAAGGACCATGCCCTCATTGGAAAGTTTGTGGGGTTTTGGCCGACCGAGAAGGCCCTACAAGGTTGGATTGCGGCGAAATGAAAACCCAAAGGGCATGTAACTCTGCAGCTGGGCCCCAAAGGCTTCTTCACAGCTACTTTTATTTGCCTTGAAGACAGGAACAGAGTCATGGATGAAGGCCCCTACTTTTTCAACTCAGCAGGCTTGTACTTAAGGGACTGGATCGAGCGCTTTAATCCTGACAAGGAGGACCTCAGCTAGGCCCCGGTTTGGATCAGGTTGTATTCGCTTCCTCTCGAATACTGGGACGAAGACTCACTGAAAGACATAGGCAATGGTCTTGGGGAATTTGTTAAAATAGCAGAAGAAACAAAAATGCTTAGATATACCTCCTACGCTCGAATATGCGTTTGCATGCGATTGGACAAGCCTCTTCCGGACTCGGTAAGCCTTTACCATGATGATTTTGAATGGATACAGCCATTAGATTTTGAACATGTTCCTTTTCGATGTCGTAAATGTCATGCTTTAGGACATCTGTACCGGGATTTCCCTCTGAACTCTCACCCTCAACCTTCTGATTCCACAAATCCCTCGGATCCTGATGGATTCACTAAAGTTACTGCTAGGAAAAGAGCCCATAAGAAATCCACCTCTGGTAAGAAACCCTTGCATCCTGGAACCACAGCCCCCTCAACAAGAAATAGCTTTGAAATACTGGGCACTAGCTCGGCTACCCCCCCTCAGAACTCCACGCCTACCCCTCAGAAGAGCTCCCCTGCCCCACCCCCTCCTCCTCCCGATAGCTCGACTTCCATTTCCCTTTCCCTGGACAAATGCCCAGCCAGCTCCTTGGAGACTCTTAAGGATCCGAACTGGAAGCCAAACGGTATGGATGTGGACTGCATACCAAGTCAAGCAATGCTCTCATTGCTCCTTCCCACAGATAGCAATCTCCCTCAGCATATGGAGGAAGAGCCGGAAAGTATTGATCTGAAAGGACTTGATATCTTTGAAATGGAACAAGCATGCAAACGAAAAGATTATGATAAGATCCCAGAATACCAACTCAATGCCCTTGAAGTTTTCATCTCCAGAGCCTACCAGCAGCAACAACTTGGAATTCAACCGGGATGTCAATGGGATGGAAACTACTTCTCCAAGGATTCCAAAAAAAGGGGTCGGAAAACTGATCTTCAACGTACCATTACAATAGGGAAAATCCTGGTGGACTCAGGCAGATATGCTAAGTTGACTAAGTACTACAAGCCAACCCCCCCATCGTGAATCATGAAGCTCACTTCATGGAATTTAAGAGGGCTCAATGGCCCCAGCAAAGTCCGTATGATTAGAAATATGATAAAGCAGGAAAATCCCCAAATCTTCTTTCTGCAGGAAACAAAATGTAATAGCTCTACACTTGGTCAGATCCTCTCAAAGGCATGGCCAGGCTGCCGATCTGTGGCTGTTGATGTGTCGGGTGCTGCGGGAGGCCTTGCTATTGCCTGGAACGAACAGACCATCAATCTCTCTGATTTTCATGCATCTCACCATATCATCCAAGCCACTTTCCATATTATTGGCACCAATATTCATGGACATTTAACCAATGTATACTTTCCACAGGACGCCGGCAACAAAATAGCTCTCCTTGACACTATCGCTCAGCTCAACCTTAACAGAGTTCACCCTCTCTGGATAGCAGGGGGAGATTTTAATCTGATCACCAAACTGGAGGAGAAAGTAGGAGGTCACACCAGAATGGAGCAGGAGAATCATCACTTCTGCGATTTCATCCATAACAACTCGCTAATCGATCTGCCCTTCTGTAATGGCATGCATACTTGGAGCAATCGCAGATCAGGTAGACAGCAAATTCCCTCCAAACTTGATAGATTCCTAATATCCGATAATGCGATACATCTCGGAGGCGATCTCTCAGCTTCCATCCTCCCCCTTGCTGTATCGGATCACTGGCCAATCTCTCTGCAATGGTTCAGACCGGGAAATACCTCCAAACGCCCATTCAGGTTTGAAGGTTTTTGGATTACTCATCCCGCTTTCAAAGATCTCATCAGCTCAACTTGGACCACCTCCCCTGTGCCAGAAGGTTCAAAAATGTACAAGTTCCAGCAAAAACTCAAATATCTCAAAGGCCAAATCAAAAAATGGAATTATGAAACCTTTGGTAACATATTTCAGGCTCAGCAAGATCTCAACAAAGAAATGAAAGATCTCCAGCAAAAGATAATAGAGGAAGGGCATACCGAAGAGACTTTGGGAAAAGAAAAATTAATTCAAAAACAACTAGAAGAGCGCAAGGCCCAAGAGGAAATTCTATGGAAGCAGAAGTCAAGAATCAGATGGCTGAAGGAAGGTGAAAGGAATACTAAATTCTTCCACAGATCCGCAGTTCAAAGAATAATGCACAACACTATCTCTTTCATTCAAAACAGAGAAGGTGAGCGCTTGGAAAATCATGCTGATATAGAACAAGAATTTATCAATCACTTCAAGGAGGTTCATCTGGAACCCACTATGGACAGAAGACCAGCAATAGAGAAAATCACTCAAAATGTTCCAAAGCTAATCAACGAAGAACACAACCGGCTCCTACTGCGACCAGTCCAGCTTCAAGAAGTGGATCAAGCGATGCATCAGATGAAGGAGGGCAAAGCTCCTGGCCCTGATGGTTTCACAACAACTTTCTTCCACACCTTCTGGGATCTCATCAAAGTGGAGGTCTGGCAGGTGGTTGAGGAATCTCGCACCTTGCACTGGATTTTGCCAGCCCTTAATTCCACTTTCATCGCTCTCATTCCTAAGGAAGCAAATACTAGAACTCCGGACAAATTTCGACCCATAGCTCTCTGCAACGTTATTTACAAAGTAATCTCTAAGGTTATTGCAAACAGGTTGAAGCCACTCCTGCCCCTTCTCATTTCTCCAGAACAATCCGGATATGTTGAGGGCAGGCAGATTTTGGATGGCATCATTCTCACTCACGAAGTCATCCACTCTCTCAAGCACTCTAAACAAGCAGGTATGCTCCTAAAAATCGACCTATCCAAGGCTTTCGACAAATTAAGTTGGCTCTATATAGATAAAATGCTTCTTGCCTTTGGTTTCTCACCTATGTGGAACAGGTGGATTGCAAGCTTAATCTCCTCTTCTTTCTATTCGATTCTTATCAATGGCCTCCCCTCTCAGCCTTTCAAACCCTCAAGAGGCATACGTCAAGGTGACCCACTCTCCCCTTTTCTCTTTGTTATCATGGCTGAAGGGTTGGGACGCCACATCAAGCATGCCCTCTCCTCCCGGCTTCTTAAGGGTCTCTCTGTTCATAACTCCCCTGCCATCACTCACCAGCAGTTTGTCGACGATAACATGTTGTTTGGTTATCCCTCGGTTCAAGAAGCCTCAGCCCTCAAATCCATCCTCTCTGACTTCTCAGAAGCCTCCGGGTTATGTATTAATAATGCCAAATCGCAGCTCTTTTTCTTCCACACCCCGCCCATTATTCAGCAGGCCATTGCTCGCATCCTGGGATTCTCTATTGCCTCCCTCCCTTCTAAATACCTAGGAGCACCCCTCATTGATTCCGCGCTCAAGCATTCGACTTGGCGTTTACTTTTGGATAAGTTAGAATCACGTCTCAATCTCTGGACACACAGATATTTAAACATTGCAAGCAGATCAGTGCTTATAAAGGCTGTGCTTCAATCAATGCCTCTCTACCTCTTCTCCATTTTGGCCGTGCCCAAGTGGGTTCTAAAACAAATCAGAATTCTCCAACGCAATTTTCTTTGGGGATCGACAAGCACTCACCGCAAATGGGCTCTTGTTAAGTGGTCGACGGTTTGCCAACCTAAGGAACATGGTGGAATTGGGCTGAGGGACCCCCAGCGCAGCAACGAAACCATGGGGGCCAAAATATGGTGGCTTTGGCTCACTTCACATACAAAACCTTGGGCCTCCTTATGGACTGCTAAGTATGCTAACAATCGGCCGGATGCAGATCTCATCAGATTCACGCCTACGGAGACAGGTTCTCTAATTTGGAATGCTGCTCGTCAGCACTATAAGCTAATCCAAAATCATAGTTTCTGGGAAGTAAGGAATGGAAACTCTGCAAGATTTTGGACAGATGCGTGGCAGCAACTTCCAAAACTCACCAGCATTCACGATCAGCCTCCTAGTCAATATTGGGAAGAGCAGCTAAAAGAAACAGTTCGGCATCAATGGACTCAGGAAACAGAGCAGGGGTATCGGCAATGGAAACAGACAGAAAGACTGATCAGAACCAATGATAACCAAGCCAAAGAAACCTTAGATCAGGAGCTTCAAAAAAGGCGCATAAGAATCTCGGAGGACCAGGACATATTAAGATGGGGTTACACCCCAAAAGGATCATTTTCCACCAAAGAGGCATACAAAATAATTTGCAACTACCAGCATCCTCCCGATCCTATATGGAGCAAAGTTTGGGCGACTGGAAACTGGCCTAAAGTCTCATTCTTCCTCTGGCTTCTGGGTCATCGCAAAATTCTCACATGGGACAACCTCAGGAAGCGTACCATTCATGGCCCTTCCAGATGTCCCAACTGCTGTATACAAGAGGAAACGCTTCAGCACTTACTGTATACTTGCCCTCTCGCCAACCACATATGGGAGAAAGCCAGTTTCAGATGTCAAAAAAATTGCAAAGGATCCGAAGACATAATCACCTCCCTTCAACTCTGGGACCAGCACCCTTATAAATGTGAGATCCTCAATCATCTATGGAGGCTTCTCCCAGGTTTGATTCTGTGGACCATTCGGAAAGAAAGGAACAGGCGCATATTCAAAGATCAATTCACCCCGATGGACATTATATGGAACAACTTATGTCTTAATCTTAAAGAGACTTTGGATCTGCGCCCCTGGACTCCGGAGGACTACCCCACTCTAGCAAAAGAAAAATCCATTTGGGATAATTGGAACTTTCTTCACCCCCCAAGTATGGTCAGCAAGAGACAATCTCATGGCCACACTATCAGCATTTCCACCTGGCTCCCTCCCCTTCCGCTCCACTTCAAGCTCAACTTCGACGGTGCCTCCAAGGGCAATCCTGGAAATGCAGGGTTTGGAGGCATTTTCAGAAACCACAAAGGGGATTCCTTACTAATGTTTTTTGGCAACATTGGATGGGATACGAACAACTCTGCTGAACTTGAAGGACTTTGGCAAGGCCTCCTCCTCTCTAGGCAATTTGGTTTCCTTCCTTTGGTTGTTGAAGGGGATTCCCAAATCCTCATTTCTATAGCTACTCAACTCCTCAACGGCACCAGAGCGCACAAAATTGCCAACAGCTGGAGATTAGAGGCTCGTTTGGAGGCTATTGAACTCTGGCTCCACACCAATCGGGCCATCATTTTCCAGCATGTGAAACGTGAAGGTAACAAGGTGGCTGACCTCCTCGCCAACCTCGGAGTCAATCATGACCATGCTCTTATCTCAGGCAGCCTGGACATTATTCAGAATCATGAACACAAACAGGAATGTCTTTCTCTTATCCAAAGGGATGCCAATCCCCCGGATGCGGGTGTCACAAATGCGTATTAAAATGATGGGCTGGCGGGCTGCTCCTCTCTGCCGCCATCTGCCTGATGAGTACAACGTGTTAAATGGCATTATGGCCAACACAAATAACCATTTATGCTTCCCCCATTCCAACGCTGCTCGCCCTGCAAATTATGGCTCTCGCTCGTCTCCGGATGTGGTGAAGCATCCCTCCGCATGCTTGAGAGGGATTCACAGTATGATGGCAATCACGCTTGCAGATTGGATTCACTTGGGAAGGACGGCTTGGGAGCCTGTGGTGATTCGGCGCGCTGTGGGTGCCATTCACTCGCATCATGTTTTAAACCTGCTCTCGGCTCCCACCATGTATCATTCTGTTGTCAACATTTGCAGCGTTCGCCGAAAGTATAGTGTAGACCAGTGCTTGCAGCATTTCAGTGGAAGTGAGGCTCGTGGTTTGCTCTGCGCCGGGTGGAAGGTTGATCAAGTGCTGCATTTGGTGTGTTTCCAGGACAACCTTGCGAGGGTTCGCTCTGCGGTTTGGAAGACTCTCAGGCTTCCGCTCCCCTTCAACATGCCCAAACTTCGCCATCGAATGAGAAGCAGTCGGGGTAGCTCGAGGAGCCGCCCTTCTCCTGCCAGTCCCTCTCCTGACTCTTCTTCCTTTGGGGAAGGCTCAAGTCATTATCCTCGCACTCGTTCTGGTCGAGGGAGCTCTCATGGCCACCGTCTGTTCTGGGGTCCTCACACGCACAGGCCTCCTGCTTCCTATGCCCCAACCACCAGCACGGCCAGATTTACTTTCAACAGCAATCTCAACCGCCCTCGCATTACCGCCATCCTTTCAGTGGTTTTCCTTGAAGATTTGGTTCCTGGGGATGACCCGCTTCCTTCGGCTCCGGCTGCGACTGTCTGTGCTCCAGACACTCAGTTCTCGGCCTTTAATCTCGATGGGCGCAATCCTCATGCTCCGCCTCCGTCTCGCCATGCTGATCCTGTCGTTGATGAAGAAATGCTTTCTGCAGAGAATGTCTCTCAAGCTGCTCCGGCTGCTCCGGACGAACCTGCTTCAGGCCCGCACGCCTCCGGATGGTGCAGAATCGAAGAGGTGCCCCCGGAAGATTAATGGTCATGTCCATTATCCATCAAGTTCTGCTCTCCTGAACTGCTGTTGCTCTGGAAGTTTTGTATATGTTTATGGCTCCTTGTATCTCCGGGTTTCAGCAGAGATACAACACTGTTATGGCCTTCGCGTGGGCACGAGCGCTTAACACTGCTTGATTTTCTCACTCATGAGTACAAAGAAGCCGATTACTTGGCCCGATGTAATTTTACCGCTTGTTAATAGATAATTTTACTTAGAAAAAAAAAACATTTAAAGTTCCCAAATAGTGATTTTAATTACCTTAAAACTCTGTTTTTTATGGAAAGAAAGAATAAATTCCATTTTTTTTAAAGCTAAGAGCAGACATTTTAAATCTAAGTGAATAAACAATTTCCCAAAACTTAACAATTCTGGAAAGAAACCTTGAAAATAATAAGGCATCACACTTATATTCGCTGAAAATAAATTCATGTCATTGAACTTGAACATGCAAGATCCTCATTTGGAACTTCATTTCATGACTATTATGAGGCAAAAGAAAAAATGTACAATATTTCTCCATCTTACAAGAGATTTTAATCTCTGACATATAAATCGAAAAGGTTGAATCACATTAAATGCTGGAAAAATAAATTCATATCCAGTGGTTAGCTCCACCATTTCAACACCTTTGTATAATTGGCTTCCTTGATGACAAAAAATAGCAAAAATGTATATGCATTCGACTGTAGAATTGATTGCCCAATTTACACTTAATTTTAGTGTTGTCATAACATAGATCTGTGTTAAATATCAGCGTCGAATTAGTTAAATATCAGAGATCAGAACTAGTAGCTTCGAAATTTCCACCATAGAGTTTTGTTGCAAATGAAAGCTTACAACTCCTTAAAAATATATTTATAAGGAAAGAAAGTAAAAAAAGAGTAGTTTCATAACTTGCTCCAAATCCTGTTGCTGCTGTGGAGTGTGTCTGTGATAATGCTTCCATGCTGACTGTTATCTTAAACATTGTCCTAAAACACCCCCATATGTACTAGTGACAATTGCCATGGAGGTCTTGAATTATTAATCTTGATGGTTTCCTCTTACAATTCACCAGAATTGAGTTCTCCACTAAACTGTATGCTTAAACATCCACAACGGCCCAAACTCCTGCATCAATCTGTTGGCAGAACCTTAAGAAATAGAATTCTCTAATTGGACCAAGCAGTGATAGAAAATGGCACAACTCCATATGCCTCTGTTATGACATGAAATTCAATATTTCTAATGAGGTTCAATATTTCGATAAAGAAATTAGTATAATTCGCTTCACAAATATAAAAAAATTCCTAGAGATTATTACTAAGCTTTAGAAAAGTAAAAAAAGATAACACACCAGTTGCAGTTTGTCGTTCATTGTACCCCCTACACCATCGCGTAAGACCTCCAAGTTCGTGGCTCTGGAAACAATTGATGAGAACATTTTGGAACAACGGTTTTGAATTGTATACGAAAGTTCAGTTAGTTAGTTCAACAATGTGTACAGTAGCAGTAGTTAGAAATTACCAATGAAGTAGGCAAGAATATGAAATGGTAGTTGTTTGCTTACATACATAATTCATAAATATCTCCACCAGATCCATGCTATTCATAAGCACAGTGCTAACATCTCTGTTTGCCTCAATTCGGTATCCCAGCTGTTTCGGACCAATAAACCCCTGGAATTGACGAAAATACTCATCATAGTTGAGTGTTTCCTTTATCCCATTTTGAGGAATTTTGATCTAGAAAGGTTGTTGAACTCGAAGCATTCTGATGAGTATATTCATGGATGCCACGAAAATTTCTTTTGCATAGGATTTGTCAATTCCTCTTGGACTTCCGGCTCGGCCTGCAACGTCTACTTTGTCCAAGAAATTCAGATTGGGATTTACAGTGGAATGCAGGATATCAAGATTGATGACACTAGTGCTACCAGTTATCAGACTAGGAGAAGCGTCGTGTATAGGGGAAAGTGATTCCATTTGTGTGAATGGTTTCCCACACATTTTTTCTACAATCACAGCAACTCTCTGCACCTGGACAATTGAGAAAATAAACGCACAATTATTTTTGTCAGTCACAATAATATTCTATAACCAAACACAGTATAATTATTTTTAGAAATTCATGTCTGATATAATGCTTCAATGAATGTCAATCAAATTGGATCACATACAAATCAAAAATAAAGGAGGGTTTGTGCATGAGAGGCAGTGATTTAAGTGATTTGAGCCCAAAAAATGTCACCACTTTTGGTGGGAAGAAGACACCGGTCAAACAACAGAGCAGAGATCACGGTCTTTTGGGGGTACTCATTGCTACAAAATGGCTTGGTATTGCTCACATTCTGATTTATGGAGATGCTAAAGGGATTATTGACTAGGTAAAGAGAAACAATAATTTCAACCTTTTAATTTTGAAAAATTTGTTGGCCCCATTAAAATATTGGTAAGACACTTTCAGATTGTAAATTTTGATCACTTGTATATAAATAATAGAACTGGACAGCTGATATACTATCTAAAAAAAAACAAAAAAAAAAAGCTATGTTTTTCTTGCATCCTTTGTTCATGGGATTCTGTTCAATGCAAGCTCTATCAACTATACTTGATGGAATAGGTGGACGAAATCACTATGGTTAGAGGATATAGGAAAATATGTCAGGCTTTGACTGGAATAGTTGCTATATACACTGTCTTTTTCTAATATATTTTGACAGCCTACAGGATTTCTATATTTTTCTTCAATTTTATGGTATTCAAACTATGCCTTGTAGGAACTGCAAAAGATAGATTTTACTGGCATAAACAAAGATGTAATAGTCTTTTAGAAATATTTGTGTTCACTATTTTTGTTTGACAATTTCTTTAGAAAATGAAGGATGACATAACAGAAAAGATAACAAATATGTGATATATTTACTATCTTATCTTTTCTTCTTAAAAAAAAATCAAACTTTTCCAAACTGAATGTATGAAATTGTTTCTTTTTAATGAATGTATGAAACCGTTAAATTCCGAAAATGCCCTTCAATATTAATATTTCAAACATAAATTATGTTTGAATGGTAGTGTATACAAACCTCAATTCTTAATCTCACATTCTCAACCCGCAGTTGTTACTCTTCCAAAGGCATCTCTGTGAGAATCACAGGTCCTCCACAATTTTAAGTTGTAACAGCTGTTGTTCATCATTTCTTCTTTAAGAGATCGATTTTCCATTAGAAGTATTTCATGCTCCCCCCTCAATCCCGATGACTGCCTCTTGCAATTCATCGGAATTGAGTTCTCCACTAAATTGTATGCTTAAACATCCATGACAGCCCAAACTCTTACATCAATCTGCTGGCAGAACCTTAAGGAATAGAGTTCTCTAAGTGGACCAAGTGGTGAGAGAACATGGCGCAGCTCCATATGCATCTGTTATGACATGACATTCAATATTTCTAATGAGGTTCAATATTTCGATAAAGAAATTAGTATAATTCATTTCAAAAATATAAAAACAATCCCAGAGACTATTAATAAGCTTTATAAAAGTAAAAAAAAGATAACACACCAGTTGGAGTTGGCCGTTCATGGTAGCCCCTACACCATCGCATAAGACCTCCAAGGTCGTGGCTTTGGAAACAATTGATGAGAACATTTCAGAACAACGGTTCTAAATTGTATACGAAATTTCAATTAGTTATTTCAATAGTGTGTACAGTAGTAGTAGTTATAAATTACCAATGAGGTAGGCAAGAAGATGAAATGGTGGTTGTTTTCTTACATACCAAATTCATAAATATCTCATAGATTAGAACTAGAAACAATCAGATCACAATACTTTAGAAACACACAAGAATTTAAAGTCCCTACATTTTCCTATGGGATTTGAATATTTACTTCTACAAGTTAACCATCATTCAAAAAGTTAGAATTTCACATCTATCCCATTGCACAAAGTATCTCTAGAGTGTGTTCAAAGGCCAAAGGAAATATAGAAAGGATATATCTCATAATGCACTATGCAGATTTGACTCCAATACTGAAATATATCATATTCAGGATAAGATTTGAATATTTTATTGGTCGAGAATGACAGACATGTTGTGCAGTCATGAGTAGATAAATCTTTGGTGCACTAGGCCAGACCATAAATAGTTTGAGAAAGAGAATCTAGAGATTTACCCAAAGTAGATCGTTTTTTATTACCTACTGCTTCAGCTGACAATTTCTTCAAGAGATTCTCAATAGATGAGTGCAAGTCAGTCGGGACAAAGATACCTGTGTCTCCACAGAAGTCCTCTGCATACATAGACCCAAAATCTGTGTCTAGTTGTTTGATAAAATTAATACTTTCATAACGTAAGAAGCAATGAAAAGGAAAAGTACTAGTGCCAACAACATTCCCACAATTTTGTTGAACTATATTGATTGCATATTGTGAACAAGTGTAGCATTGGTCGACTGTCAGGTCTTCCTTGCATTGGAGGTGGCCATATATTGTGTTAGGACTTTGGCCATATACATAGATGTTAAACCCACTTTGCTTCGTGCCGTGAAGAAGACTATCAAACACTTTTTTCAGATTTCTCGCAAACGCACTGCCTTATTTATAAAAAGTGTTGAGTTGCAATTATTTGTCGGTGTCTCTGCTAATACTGCGTTGCAAAACTCTCCATGAAAAGTAAATATCAAGGCCACAACAAGAGAAATTAAGTACATTTTATTCATATTTTGGCCTATTAGGAGAGACAATATTGCAGAATCCTTTCCATGGAACTAATTCATATTTACTAGCACTCTGATCACCAGTGGAAAATTGAGAGAGTCGAGACTGTAATGCATAGAAATTCCAACATGCTCCTAAATTATGTTCTATAATTCGCACATATATAATACGAACGACATATGATAGGTTAACAATGGTTGGTGTATGGTTTGAGACATTGTTATCCACCAACAGGCGTAATCAGAATAATTCAACCTTATTAGAACCATCAATAAACGATGGAGAAAATGATTTGAATTGTCTTTGTGCAAAATACAACCAATCAATTTTCAAATTCAAGCATATAAGGCTAACACTAATTTCTAGAACCAAAATACAACCACTTAGTTTTCCAAGTCAACCATCTCTAGTCAACATGACAAGCACAATCGTGCAATGATGCACATCAATCCAGAACTTGTCAATTATGTATCCCCTGTAACATCAAAATTCCGTCTATTTATGGATGGTTAATATCCTACATAGTCTACAGGACTTGTCCAAGCAGCCTACTATTTCACCAAGATTTATTTATTTTTTTCAAAAGATTTTAAATTGAGAGTGTTTGAATAGCGTAAATATATTAGAGCGCCTAAAATTCTTAAATTTGAGGAGTTCATTCATGGATGCCATGGAAAGTTCTTTTGCGTAGGATTTTTCGATTCCTCTTGGACTTCCGGCTCAGCCTACAACATCCACGTGGTCTAGGAAATTCAAATTGGGATTTACAGTGGAATGCAGGCTATCAATATTTATGACATCAGCGCTACTAGTTATCAGACTCGAAGAAGAATCGTGTACAGGAGAAAGTGATGCCATTTGTGTGAATGGTTTCCCACACATTTTTCTACAATCACAAAAACTCTTTTCACCTGGAAAATCGAGAAAAGAAATGCACAATTATTTTTTTCAGTCACAGTAATATTCTATAACCGACCAACACAGTATAATTATTTTCAGAAATTCATGTTTGATAGAATACTTTAATGAATTTCAATTAAATTGGATCACATAGAAACCAAAAATGAAAACCATGGTCTTCAATAATATAGTTAGTAGTTACAATGTTGATCTTCTGAATATTCCCCATTCAAATTCATTAATAAATCATTTGTCTGTTTCTTTACTTGTTTCCTAGAATTACATGCAGCAGAATAATAGATTCCTCTTCTTGTTGTGTAAAGGAGCCTTGCTTGATATGAGGATTCAAATAATTCGTCCACCGCAAATGGAAACTCTTCCCACTGCAATGAATCCCTTCATATACACACAAACATATATATATATGCAAGTCCAACTGAAAAATATATACATTAAAATTATGATTTTTATGATGGAGGAGCATATATTGGATGGACCATCTGTTATTCATATGCAATGTTTAAAAAAAAACGGAAAACATAAATTATCTATATATATATATATATATCTCTCTGTGTGTATGTGTGTTACAAACTGGCAAGCTTTGGAAGAGCATGCCAACTCCCATGGCCATTTTTTTGAATTTAATTGACCAAAACCTTGTCATCCTCGCGAGTCCGGGGAAATTTCTTTAATGCTATCTTTTTACAGCTGGGATATTTACTCATACTTGCGACTGAGAGCCTACAGAACCAAGGCTTAATAATCTAACTTTTATTTGTTTATATTCTGAATGCGTCACACCCTTCAGCAAAAATTCTCCCTGAAAGCTTCAGAATTCACATAGCCAAAATTATCCTAAGAACAATAATTTTCTCCAACTTGTTGATCATATGGTCCTGTTTATATAGATAGACATTAAATTTTCTCAGTACAACACTTTTACTATATTAATATATACATATATTATAGAACCTGAAGCTACTTCAACTTTGGCAGTACATGAATTGATGTTGTAAATGCGCCTTTGAATGACTTAAAGGATAACACGGGAAAATAAATCTGGGCGATGATAATAGATAGCCTACCTAAAAAGCAATTGAAATGCAAGACCATGGTTATGACTATTAAGGAGCCAATTTATGTTGCAAGGGTTGTTTGTTTGCCATCTAGAAATAAACATTGAAGCTTTAAATGCCACTGATGATGGGCGCAATGTCATAGTTGGGAGAAGTTTTTTTTTCATAATCTTTGATTTTTCGCATTAATAGGATTAAATTCACTCTAGTAGAAACAAAAATAATTTTGGTTTATGAGGATCTTTATTATGGCTGGATTTTTTTTTGTCTACTAGGTAATTCGAACTGATGATTTTTCATCAAGAGTGTATTGATTTCATCAAGAGTGTCTTAACAACACAGTCATCACTGTCAAAGAAAACCCCAGTTGGCAAGAAAAACAAATAATTACTACTGAAAGTAAAGACTAAATGAAAAATACACTTTTTAAAATCCTAGCTTAACCACATATCAGAACCCTAAAACAAAAAAAAATATTGAAAACTGAATAAAAAGTAATGTATGAACCACAAGTTGCACCTAGTACGGTGGTCCATTATTTCCAGTTCTATGGGAAATTCGGGTGGGGTTATAGAACCTGGATCTTTTAACAAGGATCTCTTAATAAAAAAAAGTTGTGGTGGGCTGTAGCATGAAATGGTTTATGGTCAAGCATTATCCATGACAAATATTTGTTCGGTCTGTATTTTACCTTTTGGGTTTGTGGTGGAGCTAGAAAAAAGTTACAGATTTCTTCCACTTGAAAGAGCATGCTCTTGGTTTTAGCATTATTGTTGGGTTAGCTTCGATGAAATGTAGGAGATGCGCCAAATTGGTCTTGATAAAATGGTGGGTATGTATGGCAACCATACATTATCAGAGTAGATTATTAACAAATTACACAATGTGCACATTGTACATATAAATCGGACATGTAAAATGAGCCATCATAACTTGAATGAGCAAGAATGGTTTCTGAATGGGCAGGAATGGTTGACTAGTGAGGAGTTGGGTTTTCATGGCTTCCAAGAGCTGGAATGGAGGGACTATGTATAGAGTCTAAGGCATGTAAGGATCACCCTCAACAACAATGAGGATTATATGAGCTGGGAAGGTTTCCTATGCAAAGGATATCCAGTGGTAGAAAATATCTATGAACTTTTATCTATTGTGGGAGGGGACCTTACTTTTTTTTCTCTACATTTATTTCTCCGTATTATAATGGGTTTTATATGTGGAAGATGTAGCTTACATTAAAATGTTTTAGATGGTTGTTTTTTCACAATCGCATTCTTACTTGGCATAATCTTCTTAGAAGGGTATTCTCTCGTCCAGGCATGTGCATACTATGTTGGGCAAGGGAGGAGGAGATTAATTAGTTATTACATATTTTCCATTATGCTTAGGCCATCACATTATAATATTGAAGAAAAAGGTCCTAGGCACTAGCTATTAGTATATATTAAAGCTTGGTTAAAAGATAAAAAATTTAGGACCCTTCGCTTTTACATTTTATGGACTTTATCGAGACGACACGATGCCCTGATTTTTTAGAAAAGCTATATTAGTCACATGAAGACATCATTAATACCGTTGCTTATTTCAATAAATTAGGTGTCATTCCTCCAAAAAAGGGCTACATATCTTTGGATTCAGGGAGGTAAGGAATTCATACCATGTGGGGTTCTTGTATGGGGTAAGTTGTAGGAGGGCCTGTGCATGAGAGGTGATTTAAGTGATTTGAGCCCAAAAAAATGTCACCACTTTTGGTGGGAAGAAGGCACCGGTCAAAAAATAGAATAGAGATCACGGTCTTGTGGGGGTACTCATTGCTGCAAAATGGCTTGGTATTGCTCACATTCCAATTTATGGAGATGCTAAAGGGATTATCGACTAGGTAAAGAGAAACAATAATTTCAACCTTTCAATTTTAAAAACTTGGTTGGCCCATTAAAATCTTGGTAAGACACTTTCAGATTGTAAATTTTGATCACTTATATATAAAGAATAGAAGTGGACAGCTAATATGCTATCTAAAAAATAATCAAAAGAAAAATCAACAAAAATAAGCTAAGTTTTTCTTGCATCCTTTGTTTATGGGATTCTGTTCAATGCAAGCTCTATCAACTATAGTTGATGGAATATGTGGAAAAAATCACTATGGTCAGAGGATATAGGAAAATATGGTAGGCTTTGATTGGAATAGTTGCTATATGCGCTATCTTTTTCTAATATATATTGACAGTCTACAGGATTTCTATATTTTTCTTCAATTTTCTGGTATCCAAACTATGCCTTGTAGGAACTGGAAAAGATGAATTTTACTGACATAAACAGAGATGTAATATTATTTTAGAAATATTTGTGTTCATTGTTTTTGTTTGATAATTTATTTAGAAAATGAAGGATGACATAACAGAAAATATAACAAATATGTGATATATGTACTATCTTATCTTTTCTTCTGAAAAATAATCAAACCATTTCCAAAATGAATGTATGAAACTGTTTAGTTTTAATGAATGTATGAAACCGTTAAATTCTGAAAATGCCCTTCAATATTAATATTTCAAACATAAATTATGTTTGAATGGTAGTGTAGACAAACCTCAATTCTTAATCTCACATTCTCAACCCGCAGTTCTCACTCTTCCAAAGGCATCTCTGCAAGAATTGCAGGTCCTCCACATTTGTAAGTTGTAACAACTGTTGTTCATCTTGCTTATTTAAGAGATCGATTTTCCATTAGAATTCTTTCGTGCTCCCCCCTCAAAGTTACGCTATAGTGATGCTCTTGTTTAGCCTAACCAATCCAAGAGTATCATAAGTGATGTGTATGAGCGAACTTAAGTAAAATAAAAATAATTTCTTGATGACTTTGTGCAGAGTGTTTTAACCCTAAAAAATGCATACCTTAATATGTGAGCGATGATTTTGAAACCAAAACTTTATTTGGGAAGGCGTAATATTCAAATTTTGATTTTCATCAGGATGCGGATATTCATTGAAAAACCTGTACGCAAAAAATACTAATAAAATTCATCCAGAAAACCAAGTATCTAACTAGAATGTTTTTTTTGCCTTCAAAATCATGAAAATTTCGGTAAAATTTTAAGAAAAATTGGTAAATATAAGTTATAGTTATCTAGGTACTCAAGAGATTTTTGATAGTTTGAACTTATTTCTACTATCAAAAACATGATTCAAACATTGCTACTACAACATTTCTTAATTTATTTAGCCAAATTCTAGCCAATTTTAACAATCAACGCAATTCTTCAGCCTACAACTCCTTAAAAAATATATTTATAAGGAAAGCAAGTAAAACAAGAGTAGTTTCATAACTTACCACTCCAATTCATGTTGCTGCTGTGGAGTATGTCTGTGATAATGCTTCCATGCTGAATGGTTGAAAGAAAGTAAAATAAGAGTAGTTTCTTAACTTACCGCTCCAATTCATGTTGTTGCTGTGGAGTATGTCTGTGATAATGCTCCCATGCTGACTGGTTGGGTATAAAAAATTTGTCCTGATTTGCCAAAGCTTTGGCTTTAAAAAACCTGTGGAGAAGCATACTTGGAGAGGACTTTGGAGTCAGATCATATGTATGTTCTAGCAGGAAATATGACTTTGAAATTAAATAAATGGGATACTTCAAATTTTCGCAAAAAAAATAGACAAGTGAGAGGGTATAGCTCTAAGTGATTCCATTTTTTTTATCAAAAAGTAAATTGTTCAGAGAAATATTTCCTAGGTTTTATGTACAATGCCAAAAACATTATAGGGTTGTTTTAAAATGAGAATATGATGATCTTGAAAAAATATTTCACATCATGATTTTGAATTCCTATAAATTAAACCCTAATCTTGATAGTCAACTATTTTAACTATATGGCAGATAAAACATAAATCTGCACTCATGATGGTTGGGATTCCTCTTGAAAACACATACAATAAGCATTAAATTCAAAATAGGTATGATTTAAAATATAATTCTTGACAAAAAAATATTCAAGTATGAACTATCATAAGTGTACAAAGCCATACAGTCGAGAAGATTTTTGTAGGAGTGTCATTCAAGGCAACTATTATTACCCCGAAGCCACATCACAATATATTCAATTCATCATCAAGAGTCAAGGCATTGTTTTTTGTGACACTCACATAAAAATAGTGCTGCAGGAAAACAAAGTACCTTCAAAATTTGTTTTGTTCCACAAAATTCAAAAAACAAAGTATCCTAAAAAAAAATTTTGTAGCACACGGAATTAGTTTATGTTTGGACCCTCACAACCTAGTGAACTCCTTAGAAGTTGGAGTGATGCACATTCAAGTTATTAACATTAAACACATATCAATCTTTTTTGTCCTCTTTCTACGAGGCGCTACTATAACTGTGGGTGTGGATTGCTCATCACATTCAACACCCTCCTCATTATTTTTGTCTCCCATTTGTTGAAATTCAACAATGGTTTCTTGCCAAGGTTCAGGAATGATAATTGAATGATTGTGTGTAACAAACGATTCATCATGTTCTTGTATCTACTCCTCATGCTCACTCCCAGATGTTTCACTTGATGATTTATATTGTTCGGATTCCTATACACAACACAATTTAACTTGTTAAAATAACATTATACCTCTAATTAAATTATTGCATATTTCATAAGATATTATAAACAACTAACCTCAGATTCATAACCAGTAATTAATTTTTCCCCTCGATCTATCATGTGTTGTCGTAGACCTTAGGAACCATGTAATAAATCATATTTTAATTCTTCCTCTAAAGCTTCCTTCTGAAATTGGTAAACATACATTAAAAAAGATAATCATATTTATAAGCTATAATGACTAATAAGATACAACTAACTCAACGCAACCATGGTTATTTTCCCTAAAATAGAAAATATAATAGGTGAAAATATTCACTTACCATGCCACCACGAATGCTATTATATCCACTAGAGCCTAATTTATGAGATCCAATACTTGACACCCTAGCTTGGGTTGCTTTTGTTGTATCTCGAAGTCGCCTTTTACCTCCTCTTTGTGTAGATGGCCTATAGTTTGGATTATTGTGCACCTTCCTTTTAAACTTGGCATCTTTCATAAGTTCATCCCACGTCACTTGGTCTGTGATCCAATTTGGACATGGATACATCAAGTTTTTTGTCAACTTTTACCTTAAATTGTCTCTTTTTGAGTGAATGTATTTACATGCAATATCTAGAATAATTTCTTTATCAAAACCAGGATTTGCAAATTCTATTACAACATCTTTAAATAGTTCTTCTTTTTTAGCATTGGTTTTCTTCCTCCAATCCATTTGGATGGTATTACCAAATAATTGTTCTGCATGATGAAAAATAAAGTGACAAAATTTTAACCCCATTTCATCCTTCAAGACATTTCCTTCTGAAGTGAGCAAGATTGTAACTTCTTGCATTCCTTTTGTAGTTACCGATGATATTGTTGTAGTCTTGGGGGTTGAGGTAGATTCCCTTATAGGTACATCAGGCACTTTCTCACTTATTTCCTGGATTTACAAAGAAATTGTGGAACTGTTAAAAATACAACCAAAATATGAAACTACTTTCATTTCTAAATTAATTATGTTAAACGTAACAAATGAAATTATAAGAAAATTAAAATAATTTTACCTGCTCATTTGAAGTAGGCTCTGCACTCTCCAACAATGGCATTTCCCATAACTGAATTTGTTCAACCATTTCTTGTCTGATTTGAACATTTTTAGGAGTGTTACACAGTAATTTGTCACCATCTCTGTAATCCCCCGTCCCGCACATTGGAGGGCTTATTCCATGACCTGTGAGCAGTGACATAACCTGAAATCACTTTCATGGCATCCCCCTTGACAAGGAAAATTATTCCCCTGAAGATAATTTCCTGTGAAAAGCTCTAAAAATAGCATTTTTTTGCCTTGGCGTGACTAGCCAGTTCATCCCTCATGCCAATGGGGGAAATCCACCAAATAGAACATGCCAACTGGTGCTCTGTCCTAGTGTATCACCCGCGCCAGGCTTAATAAGGAGTGTTTTTTAAAAATAAATGGCAGAAGTTTGATTTCAGCCAACTCCTAAACGAGTCTCTAAAATGAGTTGGGAGGTTTGGTTCTGGATCTCCATGTAGGGGAAGTGGTTTTCCACCTACCATGGAAGCTTCCTTGAGGATAGGGCCAATCCCACAATTTTAGGGATCCCAACTCCCCTTCCACCATCTATATAAGCTTGTCATTTTCCCTTTGCAAGCTAGCCTGAATAGAGCTAAATCAATTGTGAGGAGATTATTGTCAGACAACCGAAGAGAGAGAGACTTGTCCTTTTCCTGACGAGCTTTACCAAGACGTACTCCTCTGTCAACCCGCCAAAGGAAGATCCAGTGTCAGAGCTCAAGTTGTATCTTTCTTTGTTCTAATTAATAATAAGCGACCTCGATTATGGTTCCACTCAGATGTTCATATTTTATGTTATGAGTTGTATCTTCTCTGACTGATACATAATTGCATGTGTTAGGTTTTATGCTTGTTTGTTTGTTGTTTCTTCTTGTGTGTGCAGGTGTTCGATCACATCGAGTGGGAGAATTGTGATATGCCAAAGCAAGGGACGAAGGCGCCATATTCTTCACAAACGAGATCAGTGTAGGACTTAAGGTAGGCCTCTTGTCACATTTCGGTCTTTTGCAATTAGGAATTTGTGTCGTAGCATGACTCGATTGTTGCTAGACCCGATCTGGGCTAGTAGGGATCGCCTCTGTCCGCAGAGGGGATTTACCTCTCCAACAAACTGGCAACTCCATTGGGGAGAAAATGAATATGGTAATGGCGAGAGTGTGCCCAGGGACACAAACAGGATCGGGTAGTGGGAAAGTATACATCCACACTGTCCGCGATCTAGCACTCCGAGTAGTGCTTCACACCATTACACGGGTTGCAGGATCGCAAGCCTCGCATGAGGCAACCAAAGCACAACTTCTACTAGCCTTTGAATGCATGAATTCTACACTTTTTTATTGGGCCACTGCCGTGAAAACAAACATCAAACGACAGCTGACAAAGTGCAAGAAGGCCAAACTGAAACAGTTTGGGTACGGTTCCATTCTAGTGTCGTTCATTCTAGAATGATTTCCAATTTTCTAGTTCCAAGGGGCGATAGTCGCCGAGCTGTCATTGAAGGAGTTGAGGATGGCTCGATGGGTAGCACTTATGCCCAGGTCAGGAGGGGGCTAGAAGATGTCCTGGAGGCCTGAGTTTTTTGTATGGTTACAACGTCAACTGATTGTAGTTGAGGATTGGCCCTATGCAGGCACCGATTTCACGAGAGACCTAGATCTTCCACTTCTAGAGGGGGAGGACTAGGACGAGGAGATGGTTATGACACTCTTTAATTTTTTAAGTATTTATGATTTTTTTGGTGATACATGCCTATTCTAACAACAGTTCTATGTGTATGCATATTTCGGCGCAGAGAAGCCTGTGGGCATGTCGCCCATTACACGGAGGACCCCTCTCACGTATGACCCTCAAGCTAAGGGTAGCGAAGGGAGCGAGATGATCTAGAACCTAGAGGGTATTTCTCGGGGAATCCTGGACTATGCTCGGCTGGCAGATGTCCCATTGGCTTACCAACGACACACTATGGAGGTGCCTAGTCGCATCCACTGACTGCTGAGGCGATTGGTGCGCGCGGTGACATGTTACCATGAGCACCACACTAATTAGCCATATACGGTTTTCATATGCATATTTTTGAGAGACATGTTGTCTCTGGCTATTATCAGATAGACATGTATATTTTTGACTTTATGTGATGTACACAAACTGCAAACTATCAACACACACACACACACACACACACACACACAGATATATATATATATATATATATATATATATATATATATATATATATATATATATATATATATATATATATATATATTTATGGATGGATCTTTTTACATGTGATGATGATTTTTATATGCCAAGTAAATGTCTAATACACTGTTATTTAATGCATTAGATACATAACAAGCGACCCAATGGAAAAGTTTACAAAATGCATTAACACAAATTTTATTTTTATGCAAGATTAGAGCACACGCGCAAGCACACATGCAAACTATGCTTGAAATGAAGAAAAATGGGCATGCCCCCCCAACATGGTGTCTCAATTCGAGGTACATGCCCCCCAAGCTTAAGTCCATAAGAAATGGAGTGAAGGTTCAAAACACAAGAGATTTGATCTAAATGTAACAAAACTCAAATTGAACGGGCTCGTGTTTCATTATTTTAACGAGGTTGACACACTTAAAATAACTGTCCTCGTAGCAGCTTGTTTCATTGTTTTAGGAGCTTGCACAAGAAGAGGAACTATGCTCCGAAGAGCTCAACAGAGGAGGCTCAGGAGGGGGATAACCAAATACATCACACTCTAGAAAATTGGAAATTTCCCCCAGGCCAAGCATGAATGAGGAACGATGATGTCCATTGCTCCATGGAAGTTCTTCAAAAGACATGGTTTCAACAATAGCTTCATCGGAAGGGAAAACTTCTCTAAAAGGGTCATGTGAATCTGCATCGCCAAGCCAAGGGGTTTGAGAATATATATCCAGAGCCATGCTCGAAGGAGCATGTTCGGGAGGAGGATCAGATGCAGCTCAAAGGTCTGCTGCCTATCATGATTGGCACTGGACCTCTACGCGACAATCCGGTTATAAAATAAACATCAGAGAATTCAAGTGCCAGTAATTGGTCTCGAAGTTTGAATACTTCTTCATTACTGTCCCATATGCTAACCAAATACTACAATAGCTCAGGTTGAGCTCTTAAACATTGTGTGAGGAAGAACTTCTTGAGACCACAGTCCCGGAGGGCGTTCATGCAAGCTTCATTTTCCATGGCCATTTTGTCCTCTATCCCATGTTCCCTCTCCTTCCACTCAATCACCATTGTGCTTGGATATCTACACCAACATGGTCAAAAATACCTTATTAGATCTCTGTAGCATTTAAATATTCATTTGAATGGCTCACATTTTGGCAAATTAACGCGGAAATTTGAGTTACGCCATTGGCACGACTATTTTGCTAACAGTCGCACCAATTGGTGCGACCCCTTTGCAAAAAGGAGCCAATTGGCATGGGTCTGTGTCCGATACCCGTGCTAATTGGCCAAGCCCTAAATTTGAAAAAGGGTTCCTCCAGAGGTCAAATACACAATGGAAATTTATAAAAAAATGAATCAAAACAAATCTAAGGGGAGCTCCTCTTACCTGGAATGAAAGAGAATCTGGATGATGTATTGGATTGGTCGCGATCACCACCGCAAGTTCGCACACCAAAAGCTCACCGTTTCTCTCCAAATGAGGTAAAAAGTAAAAGTAAATATGTTTTTACCATTTGTGGCATATTTATAACTTTTGAAGTCAAAATTAGGTTTTGAAGGTCATTTTCCTCAATATTTTAATATATTTTGTCAAAAAATGGATTTTACACTCTCTTTTATGTGTAGCAAAAGGATTTTACGCAACTTGGATAATGATACGAGTTGTATTTTATAATTTTTCGAACTCGGTAAAAACACGAAAAAGTCATTTCTGGAGTCATCTTTTAGCTCTTTTCTGACTCTCTAAACATGAAAAGATTGTCGAGTCCCTTATCATTTCGATATTGTTAAAGTGGCTACGAAATGACATCTACCCAATATACGTTTACCCCTTTTTCGAGCTGGGATAGATTATTTACGAAAAAGGAATACCCTAGCCTATCGCGACTAAGAGGTTTTCTCAGACATAGTTTTCTACCTTTTCGAATCTGAGAAACTATTTACGAAAAGGGAATGCTGGAGTTTACTTTTCTGTTGTCTTTTCAAACTCTCTAAATATGAAAATACACCGAGTTATTCCTTTTCCATACTCGTTAAACCCTGATGACATCAAATCCAGTCGTAGTGACGATATTCGAGTTTCTCCTTCCTAGGGCTCGTTAAATGTACTAGGATGGATTCGTCTGAAGGAAGAACTTATATTACAAGAATATACTATCCCCTTCAAGCTTGTTCTAAAAAATAATTGGGGTACTCGCCAGAAATGATGGGGAAAAATGGAACCATTATCGTTGTCGTATCGGTAGTATGTCGCTCTTGAACATGGCACTTTTCTGCATTCGTGTGGGGTTGTGGACATCTCATCTCATTATCTATTTGCCTCTGTGGTTTTGGATAATCCTTTTTGACCTCTCATCTTCTCTTTGCCTCGTCATCATGACCTCTGATCTTTTGACGTCAAATACTGCCAAATCCACTGTCGTGCCGCCGATATGTTCAAGAGAAGTTGACCTCTACAGTTTCAACCTTCCTCTGATTCTCATCTAATCCTGATTCACAAACATTATTTTTCCTCTGTCTCGTGTCGATGATGTGGGAAACTTTATGGCCCACCTTCTATCAAGGCCACTTCCTGTCGACTTCAGCTCATTATCTAGGAAGTTGATCTATAGACTCCATTCCAGTACCTTGGAGCCTACATGCCTCAATGGCAGGTTCTTTGCATGCATTCGACACAAGGTTTTCATCATTGACCTTCGATCGGATGATTCTACGAGTGTTCGACGCCAGCTCACTCTTCACATTCTATGGATTGTACCTATAGTACCTTGAGGGCCATTGTCATTATTGGTGGTTCCTCTCGCGTCTGTTAATAGCTTTCATCATTGGCTGGTAATCAGATGATGTTCTTGCATGTTCAACTTCAGCTCACTTATTGACATGCTTGAACTTGTACTTTTTTCGGGTCGAGATGGAGTACAAGACCTTGGATTTTGTCTGTTAGAATCCAGGCTGCAATTTTGTGGATTATTATGATTGGTTACATGACTCATTGATTGGATGGCTGCGACCATACCTAAGTCTATTTATCGATCCTTACTGGATGGCTGCGTCCATGCCTTGGATCTTGATTATTGTATACTTTGTTATGGATGGATGTGCCCATACCACATATATCATGTACTTGAGATATCATTTGTACTTGTCTATGTAGGTTTCCCGACAGCAGTGTTTTCAGTTTGGCACATTCTCGTAAAGAATTTCACCCCTCTCTCTCTTTCGGGCCTCATGCTTTAGGGGGCATCTGTTACACAGTAATTTTTCACCATCCCTCCAATCCCCCATCTCGCACATTGGAGGGCTTATTCCGTGACCTGTGAGCAGTGACATAACCTGAAATCACTTTCATGGCATCCACCTTGACAAGGAAAATTATTCCCCTCAATATAATTTCCTGTGAATAGCCCTAAAAATATCATTTTTTGCCTTGGCGTGACTAGCCAATTTAGCCCTCGCACGAATGGGGGAAATCCACCAAAGGGGGCGCGCCAACTGGCGCTCTATCCTAGTGTATCACCCACGCCAAGCTTAATAAGGAGTGTTTTTTAAAAATAAATGGTGGAATTTTGATTCCACCCAACTCTTAAACGAGTCTCTAAAATGAGTTGGGAGGTTTGGCTCCGGATCTCCATGTAGGGGAAGTGGTTTTCCACCTATCATGGAAGCTTCCTTGAGGATAGGGCCAATCCCACAATTGTAGGGATCCAAACTCCCCTTCCACCATCTATATAAGCTTGTCATTTTCCCTTTGCAAGCTAGCCTGAATAGAGCTAAATCAATTGTGAGGAGATTATCGTCAGACAGCCGAAGAGAGAGAGACTTGTCCTTTTCCCGATGAACTTTACCGAGACGTACTTCTCTGTCGACCCACCGAAGGAAGATCCAGCGTCAGAGCTCTGGTTGTATCTTTCTTTGTTCTTATTAATAATAAGCGACCTCGATTATGGTTCCACTCAAATCTTCATATTTTATGTTATGAGTTGTATCTTCTCTGACTGATACATAATTGCATGTGTTAGGTTTTACGCTTGTTTGTTTGTTGTTTATTCTTGTGTGTTCAGGTGTTAGATCACATTGAGTGGGAGAATTGTGATCTGCCAAAGAAAGGGATAGAAGCACCATCTTCTCCACAAAAAACAATAGCGTAGGATTTAAGGTAGGCCTCTTGTCACATTTTGGTCTTTTTCAATTAGGAATTTGCATCGTAGTGTGACTCGATTGTTGCTAGACCTGATCTGGGATAGTAGGGATCGCCTGTATCTGCAGAGGGGATTTACCTCTCCAATAAGGAGTATTTGGTAGGAACCTTAACATTCTTGATTGTGAATCTATGAGACTCCTCAGAGAAACCTGTTCCAGTCTTGGTGGGAGAATTCTAATTGAACCCACATTTGATGGATTATTTATTAATTCTGATGTAATCCTAACAGGAGCATGCAAGTCCAATTCAACAGGGATACTAGGAACATAAATATTTGATGTAGAGGGCATGTTATGGGGTTCTGGTCTAGGTGTCGAGGGAATAACATAACCCTCTATACCAATAGATTGTTTACTTGTTGGAGTCACCCTAGAAACATCATGCAAGGCACAAATATAAATAATAAGATGGAATAAAAGATGAATAAAGTTTAAATATGTAAACTAGG
Source organism: Pinus albicaulis (assembly GCA_034641835.2). Taxonomy (NCBI): domain Eukaryota; kingdom Viridiplantae; phylum Streptophyta; class Pinopsida; order Pinales; family Pinaceae; genus Pinus; species Pinus albicaulis. The sequence continues at coordinate 729,434,854 of CM076578.1, read as the reverse complement.
TTTGGTCTTCATAATGACATATGTAATCATGATTTTATGTAATTTAGGTAAAGAAGGAAAAATAAAATAATTTTTGTTATGTTTGAAGCATGGGTTTCATGCTCAAGGATAATATAGATGAATAGCAAGAAAAAATTAAAATATGAAAGACATTTTCCATGGTTGAATGCATCTTAGTAAGAAGGCATCATGGTAAGCATACAAATTGAAGCAAGAGTTCATAGCTGAAGTAAAAGTATACAAACAAATAACATAATCAAGTAAAAGTCACCTCCGTTGTTATGCCCTAGATTTCTCAACAAATAACATAATCAAAATCACACAAATAGATTGTTGAACCTTACATTTTGCATAACATTGGATGTATTAGGGGGCATAAACGATACCTACATGGAAAAATTTGATGTATTGACCGGCATAAATGAATCCTGCATGCCAACGAAATGCATGCTTCGCAAAAACACAAGTATTAATAAATATATAAAGTGAAATAAGTTAATTTAATGCACAAAAATATTGATCAAGCTTTACCACTAGCATAAGCTTAGATGTATTGAAAGGTGTGATAGGGGTTGGAATGACTTTAGAAATTTCCTGCATTCCAAAATTATAAATTAGCATAATATAATAAAGAACATAAGATAATTGAACCTATAAAATACGATATTCAAGCTTACCTCATGCACCATCATAACAATGTCTTGCCCTGGTGCATTTGTTAACATTTCCATAAAAGCAATTAAGATAATTAAATCCCCCAGTTCAGAAGCAACATTCTTAAAAAAAACACATAATAACATAAAAATAATAAAATATTGATTTGAAAACATATGCTAGTGACATTAATAACAAAATTAAAATTCACTAGCACATGAAAATTAACATAAACAAATTTCAATATGTTTCAATACATAAAATAAACATAAAAAATACTCAATATGCAAAGTTTTTTTAGGTTTATAGTATTATGTTTCTCTTTCCTAGGTGACAATGGCATAAAGTAAAGGTTTTCAAAAATTCAATTAAGAAATTGAAGTGTAGTAGATTAGGTGCCTCCACCAAATATATATGTGTTTTTAAATTAAAACCTTAAACATTCAAATTACTTAATGTCCATTACAATTAGAAACTCAATACTTAATTGTAGTGAATCCTTACAAATATCTTAAAATAAACATAGTGATCAAAAAATGTCATCCTCACATGATATTTCCTCATCTGATGGCATAAATACCCCATCATTAATGGACCCAAAATCGACAAATAAATTAATACCATCATTTTCATAGTCTTCACGACCTCCAACTACAGGTAAATTAAAATCAATAAATTCATCATCTTCATGCACTTGATGTCCATGTGGTTGGTCATGTCCTTAAGACACTTCAGTAAACTCGTCATGATATCCATCTTGGTCATATGCATCATTAACAATAACATCATCTCCATCTTGGCCATCTATGTCTTCTAGGGGAACTTCTGCATCTTCAAGTAAATCATGGTCCTCTACATCTGGAACAAATGTTACTCTTCATCCCCTTGGATCATAATCAATCAAAAATGACCAACCAGGTTGTCCTAAATTTGGAATGAGAAAAATTTGGTCACATTGACTTGGAAACACATAAGGTCTAGAAGTGGCTTCAAAACTAGATGTATTGATCATATGGAATCCATTATTATGGAGCAAGATAGTTTTTTCTTCTCCCACTTTGATAAGCTTGTACCATTCAATACAAAAAATAACTTTCTTGAAAGACATAAAATCAAGCTCTATAATATCCTCCAACACTCCATAGTATCAAAGTGTGCTTGTGATTGGTTGTCTATCATTTGCATGTGAATGACATTCCACCTCAAATGATGTTGAAACTCCAAAATAATAAGTTTGTCTCTTTTCATCAACTTTTCTGACGCGATAATGACGACCAAAATTCCACATTCTTTTGTAATATCTTACCTAAGTTCATAAAAATATTAACTATTTAGATTCAAGGATATAAAATTTAACAGACAATATATTAAATATATGCAACATATTAATATATATCACCTCCCCATTTATAGATCCTTTAATGAAATTCAATTGTTGTTGTGTCACTCTACCCTTCCCTTTTGTTTCCTCATTTTAAATATTGGTCTTTGGCCAATTCCATGAGCATCTATCTGGCCACTTTATTTTATGGCTTGCAGGCAATCCTCGATTAGTGTTTTCACCATGTCTATTATATATATTGGTCCATGCATTTTCATCTTCTAATTTCTTTTGTTCAGCGTACTTCTCCATCCATTCCACCATAAAGTTAGAATTGTATGCAACATACAAATGTAATTCCTCCCACTCCTTAGCATCTACAATGAAAAATATATTTGTTCAATTAATTAATAATTATTTATAGCCATGTATTATAAAATTTAAGATAAAAATAACTACTACTAACATTTTTTTTACCTTTTATCCTCTTTGAAGTCCCTTCACCCTCTAATTTTTCTCCTTCAAATGATTGAGATTGGTTATAATTCCATAATCGTGGAGCTTCAATATGAAATTGAGGTAACTACTCACTCAAATGAACCATTTCCTAGAAAACCATGTACCCCTCAACTATGGACCCTTCTGGTCGAGCCTTTTTCCTAACAAATTGTTTTAATACATTCATATATCTCTCCACAAGCCACATTGTTCGAATATGAATAGGAACAGATTGTTCAATATATTCTACTAGGTGTACAAGGTAGTGCTCTTGAGAATTAAAGAAGCTTGGAGGGAAGCACATTTTAATATCACACATCAAAAGTGAAACATTCCTCTTCCAATACTTCAATTAATCTTGATGTATCTCTTTAGATGAGACCCACCTGCAAGTATTACCATGTATTACAAATAATACTTGTCATTTCTCGTAAACTAAAAGTAAGAAATCATATAAAGGCATAACCAAAGATTCACTTTCAAATTATAAGATTCATGGAAGAGTATGCATGATGGATTGAAAATACCTCAAATATTTGCATAATTTGTAAATAGTGAAAGTGACATCATGGTCAAAAGTACTTGGTATTTCTGCAGGAAACACATACTGCATGACCATTAACAAATAACCATGTTAAAATATGCATGAACTTCAAATATGCATTATATGATATTATCACAATACTAGCATGACCATTAACAAATAACCATGTTCAAATATGCATGAACTGATATTATCACTAGGATATACAATTTTCTATTGAATTCCAAAAAATCTAACATGTGATAACATTACCTTTATCTAATTGTGCCAATCATGTGCGTTTAGGCCTGAGAACTCTGATCCATCTCTTGTGAATAATTTTTTGAATGTCGCATCAAAGCTAGAAGGAAATCTTATGTTTTTCATAGTAGAAATGATGTTTTCTTTCTCATTTGATGTAAAAGTCCATGGAGCATGAACATATGAGTTGTCTTCATGCAACCACATGTTTGGCATGATATTGGCAACTTGAAGGTCCTTTGTTAACTTTATTTGTGCTTCAAGGTTAGTTCCATTTAGATGTTTCCACGAGCACTCTGCCACATTTTTCCCGGTGTACATAGTATCCAATAGGGGGGCTATTGGCAAGTTCTCATAATATTCTAATTTGTAGAAAATAGAGTCTTTTCATTCCTAGGGGAAAACCTGTCCCTTCTTTTTTGTCATACATTGCTTTCCACCTAGCAGGGTTAATCTTTATTGGCTTCCTCATTTAAACTTCCTTTCCATTTAACTTATGTTTATCACGCACTCAATAGCGATGATTTTGTGGTAAGAATTGTCTATACTCATCATATACAGTTTTATTGAGATCCTTTGATTGCCTATGCAACAATTTTGGCCCACATGATGGAAAACCATGTTTCCCCTTTGTTTGTAGCCCTAAAATAAGATTGGAAACCAAATTTAGTAAATACTAAAATGAAGACAATAATTATAAATGTAATTTATAATACATTACAACAACAAATATTACCACAAAAAATAGAGAGCCTTGGGGCGTCATGAATTGTCCAGATAAGAATCGCATGAAAGAGGAAGTTTCTATCATTAATAGGTCTTGATAAATCATACATATTTACACCATCCCATAATTCACAAAGCTCGTCGATGAGGGGCTCCATGTATACATCCATATCCTTTACCTGATATTTTCCTAAGTAAACAAAGTGTTCTTTATTAGGATTAACTGATTTGAAATATTTTTATATAAAATTCAAGAGAGCATTGCATTCATATGTTCTAGTTACTGTTATGATAAGAGTTAACATTGAATGTTCCTTTTTCATTGCCATCCAAGGGGGAAGATTGTTATTTATAATTAACACTGGCCAAAGAAAATACATTGTTCTAATATCTCCAAAAGGATTGACACCATCCATTGCTAGAGAAATTCTTGCATTCCTTGGCTCATTTCTTAAATGTGGCCATTTTTCCTCAATATCTTTCCAATATTTACTATCCGCAACCATACGCATGACACCATCTTGGCCTCTCCCTTCTGCATGATAATCCATATATATTTCCAACTCCTTGCACTTGAACATTGTTAGGTCCCTATATCACTAGTACAGTCCCTTATTATTGTTAGTGTAACCCCCTTATTGTTATTATTGAACCCTTGTAACCCCCATTTTGTTATTATTGTGCCCTTAAATTATTATTGTTAGGTCGGCTAGGATTACATTGTGGCCCACTAGGATTACATTATGGCCCCATGGACTCCTATATATAGAAAGGAGATTTTGTAAATTGTATCATCCAAGAATTGTTCATTCATGTAATGTATTGGAGGTTGCCCCCTCGAAGTGGCTTATTTCTAAGGCGTTGATATCTCATTTCTTCTATTTTTGGAGTTGGTTACACAACATTTGGTATCGGAGCTTTGGATTCTAGGGTTTCGCTGCTCCAAACAGGTCATCGTGGCATTTTCGCTATAACTTTTTTTCTACGAAGTTTCAGAAGCTGAAATTTTTAGGGTGCGAAGCTGAAATCCTGAGGAAGCTTGTCTAAAAATTTCAGAGCTTAGTTCGTAAATTTTTCAGAGATATCATTTGTGGAAGTTAGGTCTTTTTTCAAGCTCCTAAACAGGACATCGTGGAATTTTCGCTATAAATTTTTTTCTACGAAGGTTCAAAATCTTAAATTCATATGGTGCGAAGCTGAAATCCTGAGGAAATTTTTCAAAAAATTTCAGAGCTTGGTTCGCAATATTTTTGGAGATATGATCTGTGGAAGGTAGTGCTTTTTCAGGCTCCTGAATTTCATCTCAAAGAGGTGATCGTGGGAAAAGTTCAATAACTCTCTCTCTGGGCATCGGATTGGAGTGCCGTAAAAAGTGGTTGCAATTAAACGGACTGCAGTTTCTTGGCTATCAATTTCAAAGATGAAGGACATAACAGTGACACGTGGCAAGTCGTACAAGTTCGCTCTACTAAACCAGTCCAAAATTGGGTCATTGTGGGAGATTGGAAATAACTTTGTCTTGAAGAATCCAAATCAGATCATACCTGTGGCATTTGAAAGAAAGTTCAGAAGGCTACTACAGTAGTGAATTTCAGATATTGAAGATTCTCAATTACAGAGATAATTCAATTTCAATACAGAGCTCCTAAAAAGCAAGTAAAAGGTGTGTATTTTTTCCGAATTGCATAAGTCTTGTTTGAAGAATCAAGTTGAATTGATTCCAAGGGAATATTGTAGAATAGATATCAGTATTGGATTCTAAAATGGCCCCTAAAAATAATTCAACTCCCATTAAGCCTTTAGAATGCTCTATTGTGACTCATGAAGACGAAGAATGGCAACATGACATATCAAAATTACAAGAGCAAGTGCAACAAATTTCGCTCTCGCAAAGAACAACAAAAAATGAAATGGAAGTTTTGAAGAAAGGCATGGAAAATAAGATGGATGGTTTGAAGAAAGGCGTGGAAGCTAAGATGAATGGTTTGGAAGCTAAGATGGATGGCATGGAAGTGGGCATGGAAGCTAAGATTGATGACATGGAAGCTAAGATCGATGAAAACATGAAAGACAACATGGAAAACATGAAGAATGATCTAAAAGCATACATGGAAGACTGGATGACAAGATTAAAACAAGAAATGATTCCTAATGGCGGAAATAGAAGAACCTCATGATGAGAACAAAATAAATGTTAATCGTGATTTCATAACCTCTAATGTTGGCGGGAAGAACCACCATATTCCAAAAATGGATATGAGGAAGTTTGATGGAAAGGATCCTGTAACATGGATACTACAGATGGAGCAATATTTTGATCTCCATAACGTGCAAAACACACAAAAGGTACGCATTGCAACTTTACATTTAGAACAAAATACATTTGTATGGTATCGATGGCTTTGATCCCGTAAAAAAATTGTCACTTGGTCAATTTTTACGGAGGAAATGATAGCACATTATGAGGATACAAAGAGCAACAATTTCTTTAGCCAATTGATAAATCTCAAACAAAAGAGTTTAGTGGGGCAGCACATTGAGGACTTCCAAAAATTGAATATAAGGGTAACTGATATTCCAAAGGAACACAAGATCGATCTCTAAATAGGCACTTTAAAGGATAACATCCAACATGAAGTTCGTATTTTGAAACTGGATTCATTGGAGAATGCATTCAGGTTGGCAAGAAAAGTTGAATGTAAAATAATGGCGACAAGGAAGCCTACCGCTCAATTCTATAAAGAAGGAAGTGTTGCTACGTCTATATTTCCACAACCTACAAGGTTGACACCACAACAATTGGAAGAAAAAAGAGCAAAAGGGCTTTGCTACAGTTGTGATAGAAAATACACTAAAGGTCATAAGTGTGCTGAGAAGAAATTATTTTACATAGATTGTGAAGAGGAAGAAGAAAATGAACGAGAAGAGGATATACACCAGGAACCAGCCCTAGAAGAGGAAGAAATGAATCCAACCATATCGTGTAATGCACTGGCAGGAATTACCACTCCTCAAACTCTCAAGATAAAAGGACAAATCAAGAAGAGAAAGGTAATAGTGTTGATTGATTCAGGTAGCACCCATAATTTTATTCATTGTAAGGTAGCCAAGGAATTAAATTGTTTCCTATACCCAGCACCAGAATGTCAAGTGATGGTTGCAAATGGAGGAACTATAAATTGCTCTGGAAAATGCCACAATATTAAGCTAACCATGGGGGAATATGTATTGACTAGTCCAATGCTTTCCATTCCTATGGGAGGTGCTGATGTTGTACTAAGAGTACAATGGTTACAACCTTTGGGGACGGTAACTTTTAATTTTCAAGAACTTTTCTTGAAATTTTTTTCAGAAGGAAAGGAAGTCGAATTACGGGGTATTGAAGGGAAGCCAGGAAGGATAATAAGCTCTAATGTCATGACAAAGCTTATAAAGAAAGAACAACGAGGCGTAATTGCACAATTATGCTCAATAGAAGTTCCGACATCAAAATCATCTATTTCTGCAGATCTCCAACAAGTCTTGGACAATCATTCCAAGGTGTTTGAAACTCCCAAAGGACTCCCACCTATTCGTCATCATGATCATGCTATTCATTTGATTCCGGGAAGTGTTCCTCCAAACATCGGGCCTTATAGATATCCTTATGTCCAAAAGAGCGAAATTGAACGTATGATTGCAGAAATGTTAGAGGCGGGTATAATTCAACCTATTCAAAGTTCTTTCTCTGCTCCTGTAGTATTGGTACACAAGAAGGATGGATCATGGCGAATGTGTCTGGATTATAGGGAGCTCAATAAGCTCATCATTAAAGATAAATTTCCCATTCCTGTGATTGATGAATTATTGGATGAATTACATGGAGCAATTTATTTTACCAAGTTGGATCTTCGTTCAGGATATCATCAAATTAGAATGAAGACTGAAGATATTCCAAAAACGACATTTCGAACTCATGAGGGTCATTATGAATTTTTGGTCATGCCTTTTGGCCTTACCAATGCACCTTCTACATTTCAAGGGTTGATAAATTCCATTTTCAAACCCTTCCTTAGAAAATTTGTGCTAGTATTTTTTGATGATATACTAATCTACACCAGGTCTTGGAAGGATCATGTTGAACATGTTGACAGGGTGCTCAAACTATTGCAGGAGAAACAATTATATGCAAAAAATCCAAATGTTTCTTTGGAGTACAAGAGGTGGAATATCTGGGTCATATTGTATCTCACGAGGGTGTTAAAGTAGACCCTAACAAAATTCAAGCCATTAAGGAATGGAAAGTCCCCACAACCATAAAGCAGTTGCGAGGATTTCTTGGGTTAACAGGGTATTATCGCAAGTTTGTTAAGAATTATGGGAGAATAGCAGCACCTCTAATAACATTATTGAAGAAAGATGCATTTTCATGGACTCCTGAAGCAACTAAGGCCTTTGAACATCTTAAAGAGGCAATGTGCCTAGCACCAGTCTTAGCTACGCGAGACTTCACAAAAACCTTTATTGTGGAATGTGATGCCTCAGGAAATGGAATTGGTGCAGTTTTAATGCAGGAAGGAAGACCCATTTCTTTTGAAAGTCGTCCAATCAAAGGGAAGTATTTACAGAAACCTATTTATGAGAAGGAAATGTTAGCAATACTGCATGCACTAAATAAATGGTGAACTTACCTAATGGGAAGACACTTCAAGGTAAAAACTGATCATGATAGTCTTAAACACTTTTTGGAACAAAAATTATCATCAGAAGAGCAGCAAAAATGGGTCACAAAGATTTTGGGTTATGAATTTGAAATAATCTACAAAAAAGGAAATATTAATGTTGTTGCAGATGCACTCTCAAGAAAGAATGAAGAGGTGGAAGCATTGCTTTGTGCCATTTCTATTATCCAACCAGATTGGATAACTGAAGCAAGAGATGAATGGAAGAAGGACAAAGATGTATGGACACTCATTCAAAAGTTGCAGCAAGATCCAAGTACATCTGATACATTTAGGTGGAAAAATGATTCCTTATGGTACAAAGATCGCTTATATATTTGCAAGAATTCCCAACTAAAACAAAAGATTCTTCTGGAATTGCACACATCTCCTTTAGGAGGACACTCAGGATTTTTAAAAACTTACCACAGGGTGAAGAAAGAATTTTTTTGGGATGGCCTTAAATCTGATATTCAAAAGTTTTTGGAGGAATGTTTGGTTTGCCAGCAGAATAAAGTGGAAACAATTAAGACCCTGGGACTTCTACAACCTTTATCCATTCCAAGTCAACGTTGGCAGGAGATTTCAATGGATTTTATCACAGGTTTACCTAATTCTGAAGGAAAGAGTGTCATCATGGTGGTAGTTGATAGACTTACCAAGTATGCACACTTTTGTGCATTATCTCATCCATTTAAAGAAAGTACAGTTGCTACTACATTTGTGGATAGAATTCAAAAGCTACATGGAAGCCCAAGGGTTATTGTGAGCGACAGAGATCCCATTTTTACTGGAAATTTTTGGACGGAGGTGTTTTCTTGTTTGGGTACTCAATTAGTTCATAGCTCATCTTATCATCCTCAATCTGATGGTCAAACTGAGATCGTAAATAAATGTTTGGAAGGATATCTTCGTTGTTTTGTATCTGATAAACAAACACAATGGGTCAAGTGGTTACCTCTTGCTGAATGGTGGTATAACACTTCCTTCCATACTGCAGCAAAAATGACCCCATTTATGGCACTTTATGGATATCATCCACCATCCATCACATCATATTTAAGAGAAAATTTGAAGGTTCAAGTAGTGGAAGATCACATCGAGCATCAGCAAGAAGTTCTCCAACTCTTAAAGGATAACCTGAATTTTGCACAAAATCGAATGAAACAACAGGCAGATCAACATCGCAGTGACAGAAGTTTTGATGTAGGAGATTGGTATTTTTACGGCTACACCCATACAAACAAATTTCCCTCAAACAAGCTAAGAAGGATAATAAATTATCACCAAAGTACTATGGTCCTTACAAGGTGTTGCAAAAGATTGGTTCTATGGCATACAAATTGGAGCTTCCTGCTTCTTCGCAAGTACATCAAGTTTTCCATGTTTCATGCTTAAAGAAGGTTATAGGTGAAAATATTCCAGTTCAAACAATATTGCCAGAACTTGATGAGGAAGGAAAAATAATATTGGAACCTGAAGTGGTCATGGAAACAAGAACTCGATAGCTACGGAATCGATCAATTTCAGAGTATCTCATCAAGTGGAAGAACTTACCCACTGAAGATTCTACATGGCAGGATGAGAATTTTATACAGAAGCACCCGGAGCTACTCAAGCGTTAAGGACAACACTTTTTTGAAGGAGAGGGGCATGTTAGGTCCCTATATCACTAGTATAGTCCCTTATTATTGTTAGTGTAACCCCCTTATTTTTATTATTGAACCCTTGTAACCCCCATTTTGTTATTATTGTGCCCTTAAATTATTATTATTAGGTCAGCTAGGATTACATTTTGGCCCACTAGAATTACATTATGGCCCCATGGACTCCTATATATAGAAAGGAGGTTTTGTAAATTGTATCATCCAAGAATTGTTCATTTATTTAATGTATTGGAGGTTTCCCCCTCGAAGTGGCTCATTTCTAAGGCGTTTATATCTCTTTTCTTCTCTTTTTGGAGCTGGTTACACAACAAACATTCTCTCAAACCTTGGCTTTAGTGGAATGTGTCGTAGTACTTTGTAAGGAACCTTCTTGGATACTTGATCTTGATGATATCTATTTGTGTGACACACTGGGCATTGCTGTAAATTTGCATTCTCTCCATAGTACAATATATGGTAATTTGGACATGCATCATATATCTTGTACTCCATTCCAATGTCTTTCATTATTGAAGATACTTCTCTATGAGAATGAGGAAACTTATTTTCCTTTGGAAGTATTTTGTTTTCTAGAAGTCTGCATAGTAACAAATTATTTTTATAAGTATACACAATATTCAAAACTTTTAAGACATCTACAGCATTAATTGGAATATCAAAACCAACCTTAATATATCATTAGAGCATGTGCTTGTCAATCCATGTGTAACCTTCAAGTTCAAAAACAACATAAGTGTCGCCAATATAGAAGATTCAACATTTTCAAAAAGAGGCATCCTAGCCAATTGAGCGAGGAGTGAATCAATAACTTCTTCAAAAGATGTGTAGAAGTCTTGGAAAAATCAATTGACACCAGCCTCATTTATCTATGAAGTGGTTTCATCCATAAATGTGTTTTGTCCTTCATATTGAGAGTGGCTACTATCAATGTAATCCATGGGTTCTTCAGGAATATTGGGAACTGGAAGCGACTTTTCATCAAAAAAAAATCAATTCAAATGATCAATAATAATGTATTAAATAATGTGCATATTTATTTATTATAAGAAAAAAAATTTGTTAATTATAGTATACCTCTTGTATATAAACTCCATGGTCCAATTTATGGATACCAACTAGCCTTCGCTTATTTAGTTTCCTATTTTGGCACAATTTTCAACTACAATATATCATTTCATTGAAGTATTCATCTGTCCCTAGAATGGGTCTTGTTGTCCATTCATCTAAATATTCAGATGATGATGTGCTATTTTCCTGAATGCACCATGTACTGTGCTCGATAAGACTGCAACTTTTAACTTGATTATTAATTATTTTTCGAGATAACATGACCAATGAATAAACCTAGGGAGTGAATGTATGAATATTTAATTTTTTAGTGTTGAGTGAGCATTGAAAATCTATCCAACACTTTGAGGAAAGTCTCTCAAAGTGTTCCAAAAAGCCTCTAACTGGTCACAAACAAACTTTTGAAGTATCTTTTTAGAGTTATTTCTAAAAATAAAACTAGTCTCTAACTAAATCAACAACATAAATACTACAAATAAAAAAAACATAATAAATACCTGGTATGCCATTTTTATATATACCAATAAAGTAACGTAACATAAATCTCAAAGAAAAATGTGTGGAGGTTATTTAGGATCATTACATAAATAAATGTTGAAATATATGACAACGTTTATACAAAAAAAACTTTTACTATTTTTTTTTTCTGATTGTAAATTCACAAAATGCAGGTAAACAACGAATAATAAGTTCTCTTCAATGGGAAATGGGACTCGTGATGAGAGCTAAGGCATTTCTAAGTCACCTCATTAGGCTTATACAGATCAAATTATTGTAGTTACATTGTGATTTGATGGCCTAATATTCAAAGAGAGCCACATAAAGTTTTCCAACAACCAAAAATCAAATGTTATTTTGTTTTGAGATGAAGGACCTAGGTGAGTTTCATTATTAAATTGACATTATAATGACTAGAGATATGCATAATTATAATTATCAAAGCATTTTCCTAAAACAATTTTGAATGAAGGACAGCAAGCCTATATCAATTTTTCTCCACCAAAACTGAAAATTATCAAACAAAAAGTAGCTATAATGATGTTGATTGGGTTACAGACATTGATGGAAGAAAGTTTATGATAGATTATGTCTTTAATCTATGTGGGGGGTAGTTAATTGATGTAGAAGACAATACTTTGTTGCTTGACCAAGTCTAGATGGCTCATGATCTAACTTGTTGGTCATAGAAGTGGCACATTGATTTGTTGGTAATAGAAGTGGAATATTGATAGTGGTTACTTGGATGGATGATATGGTTTCTAGAAGAGTACTCCCCTTGGATTGTGATGAGAATATAAAATCACTAGACCACTAGAATGAGAGAAGACTAGAGCCTAGCAACCAATGAATAGCCCAGGACTTCACCAAATAAAACCCAAACTCGTTGGACTCGGAAGAAAGTACTACCAACAAAACTGAAAGACATGCACATACAAATAAAAAACTATAAAAAACTTACCCCAATCAATGACAATTCCCAAAGGGGAGGATGATTTGAGGGAAACATTATTATTTATAAGTATTACCTTCTCTGAAAGCCCAAGGAAATCTAGAAAATAGATGGAATAATTACTTGTTCTCTTTGTAAGGCATTCATGGAAACAACTAATAAATTATATCAATTTCATGCCATATCCATACAAGGGTTATTTTCAGTCATAATTATATGTTTTGTGCAACTTTAATGGCCATAATGCTCACAATATTCTTCTTTTTTCCTCAGTTGACCTCAGAATGAAATGAAGATGATAACGTATCATCAAGGAATATCGGGACCAAATCTTATGTTTCTGCCAACAACAACTTGGAGCCTCGCTTCTTCCCATAATAAGGTGTTTTCCTATATCAATTTGTCTCCAAAAAATCCCTTTAAGTAGCTTTTGGTTTCTTAATAGAAATTATATCTCCATTAGTGTGGCAATACTAGAATAAATCCCATGAAAACAATCACTTTGGTCAGCACTTGTTTTAGTGTTAAGCCATTTGTCAAATTTTATAGGTTGATGCAATGCTAATATTTAAAATCCCATATTGTGGTCTATGCCTACTTGTATCGGGCAGTTGAGGTAGGGACACATGAAATTTGTCCCTGGTTTAGTGATCTGAGTTGTTGCATGCCACCATCATGTCTAGCATGCCTATCATCAAAGGGGAAAATTTGTGCTTGATGTTCCCATGAAATCCACTTGATAGATATGGTATGGATGAGTTATTGTGCGTTCTGAGTCCAACTGTTATGGACTCAAGGACTGTACTGACATGCCAATCCCTATCGATGTAAAAGCAAATCCCAAACCAACTAATTTTATCAACAGGAAACTGATAACTCTATGACAACATGTTCATTTCTAGTACAGGGAATATTCTTCTCAAAATAACAATATATTTACCTATAACAGTTGTAGATTGATCTATAACAGCAATAGATTTTCCTATGTAAAAAAATAATTTAGAGCACTGATCTGGTTTATGTTAAATCAAAATTATCATAACAAGCATTGCAACAGAAATTATAGAAATTGGGAAGCGTGGTAGTGAACAAGATTGCAAAAATCTTCAACAAAAATTATTGATAAAATATACTCTTTAACCGTACATAAGACAGGAACACTTTCGTAAGAACGTATGGTCACGAGTTCACGCCCAAGATGTCTCTCACATATTCTCATACAAGCATTCACCCAGATATTCCTACTCTAAAGCCTATGAGCTTTTTTATAACGAAAACTCTCACTTTTGCTTCACTATCTTTCTCAGCTAGACCAATTGAAAAATAATGTAAAGGAAGCCTTGGCAGCAAAGAGTCCCTGATCAGAGTTGGACAAGTGAAACTTGATAAATCACAATGAAAACATAGGCCATTCACAAAGGCCATTAAAAAAATAGAGGCCATTAACAAAGGCCATTAAAAAAATTTCATATTGTAAGAATAAAAAGAAAAATCATTGGTCGAAGCCGAAAATGCCCACACTGTCACTGCCCTGACACCGAATACGTTATTTGTGGAGGGTAACAAAGGATTCTGGGCAAGAATCATGATGGGCAGTGTCATGAATTTGTCATGATGATGGCAGATTCCTGATGAATGTACAAACTTAATGTGTATATGTAAAATGAATTTTATTTCAAATATGAACGGAAATACAAGAAAAAAAATCAATTCAGAATAAATCAATTATTATGCTTTATAAACTTTAACCCATCAAAATTTGATTGTATAATGTACATCTTCAAAGTGCAATAAAAATATTGATTAAACATAAAAATAACAATTATTATGTATCAAGAATTTGGAGATTAAAATCCCCTGATTTACCTACAACTACAAAAGGGGCATAACTTACATCCTTGATTTACCTAAGGGCATAACATCTAGATATTATAATGGTTTTCTCAAAATAATTTGAGCAAAAATTTCAATAATTCATAATTTTTTGGTCTCATCTTGCACAATCCTTAATTCATAAATTAAGAACTTCTGAATTAACTATTTGTGATTGTTATATATATGTATATATAAACCAATATACCATCTCTTATTGTTATTTGTATGCAAACTTGCACAGGGATGATTGTAATTAATAATATATGAGGAAAAGCAGGTTTTAGAGGAGGTTCCGGAAGGCATCGACGAAAACTAGGAGTCAGGTTATGAAAGTGACCATTGTAGCATGGAAGCTAGGGATTCGATGGATTCCTTCTTCACTGTACGCGTCACGTCTATAAGAGAAATAGACAACTCTGAATTGGAAAATAATCAGCCAAATTCAAGCAAATCCCAGAAAAATGAAGAGGGAAATCACCATGTGAATTCGAGCACCCTAATGGGTGACCATGTTATGAATCTGCGTGATCATTTCAAGAATTTGAAGAGAATTCTTCCCAAAGATCAGCATGTGGACCTGAACAATATAATGGGCGATCATCATATAAATTGGAACATTATTGATACTGCAAATGAAGGAGAAGGAAGCTACTAGGATTTATATCCTCATGAGGCATATACAAAATATTTTGGCCATGCAGAGAAATTAGGTCCCCTCTGTGTTAAGAAGAGCAACACTAAACCTAACAACGCATCATTTATTGTTCACGCCAACCAAAAGAGGGAGGAAAAATTAAAATTGTTTTGAGAAAACCATTATAATCTCTAGATGCTATGCCCTTAGGTAAATCAGAGATGTCTAAGTTTTTCCCTTTTTGTAGCTATAGGTAAATCAAGGATACTAGGTAAATCAGGGGATTTGAAACTCCAACTTCTTGATACATAATATTTATTTTTCACAACTATTCTCAATTGAATTTTCTTTTTATTCTTCCCATTTTGCATATACACATTAAGCTTGTACATTCATCAGGATTCTTGGATGATTTCATTCTTAACAATCAACATGTCAACAGGTGTCTAAATAATTATTGGCTCTTACCAGTGAACTTATCAGTCTCGGAGGAGAAATTTGTGAAAATCTTAAATTTGGTGGCCTTGTTTCTACAAAAAAAGAAGGAAACGAAGGTAAGGTTGCTCATTCCTACAGCCTTGAGATTTATATATGTAATAATGGAGTTTAGCACAGATCTTAGAGTGTGGTTTTATGCCAATATCAACCTATTGTTCTGTGGTATAATGCATTTCACATGTGATCCACTCCCTCGCTCATGGAGGCGACACGTTTACTCCTTGGGAAAGTGGGTTGACAACTTAACACCCTGCAATGGCATACAACTGAAGGTTGTAAGGGGCACTGTAACTGCAATCATCAATGAAGGTGAAAAATTCGATAATGAAGGTGCAATTTTGGTGTCGAAAGAAGTGCCCTGATACAAACTGTTAAGCACCTAGGCATCTACTATTATTCCCATTGGGTACCTCCCTAGGTACCCTATATTACCCCCTATGTTACCCTCCTAGGTACACTACAAATCAATGAGGAAAGAGCACAGTTTGAATTTAACTCATTCCAACACGTATACAGGTAGCTCAACATAGTAGCATACATGTTATCTATAGAAGCATTAAATATTCAGAAAGGAAAAATGAAAATCGAAGTGGAGGGTCCTGCATATCTCTATATATGTACTTAAAAACAAATATTCAGTTAGATAGTTGCGGTGGATGTTACTTGATTATTTCACTTTCTTCAGATTCTATTATATGTTTTTGTAGTGATAGTATTTAGACCTTGTTGGAAGATGTTGTTAATGAATAGATAATATATAGTATTAGGTAGATATGTAGGCTATGGAACATTTTTTTTATTTGAGAGCGTTGAACAAAGACAAGCTATTATATATTTGATTTCTATTTTAATTTCAATATGTTTTTATTCTTGGAAAAAATACATTGTAATTTTAGGAAAACCTATTTACCAATGACACAGCAAAAGTAAAAGCAGACACTTACAACAATCGTTCTTTGAAGGACTTGGTAAATAAGTGGCAATCGTTCTTGTAACTAGTTTCTTTTCCATTGAAGCCAAGGAAACTTAGCATCATCATCTATTGGCTCAAAATAAGTGGTTTTCCAATAGGCAGTAAATGGACTGACCTGGATTGTATAGGTCAATTGTTGAATTTTGGTAGAATGGTAGACATATATAGGACCCCATTGACTTGACTAGCTAGTTATTTGTTAAGCTTAACTTCTCCAATGGTCTCACAATCACTGGTGCCATCACATATAAAAAATAAAACTGTCTACCAAGATACATGAGTACCATCACTTATAATTTCTAGTTTTCTAGAAATTATTTTCACCCACATCATTCATCAATATATTAAATTCCCTCTTCATGATAACCTGATCCCAACCTTCTAAGAATAATCTATCTCACTTCCAAACCTTCTAAGATTAATCTATCTCATTTCCCCCCTTAATCGAAGACTCAAATTTATTAATCTATCTCAATTCCAAGTTCCACCCTTAATCAAAGACTTTACTTCTATTAAAATAGTCATCCCACATATAAATGCTAAATAGTCAGCCTAACCATCATATCCTATTAATAAGGAAAACAACATCTTTGGAAAACACCCATAATTTTGCAGCAATTTCAAAGTGCAGCCATCCCTTCTTCAGTATATGTCATGGATATTCAAGCCAACGATTTATTGGTTCACTCATGAGAATGATCAAGAGGCCATCCCATATTCAGAATATATCATGGATAGAAATCCAATGAGGCATTGGGTTCACTCATGAGGATGATCAAGAGTAACAGGTTCCATCCCTGCTATGTTTTGACCTGGTCAAATGGCTTAAGTTTTAGGATTAAATAAATACCCCAGTATATTTGTTCTTTATAAAAACTATAATGTACAAATACCCCTCAAATCGCATGTTTTATATTAGAAAAAGAGATAGATCAGAGATGTACTGAAAGTCATTATATGGAAAAACAAGAAACCAAAATCTTGATACGGAACTTCTAAAAACATTATCTTACAGGCTTGTTTGCTAAAATTGATTCATGATTATTACAAACCTAATTGCTCAATAGTATCGATCTGAATACCAGGTGTAACAAGTTGTTGACAACAATATAAAGAAGGAAGGCTTGCACAAGTGGTCACTGGAAGCTATCATAGGTCCACGCTGTTAAATAAATGTGGTCACTTGACCTCAATCCAACATGATCAAGGGGAAGGATCATTCACCTTCATGATATGAAGTTTATACTAACCCCAAGAGAAGGATCAGAAGAAGGTTTTTCCCCACTACCATTATTAAATCACATTGTGGTGTAGGGAAAATGGATGGAAGAATCGTAGCAAGTGTATGTGGATAAGGTTTTGAGAACGGAGATAAGAAATAACTTCACTCTTATCATGCACTTGTTGGTTTTGTTGAGTCTAGTTAAACTCTATTAAGTTTTAGTTGGTTTGTGTTTCTACCTTTTTTCTCATAGATATCGATGTTAATGCCAGCTTCCAGGGGTAACAAGAACCTTATAAACAAGGAGTCTTGCACGAGTGGCTGCCAAAGGTGGTCACCCGTCATTGGTATAATAGGGAAAATATGTGTGGGAACACCACTCCAAACTAGCATGACTGAACAAGGTTAATGAGCATGCACCCTCATGATATGACAAGGATAGAACTTAACCCCAAGAGAAGGATCTGAAACAAATTGTTTCACCCTCTGCCAGAAATGAAGGCTAGAAATCACATTATTGAATACGGAAGCAGGATGGAAGAATCATACCTAGTGAAAGTAAATAAGGTGTTATAATAGATATAAATCTATGGCTTCAATCTTCTAAAATATTTGTTTCTTTTGAGGCTCACTTTCATCTCCTCGCTATCTATTTAGAGGCCCTCTCTAGTTTTAGGCTTTAGTTGGTTTACGTTACCAACTGTTTCTCAGGCTTGGTCTCAAAACAAGGACCTACTTGGAATCATTAAATTCAGTGCTGTAAAGTGTAGGCATTACACTTGCCATCCTCCCTGCCCAAGGGGGATTTTTAGCTCTATGTGTAGGATGTTTGTTCACCCTCAATAGCGAAGAGGTTGGACTCAAATTGTCCTCCCTGCTCAAGGGGGATTGTTAGCTCTATGTGTAGGATGTTTGTTCACCCTCAATAGCTAAGAGGTTGGACTCAAATTTTTTTCAACCAATTAGTTCATTTCTTCATTATTCAAATGCTTTATTAGCCTACCTACTTGATTTAAGCTCCCTTTTGTACCTAGACTATAACAAGGTAAAGGTGCATTTGGGAGTATGGGAGGAATGAAAAAATGTAGTTGACCACTATAGAACGCACATTGAGGCCCAGATAAAGTTGATTGATGAATGGTAGAATAATGTATATAGGATAAGTTCTGAAAGGAGTCCCAAAGTAATGTTGAAATCTAACCCTATCCAGAAGCTTCGCATCCTAGAGTGGGAATGCACTCTTTCCCAACCTTTCATGGATACCAAAATTTTCTACTCATTGTTATATTGCCTTACTAGGGAAATTCCATGTCAAACATGCATTCCTCCATCAATGAGGCACTTTAAAATATAGTGATGGAAGGATTCCATGATACTCTTGGCTCCCTCATGCAAGATGTAGAGGTGAAATTTAGGTGAAATTTGACACACAGAAGTGTATCCAAGGGCTTAAGAGGAATTTAGGCAACATGAAATCCATGGAGTAGGTTGTAAACATTATGGACTTGAAAGGCCAAATGTGTCACTCCAAGGGCTTAAGAAGAAGTTAGGAACTATGAAATCCATGGAGCAGATTGTAAACATTATGGACTTGAAAGGCCAAATGTGTCACTCCAAAAAAAATGTGGGATTGAATGACACAAAAGATAAGCCCACAATATCCATGGAGCAGGTTGTAAACATTATGGACTTGAAAGGCCAAATGTGTCACTCCAAGGGCTTAAGAAGAATTTAGGCACTATGAAAGACTTAACTTCTATTAAAATATTCAGCCCACCCATTAAATTATACAAGCTCTTGTGTTACATTTAAAATATAAATGATGAACATAATGACTTGGTCAGTTCAACCAACTATATAATAATCTTCTCAACTAAATTTTGATCCCAAACTTTCCTATTTTGCATATCACATGGAATAATTACCCCAACAAAAACTACACTACCAAACATTTCTCCATCATAAGCTATTTTTGCTGGGAAATAGAAAAACCTATTTGTTAATGGTTGGTTGACCAACCTTTCGAGTAGTGGATTATACACTCATTGGTTTAATACACCATAACTCTTCTTCATTACTATCCACTCATCACTTTAGTACACCCTAACTCTTTTATCAAGCATAAGGGCAATCTAAGAACCAACAATTACTACATTTGGTGGTATTAAACTGAGAAAATAATGCGAAAGGGCCATACAACTAATTAGATTCAAGGATATAAAAGTGATTTGATGGCCTAAGACACTATAAAATTTGGCGGAATTTCTGACGGCCAATTCGTCGCTATTCCGACACATAGTCGTCGCAAGAGCGACAGTTCGAGGACGAGAAAACCGTGGTTTGCCGTGCCATCGCAATTCCGATGCACTTAAAAAGTGTCGCATTACCGACACCTTTTCTCTCGCTTCCAAACATGTGTCACTCTTCCGACATTTCCCAAACCGACATTTGTAAAGTGTCGCCATTCTGACGAAATGTGGTCCGACATTTTGAACGTCGCTCTTCCGACGTTTGTAAAGTGTCGCCATTCCGACGAAATGTCTTCTGACGTTTTGAACATCGCTCTTCCGACGTCTTTATACTGTCGCTCTTCCGACGTGTCTAAACTGTCGCAATTCAGACGCCATCCAAAATTGTCACAAGACTGACATATTGCAAAAGTGTCACAAGACCGACGCTTTCCACAAGCGTTGCAATACCGATGCCAGGAAGAACTGTCGCAACACCGATGCCAGGAAGAACTGTCACAAGAACGATGCATTGAAAAAGCGTCGTAATACCGACGGTTTCCAAATGTGTCACAATACCGACGCCAGGAAGAACCGTCGCAATATCGACGGACGTCACAAGACCAACGAAAATGGAAATCGTTCAAAACGTCAGAAGAGCGATGCTTACAAGACGTCAATATACTGACGGTGGTTTCAATTTTTTTTTTAAAATGAAAATTTAAAACAGGACAGTAAATCTCTAATATTTGTTATCACATAAGAAATCAATGATCAGTGATCACGTCAAATTTTCCTCATAGCGTGACAGGTCTAATAAATTTTATTGTAAAGGTTGTTGGCCAGTGACAACTGCAGCATTGAAGGAAATGCATTAAAGAAAATTAATGAGGTTGCGAACTCCAAGCCAACTGGCAACAATCCTAATAATTTTCCTTACCAACTTCCAAGTTGTGACTCGGGCTTCAGACTCCATAGCTAATAATTTTCTTTTCATCGTGTTGGAGAAGAGAACTGCAACCTGCAGCAAAAGAGCAATTCCTCAGTCTCACTGCTTAGGACTCGGAGTCATTCCTTTCTAACACGGTATGTGCAAATTTTGATAAGATAACTTTCTTCACCCTCGTTTTTACTAAATTTATTCTTTTGAAAAGGGCCTGGTTCCATTTCATAAATTTTCAACTTTCGACTTCTAGAATTTGTACATATGATTTTTGGGCTGAGGTTTTGTTATTAATGAGGAGATAGTGTCTTGGTTCTATCTGTATAAAATAATTGCCTCTTTTTTTTCTTCATGTTCAGGGTTTTTGATTTTATCAAACCCTATCTCTCTTTTAAGCATGCCTGCAAATTAATATATTCCAGGAATGTACACAATTCCAGGCTTCATGTACAACATATTGTATCAACTATATTTTAACAAGTGAGCTGCATCCCCATATATTGTTACAGATTACAGGGCTTCATTTGGATAATAAATGATAAGCCTAGCAGCACTAAATCCAAGTAATTCCCCTCATCCCTTAAAAGACACCTCTAAATATAACTAGAAATTTGAAATATTTAGTAAAGGAAAAGTACAAAGATATAACAGATATGTGTTGAGCCAAAAACTTGTGCATTCACAACAAAACTGGGATGGATAAAACTTAAAAACAATTATGGAATTTGACAAAAAATCGTCTTATGCATAAAAAATGAAAGAAGCCTTGGCATACTACTATGTTTACAAATTTAATGACAGACAGAGTGAGTCTTTGGGCAACACAGTTTCATGTGGAGACCCTAGATCCTTGTACCCACAATATCTAGTGACTTATAAAATGATTGCCAAAACAATGCCTTTGCTATGCATGTAAGAACACCTGTATAATGAGGGAGATGTAATATTGTCTGAGAAGCAGATTTATACATAGTGGTCCAAGATTTTGTATTTATGGAAGATACAACTGATTTTGGCATGAAACATGTATCCAAGATTTCAATGTGCGGCCTTATTTCAGAGCCCATTGATGATTTACTATGAAACCTAAACTTTCAAAACAAACACATTAAAATCACAGGATCTCCATCACGAATATCATAAATATTAACTGTCTTTTGGGCACTAGCAGTAGATACCTTAAGAGGCCCACATGGCCTGTACCACCAATTTTGATTCTCTGGCACAACATTTGCAAAGCCAAAATTTCTCCCCGAGACATCCCTCTCTGCCAAAACTGGAGAGATGGTACTGGACGTTGAAGTGAAGGCCTCTGATTCAGTATGGAATTCCATAATTTCTTTATTATAAAAGTCCCATGAACAGAAACCTGAGTCCAATGTACAACCTACAGATGCTGCCACAACATATTTACCAGAGCGACCATCTGAACCAGCTGCTCTGATCAACCAGCAATCACCCCACATGTTTGGGGTAAGCCCATATGGGGCTTTATATTCAGCCTTCTCTTGTAGATTGGAAAAAAACAATACTGAGTATTACTCATACATCAACTGCCCTTTATGTTAAGGGAAAATTTAAAGAGTGCGTAAATATTCTTGAAATCCCAATCATAGTTTCTAGAAAATTTCAATAGTCCTCGAAATGAACTACATCCTATTTAAACTACACCAAATATTTAGGCAAATCATTTTTTTAAATAGAAATTGGTGAATTTTATTTCAAATATAGAAATTTAAACCATGAGAATAATCTAACCCCTAGGATTTTCCCTATTTCTAATAGAAAATCCCAAAATGTATAAATTATAACACCCATAAACCCCAAAATTAAGTACAATAATTAAAACCTCCACACCTTTTAATTTGCTATATCGTGAAAAGAGCAGCATCCATCATCATGGGAAAGAAAAACCGATTCTCCTTCTGATACAAACCAGCCTACAGTAGATGTCTTATGGCTGAGTTGATTCAATCGATCACAAGAAACCTCTTCAGTTTCTTCAATATTGCCAAAATGCTCTGGCTTGTTTTCCTGATCATCATCAAAGCCCATATTTTCATCACATTGAATTAGTTGGGGTTCATTACGATCAGGTCTAGTGCCTATTGCAGAGCTCCGTACATCCAATCCAATATTGGAACTACCATACCCGTTCCCATTAGAGATTGTAAATCCTGCTTCTGGCTTTAATTCGGTAAGTTCAAGAGCACTAGAACTAGTTTCAGTTGATTTAGACTTGGTATAGTTGTCCTCTAATTTGTATTCCAATACAACACTATACTTGTGCTTCAACACAGACAGAAATTCTGCAGCAATGGAATATTCATCTATGGGGCTTATGGATCTGCCCTCAAAAACATCCCGAATATCTTATTCATTTTCATTCAACTAATCATGCAAATCCACCCTTGTCTTCAGCACAGCAAGCTGAAATGAAGGTTGTTTTTTTAGCAATTTATGGTGGGGGTAAAGCCTGTCTTCCAGATCTTGACTATTTAAGTGTTTAATTGGTTTTTTCAGAGACCTGACCATAGAATCAAATTAATCCTGTGAATCCTGCGAAATAATAAACAATAGTAAGGCCATTATTTATTGGTTTGAAATAATAAACAACATGCAACAAACCCACATAATTAGTAAATTATTAAAGACAATAATTCCTACATATTAAAATATAAATTTATAACATACCAGCTCATACTCGAACATAACATTTGTATCAATATTCTTCTTCTGTATCTTCTTGATCTTCATCGAACTGATCGACATCTATATCAACATCTGATTCAGAAACGGTGTTGAAATGATCGACCATGTCATCATCATCATCAATTATGTCATTTTCAATAATATCCTCATTGACATCATCATCAATAATTGTTGCCTCATCTCCTATGCCTGGTTCATCTTCTAAGATATCTTCTTCATCTGTCCATGCATCTTCCTGCTCATCTGCCACTGCATCATCTTCTTCTTGATCAATATCATCTTCTTCCTCTATAGTATACTCTACTGGCCTTCCTCTTGGATCATATCTAATAGAAAATGACCATTCCTTCTCACCTGGAACCTCTGAGTAAAATACTTGTTCGCATTGGCTTGGAAAAACATAGCTATCTTTTCTTGCTTCAAACTGCGATGTTTTAACCATTGGAAATCCATTGTCATGTTGAATAAGTGTTCTATCATCATCACGTACATTCATTCGTATCCTATACCATTTGACGTCGAACAAAACTATTTTGAAGGAATTAAAGTCATACTCAACTATATCATCTAAGAACCCATAATATCTATTTTCAGATTCTCGAGGATGTCTGTCACTCCTGGAGGAAACATTAGTGACTTGGAATACTGCAGTTATCCCACTATCAGAAGTTTTCCTGTTATCATCCAACTGTTTAATGCGAAATTGACGACCATTGCACCACATAGCCTTGTGTTGTTTCAACTGCAATATGCCAAACATGAAAAGGATGCATTCTCAATTAATAATTAAACATATAATTTACACAGCATGAAAATTAACTGAAAAATCAAACTTCTTGTCACATTATAAATATAGTATAAAATAAGTAATTAATAAAATAGGTGAATTAATTGCTTACCTTTCTATCTTTCAAACCATATGCTAAATCGATTTCCCTGTCCGTAACGTTCCCATCTCCACTACGATATGCTTCTCTAATCAATTCAGACAGTAGTTGCCATGATAACCTACCGTCATTATGTGCTTTACATGTTTCAATCCATTCACTCATCCACTCAAGATTGTTTGCAATGTATAAAAGTAGTGCCTCATAATCTTGAGCACCCGAATAAAAAAACAATAATTCACCAATATTAATAAATATTACTTATAACCATGGTAAATTATATTAATTAATAAACTATGAAAGAATAAGACCTAAATGAATATAATGATCATATACATGATGTAAAAAAATGAAACATTATATGTATTATACATAATAAATATTTTACCTCTCACTTTCTTCATTCTACCTTTTCCCAACAGGTGCTCCACTTCAAATTTTTTGATGGAGTTCACGTCCCAAATGCAATCCACCGCCTTCATGGCTGGCGCGGCTAATTTAGGAAGATAATGACTAATATACACCATGGATTTATATACCACATATCCCTCCACCATAGAACCCTTAGGTCGTGCTCTTTGTTTAACCAAAGCCTTCAAGGATTTCAGGTGCCTCTCAACCATCCACATTGACCTTGTGTGTACTGGTCCACACATTTCAATCTCCTCAACTTGGTGTATCAAGTAGTGTTCTTGTGCATTGAAAAATGTTGGAGGTAGATACTTTTTCATTTCACACATTAGCCGAGGAATTTCTCTCTTCCAATACTTTATTTCATCTTGATGGATTTCTTTCAATGAAAACCATCTGCAAATCATTACACAAGTTTATTTCAATGAAACATAATATATATTTCATTATCAGTAAATTAATACATCATTTCATCAAGTACGAAAAGAAATTGTAGCAATTAGATTTTGCGTATAAATCAAAACTACTTACCTCATGTATTTACTAAGACCATATATAACTTGTTTGACATTGTTGTCGAAGTCGTTTGGAAGAGATACAGGTAGAAAATACTATAACAATAAAAAATGAATCGTTATTGGTTTCCAAATTAAATAGAAAAAAGGAAAATTTAAAATATGTATTCAAGCAATAACATACAAAAACGTATACCAAAAAAATTACCTTAGCAAAGGTATGCCAATCATGTGTTTTCACCCCATTGAAGTCACCTTTCTTTGTTAAGATATTATTTATGTTTGAAGCAAAACCTGTTGGAAATTTAATTCTTCTAACAAACTCTTTCACATAATTGCTTTGTTGTTCTGTTAATAACCATGGAATATTATTATAATTTCGACCTCCATTGTTATTTGATCCGCCGATCACACTTTTCATTGCATGATTCGATTTCT
The DNA here is from genome assembly GCA_034641835.2 of Pinus albicaulis. Taxonomy (NCBI): domain Eukaryota; kingdom Viridiplantae; phylum Streptophyta; class Pinopsida; order Pinales; family Pinaceae; genus Pinus; species Pinus albicaulis. Next base: position 729,408,650 of record CM076578.1, on the reverse strand, counting down.
CAATGTCAGCACAAATTTTGTCAATTTTATCTCTATCATGTGCACCATCTATGGTTCGCCATAACATTTCTGTCACATTTTTCCCGACATGCATTGTATCAAACAAATGAGCTATTTTTAGGTCCTCATAGTAGGGAAACCTCGTGAATTGAGAAGGATAACATTTCATTTCAGGTGGAAGTACAATATTAGTACCTTCACGGCGACGATGACCTTGATATCAAAGAATAAAATAAATCAGAACAATATTAATTATAAAATAAAATAAAATAAATTCATTAGTTAAAACAAAAATTCCAAACATTACATAAACAAATTATATATATATATATATATACACACACACACAAATTACTTACCAGCTGCTTGACGATTATTAATTCTGTTATATTCCAACATCCACAACTGAGGTGTCATTCTTCGTGGTTTTAATCTAGTTTCTTCTTTATCATTGAAAAGATGTTTTTCAGTAGTAGGATACTTATGGTTCCTAGGGAGGAAGTGCCTAAACTCATCAAACACCATCTTTCTTAAGTCTGGTGAATGATGATACTTCATCTTAGGGCCACAAACTAGACATGCAAATCTACCCTTTGTTTGGAGACCTACAATAGATGGATCAATAACAATTAATATACTATGAGATCATTTTTAAAACATGCAATATGGTATATCTAATTTAGATAATTATGTATTATATTAAAGTGCAATGAAATATTACATACCACAAACATGTGTTAGTCCTTGGGCATCATGAATTGTCCATACAAGCATTCCACGACATTGAAATCTCTTCTGCTTGATTGGTTTAGTGATGTCATACATAGTGATGCCATGCCATAACTGTATTAGCTCATCGATAAGAGGCTCAATATATAAATTCATATTTTTGACCTGGTACTTACCTAATTGTTCAAAATTACGGTACATAATAATTACTCCCATGATATATGTATATATAAGTAAGTAAATAAATAAAATATATATTTATGCAAACAACGAGAGAAATGAAAATGTTACATTCAAAGAAATAATGTATCAAATACCCGGAATAATCATAGTCAACATTATGTGCTCCCTCTTTATTGACATCCAAGGAGGAATGTTATTGTTGATAACGAAAATAGGCCACACTAAGTAAGTAGATCTAAGCTCTCCGAATGGATTAACACCATCGGCTGCCAATGAAAGCCTGACATTATGAGGTTCATTTTTAAAATCTACATATTTTTCCTCGATTTCTCTAAATGCAGAACCATCTGCAGGCATTCGAAGAACACCATCTCCACTTCTATTCTTTGAATGATAATCCATAAACTGTGCTATGTTGTTACACCTGAACATTCGCTGCAAACGTGGAATTATGGGAATATGACGGAGAACCTTTTGAGACACCTTTTTGGTTAGTTGATCTGTTCGATATCTACTGGTACCACATTTCGGACATTCTGTTTTCAACGCATGTTCTCCGTAATATATAATATGATCTTTAGGACATGCATCTATAGTGTTATATTCCATTCCAAAGTGTTTCATAATAGCACGTAGATCTCAATATGTTCGAGGTAAAGTATTTGGCGATGGTAACAAATATTCACCCAACAATCTACAACAGAAACAAAAAGTAGTGTCTTGTAAAGATTATTAATCATATATATATATATATATATATATATATATATCATAGTTATTAAAACCGGAACCGGTGACCGGATCGGTGGAGCTAATGAACCGGGTTTCGAACCGGAACCGGTCTAACCGGTAGCGGTCATATCTCAATGAACCGGTTTTAAAAAAAATACATTAAATAATTATTTTTTAATAAAGTGAAAAAAAATAAAATAGATAAAAACTATTTTTAAGATTTGCAAACATGATTCCAAGCCAATAGAGACAAAATATGAAAATTTTGCTCATTTATATACCATGCAAAGGTGAATATATCAAAATGGCACCAAATGCAATACATATCATCGAAAAATACATAAGCAAACTTGTTGAAGTACTGTATCAGGTTTCTCTTATATTATTCATTGTGTTTTATTGTTGAGTTAATATTATAATATACAATCTGTCCCTACTTAGATCTGTTGTCAATTCATTGTATCAGCCTTAAAGACAATTCTAGGTTTAGTATATATATATATCAGACCAGCATTTTGAAGATCTTGTATTCTTCATTATCTATGTTTGCTTGGCAATAAATTTCTAGAAAAACATCTACAACACTTAGAGGTATTGAATTGGTTTATGAAACCCACTATTAGTTCTATTTGTAACAAGTTGAGAGAGAATTACAACTTCAGCAGTCTGCTCACAATGTGTTTGATGAAATTTATCACTGAAAAGATTCATTAAAACCCAGAAAACTCAGTAGCCAGTTTAGTGCATTTCCAAGTGGGAATTTTCTAGTGGTCAATTTATTATTGCCAGTCACATTTTCATTAGGTTGTATGTTGTTGTCCCTTGAGTGGCGTCAGACCATTTGCATCAGTCTTGATGCCATGATCAAATTGCTTGTATGATGTGTGAAAGGTTTTGTATTTATGCTGCTGCTATGTGTGAGCAGAGAGAGAGGGTCTGACAGTTCCTAGCTGAGTGTGAAATAAGGTTGTTGTTGATTGTTTTGAGAACAGAAATTGTCATCAAGTACACTTGATGAGTTGCATGCTGCCAGGGATTTTATGCTAGCCAGCCTTGTATTTATCAGTCATCATGTGTATTGTTGCTACTATAAGGTGTTGAGTATGAGTTATTAGACAAGTTTGTTGTTAGTATAATAGAGGAATTTGCAGCTCATGGAGGAGACACTGAGGAATTTGCAACTCATGGAGGAGCACCTAACCGGCCGGTTAAGTACGGAACTGGCCGGTTTATGCATAAACTGGCTGGTTCCTTACTTAACCAGCTGGTTAGGTCCGGTTAACTGGCCAAAACAGGTGAGAATAGGCTATTGACCGGGTTGCAAGGCCGGTTCCAACTGGCAGCCGTCCTGACCGGCCGGTTTTGATAACTATGATATATATATATATATATATATATATATATATAACTTATTATTTTACACATTTATTACAACTAAAAAAAGGGAAAATAATCAACATTTACATATATGTGATCATATATACATATTGCATACCTTAGGAGTTGTGTCATACATCTATTCGACAAATTATTCATAACCTTTAAGTTCACCAGCAACAATAGCAGAGAGCTGGTGAACTTAAAGGTTATGAATAATTTGTCGAACAGATGTATGACACAACTCCTAAGGTATGCAATATGTATATATGATCACATATATGTAAATTTTGATTATTTTCCCTTCTTTTAGTTGTAATAAATGTGTAAAATAATAACTTATATAATATATATAAGTTATTATTTTACACATTTATTACAACTAAAAAAATGGTTATACCATTTTAACCCAAGTTTAATGTCATTTAACTATGGTTATACCATCGTTTAATACATTAAAATTATATTTTTCATTCAAATTTTCACCTTTTCGCTTTAAGCCTGTAAAAACATTGCAGAATCGTTTTTCCTCAAAATCACGCCATTTGAACCCTGACAAACTTTGCAGAGCCATTTTCAACCTAGCAGTACCATTTTTCGACACCCATTGCCCTGAATTTCCATTACAAAGTACTACATTGTCCTCTGCGAAGCCATTTTCAAAAAATTGAAGACTGAGCACCTCTGCAACGTCTTCAACCGAATTCCGCTAGTTCTCGAGGTACTTTTCTTCGAAGTTGCCCTCTGAGATTTCGAAATTCCTGTTGATTTCAAATAATTACCAAAGTTACTGCAAAAAAGTGTCCATTTTTCAGGGGAAACTCTGTCAAAATTTCCCTGGAATCCCTAATTTCCCTTTCTCGCAGTTTTTTCCATATCCTGGTCCGTTTTTCTATTGAAATCAATTTTAAATACACGTTCTGAGCTTTAAATTCCTTGCATTTCCTAAAAACCCTGCTCAGAAACCCCATTTTCAGTAGAAATTTTCCAAGAAACCCCTGTTTCTCGTCAAGGAACTTAGCAAACCGTTTAAGCTTGCTTCGTTCATTATTAAAAATGACCAAGAAATAGTTAACCCCCAAGAATGGAGGCCCAAAATCTCAAAAGAAGTCTTCTGCAAAGATTCCTCAGCCTATGTCCTTTAAAATCGACAAACCAACTCCTGTACTCACGACTGATTCTACAGAAGTGGTCAGACCAATCCAGCCTCCAGTAATTTCTCCAGAGAACAGCCCTTTAGTTGATATGGAATATAGAATACTAGACCCTAATGTAGAATTTAACCTGCTTGATGTCTATAATTGGTGCTATGGCAAATCAGTGGAAAAGGGTGACAAAGATATTCCAATTTGGGAATCCAATCTGCCTAGATATATTGTCCCTCTCACTCATTATGTTCCTGACTTTATCAGATTATGCCAAGCCTATTATATGCCAGAACAAAGATGTACTGTAAACAAAGAAAAATATATCCTGTTTTACATCACTGAAGAGTCAATAAATTCCATGCTGCAAATGAATCATGACCCCAATTCTGCTTCCCTATCAATAGAAGATTTAACCCAACTATATCTTGACTTGGAGTTCAATACTAGATTCAAAATATACCAGACTTTTTGTCCAAATCAAGTTGATATTCCTAAGTTAAATCCTCCTTTCGACACCGTTGATTTCCCAGATGAAACTAGACATATTGTCTCAATGCTCTCCTTCATACTAGGATACGCCAGTGATGAATTCACTGATGTGGCTATCCTAGGTTTTCTTTCAACTCTAAGTGTTGGTCAATCACCATCCATTCAGTTCAATTTTGCTAGATTTATTGCTGAAAGTATGCATTATCAGTTATCCAGATTACTAGACGAAGGAGTTTTCAGATACTCCTCTTATCTACTCCACCTCTTCCTATATTATCAAACAGATAAGTTTCCAATTGAATGTGAGAAAGTGGATGCAGAAGGAAAATTTCTATCAGTAGTATTTTGGTCATCTATTCTAAGGAAATGGAACAGAAAGTATAGTTTTACAGATTTCAATGACTCATTTATAGCCCCTTCTATGTATCTCTTGGAAAAAGAGGAGATCCCTAGGATCAATGATGAGACAAGAATAATTATGTAGTTATCAGAGAGCTAAAAAACTGGAGATTGGTATTTATATAAAAATCATACAGAAATTAGAGTGTATGGCTCATCCCTGGACCCATATAAGTTACCTAGATATGTTACTACAAGAATATTTTCTTTAGAATATCTGAGACAACTATTGAATGTAGATGAAATCAACTTCATAGCTTTCAAGAAAAATACCCAATTTAAGATGAAAAATCAAATTGGGCCATTCATTGTGAATAACAGAGAAGCTGCCAATGAGATAAATGTCAAACTTAAAGAGTATAAATTCCCATGTAGTTTTACATGGAAGTATGACCCACAAGGTATTTTGAGTGCAGTAAGGGTAAAATGTAAGTTGTCTATTTAATTGAATGATCTTAAGCCCCATATTGAAAGATATGTAAATAAAATTGAATGGGATCCAAACACCCTATCTGATGATGATTCACAGGCAACATAGGTAATACAGGTAGACAGTGGCAAAGGCAAACAGATTGAACAGATAGTACATGTGGCATTAGGGGAATTTTGAGGTCTAAAATGGGCCTCCTAAGAAAAATGTACAACAAAAATAAAATTTATAACAACCAATAGGATTCAAGATGATTATGTCAACCATGGGGGATGATTTACCATTTTTTAAATAAAAGGGCAAAAATATTAAGAAATAATAAAATAATAAAACTACTTTTTCAACTTGTATTTTCAACTTATCTCCCAAAGTTTTTACTCAAATTTCGAGTGGGAGCACTCGTTGGATGCGAAATTTAATTCCTCATCCAAGGAGTACCCATGTTTCATACTTTCGATGAACCCTGCTACAAGAAAAATGAGAAATACATAAAAAAAAACATGATTACAATCACGTTTTTCATGTATTTCTAATTTTTTGTGTAGTAGAAACCATCGAAAGTATGCAACATGGGCACTCCTTGGATGAGGAATTAAATTTCGCATCCAACGAGTGCTCCCGCTCGAAATTTGAGTAAAAACTTTGGGAGATAAGTTGAAAATATGAGTTGAAAAAGTAGTTTTTTCATTTTTCCCTCTAAAATTTGATGATGTCATCAAATATTATTTGATTTTTTCCACTATTATTTTATAATTTTTTTAGGAGGTCCATTTTAGACCTCAAAATTCCCCTAATGCTTCTACAAGCAAAGATACTGATAATGTACATAAAAGAGACAGAGAAGGAGATAGTTTCATAGCTGAGACTATTGAGGACATAAAATTCAGAACTCCTTATAGTAAAAAAAGCAAGTCAACAGAAGAAGAAAAGGATAAGGCTATAAATATTGATATAGATGATGAAGCAACAAGAATAGTCACTCAAACATTAAAAGAGCTTCAAAATGTAAAAATTGGAACACAACAAAAAGATACAGTCATGAAGGAAAACCAGGCTACTGTCAATTTGCCTCCTTCTTCTTAGGAAACTGACAATACAAATTCAGAGATTCAGATCAGATTCAGACAGATTAAAGAGAAGAATGAAGAGCTCAAGAATCAAGCTCATTCTAGATTTCTTAAGGAAAATCCTGGAAAAGGCTTCTTTCAGCATTTGATTATTCATCCAATAAATTGGTAATGTCATTCTTGAAGCCTACAGTGGCTGAGCCAAAATCAGTGGCAGATTATTCCAAAACAGATCTTGAACTGGATGCAGATGCCATTCATGAATTAAATCAAATTGAAATTCATAGGAGCAATACTGAAATGATATATTCCAAAATTTAGGCTTGAGAAAACAGTGCTCAACCTCCAAAATCAAATGAAGTTGGACAAAGCCTCACTGTATGCTAATAATTTAAGAATAAAAGCACTAGAAGATATAGTGATTGAAGCAGGGGGTGACCTAGCCAACATTGAAGGGGAAAAAGTCTTAATTAAATAGAAAAATGTGGATATAGCTGCTCTTAGAAAACAGTTGAAGTTGCCTCAGAGTGAAAACTCTCAGGAAAAATAAATTCTATAGCAAAAAACAGAGAATGATGATTTAAAGCAACTTGTACATCAAATGACAGATCAGATAAAAACAATGGAAAGTCAAATAGAAGCTCTAATGAAAGAGAATGAAGAACTAAGAAAAGCACAACCAATGGTCATTCCTACAGTGATCCCCACTGTAAACATTGTTATACCATCTACTTTGGCAGAACACTTGGCACCGAAAGGAGTACTGGAAACTGCAGTGCCAATTACTTCTCTAATCTTTGCCTCTTCTTCTTCATCCTCACAGAGGAGCACACTACAAGACCAAGATAAAGATATTCTTAGTTTGAAAGGCACTATTAAAAATTTAGAAAATTCCAAAAATGATGCCTTGATTACTTCTAGAGGACATGAGAAAAGGGTTGATCGACTACAAGAACAGGTAAATATTCTGCAAGCACAAGTAAATCTTACAGATCAGGTGGCCTATATAAAAAATCATTTATGGACCAAAATTATTGAAGGCATTCATTCTCAATGGCCTTCAATTCGGATAATTTATGAACAGAGGGAGTTACTTCAAGGTTCTAGTGCAGAGATTGACAAGACTAAGAGGGAAATTGACAATAAACCAGCCCAAGCAATCCAACTCATAGCTTTTTTAAACAGTAAAACCAGGGAAGAGTTGGAAGAATTGAAAATTGTTGATAGAACAGAAACAATTCTTCAAATCAAAAAGGTCCTAACAAAAGAAACATAATGAGTAATCTAGAGGACCGGTGTAAAGACATGAATTTATCCATCTCAAGATTTTTAGCCAAATACAAAACATTGTCAGAAGCAGGTTTTCCTGATATTCATGCATTGAATGACAAGTTAATGCCTCAGAAATATTATGATCTAAAAATCAGAAATCATGCAAAAGAGCAAGCCAGACAACAACTGCCTCAAGGATCACCAACAGGAAAAATACTTCTTCAGTATTTTGAAAATCTGTTCTTTTTAGATAATGAGATCAAGCATATGTTCACTATCAAGCCTAACTTTTCCAAGTATACAGAGGCAAATGAAAGTTACAGAAAATTGAAGACTATGAAGATCCCCTCTGCAGAAAAGTGGCAAGAATTCACAAATCTGCTGTGAATTTAATGGATAAAAAACAGGAAATTCACTTGGAAATTCATTTTTTACTGTTACCTCAAATGGTAAAAATACAGGGTTAAAGTGCACAACAACAATCAGTTCAAATTAGAATAATCAGTTCTATTTTTTCTTGTAAAAAGGTAACATCTTGCAAACTGTTTTGCAGTTGTCCCTCTTTTTAAGTTTTATTTCCTATTTTTTATTAAAACATTATCTCAATTCCTGAGATATTTTGTAAACATTTTTTTGTATAAATACTTCACAATTCGAAGTATTCAGTGTGAATAAAATTTCTCAAGACAACTATAGTCTTATTTGCTGGTTATATTGAAGTTGGTGAGTCAATTAGTGAAAGCAACAAACTGGAAAGAGATTAGAAACATCATAGCTAAGGATTCTCGTGGTGACAAGGTAAGTATCATTTCTTTCCTTGTTTTCAGTGTATTTCTTTAAAGTTTACATTCATTCATATTATGTTTTTCTAGTCTATAATGATCAACTAAGGAAAAATTAAACAGGATTAGTGATAATAAGCTCCCTGTTTCGAAACTTGTTGGCATTTTAATGTTTTCTACTTTGTTCGTGCTCTCTACTTGGCCATTGGCCTGTGGGTGATATGGAGTTGTAATCTTGTGCTGAATGTGGTAGTTTTTCAATGTTTCAGCTAATTTATTACCTACAAATTGTGGTCCTCCATATGTGATTATGTCCCTTGGGAGACCATAGCGCACAAATATTTGGAAAAGAAACTATACTACAGAGTCCTCTGTAGCTTTTGAAAGTGCCTCTGCTTCGACCCACTTAGTGACATATTCGGTTGCAACTAGGATGTATGTTTTTGGTTTGAGGGAGGACTAATAGGGCCAAAAAAATCAAGTGCCCAGTGTTCAAATGGTTCAATCACTAGTTGAGGGTTCAAAGGCATTTCATCAGACTGCCTAGGGCATCCTTCCCTTTGGCAGCTATCACAGGCCTGCACGAATTTTTTGGCATCCTTAAAGATGGTAGGCCAGTAACAGCCTGTTCGTAAAACCTTATGGGCAGTTCTACTATTCCCGGTTAGATCCCCTTCTTCAATCTTCTTATCTGTAGCTTAAGGATTCTTAAGTGCCCTTTTGCTCAGATTCCATCCACTCCATCAAATCAAGCCTATACATAGCCTTAGAAGGTCACCTATCTTGCCCTTATCACATTTGCATCTCTGAGCCTTATTTATTAGTTCTGCTTGCCTAGAGAGTTTACTCCATTGCCCAATATTCTGGTAGATCCTTCTAGTTTACCTTGAAATCTCTTTATTCCCACCAATATTTTAAAATCAAACCCAAATACACAATCATAGCTAGCCTAATATCTGTTACTAAAACAGAGCTAAATCATACGGAGAGATCCCTCTCTGGAGTTCAAGAAGGCTAGATCTTGAATTCCCAAAGAGGTTCTTGGTTACCCCTGGTGTTCTTAACTACAAAAATCCATATCCCACAACCTGAGAATTACTAGGGTGATAACAGGCCTTGGGGGTATTATGATCCTTGGAGGAAACTCCCACAGCTAGAAGAGTTGACAGAGAAAATTGGATCGAGTACAAAGGTGTGGCAAGTGGGTTTTACCCTGCACCAATTGTTATGGTGCATATATGATGTGTATTACAGTTTATCTTATAATTTTGTTGAAGTAGCATACAAAAATTTACATAGTGATATGAGAATCACTCTCTAGAGTATACATCGATTTTGTACACATGGCTTTTCAGTTGATTTTTAAGATATATCATTGGTGATGCTCACATGATTATATAATGAACCATTAAGTTGAACTATGAAATTATTCCTCACAACACACACATATTGATGAATTAATAATTTTTCTCATATAATTTTTTTAATCTATTTTGAAAAAAAAAAAAAAAATTATATAATTATTTCTAAGAAGAACAAGAGAGAATTCCTTACCATATCTTCGTAAAACATATAATAGCAAGAAAATTAATCTATTGAAATTTCATTTCCAAACATATTCAAGGAGTAAAATGAAGATTAAAAGGAGATATTCATGGATTTACCTATAAAATCACCTCATAATTAAGAATGTAAATGTACAATATTGATGATACATAGGTTAGGAGAAAATTAATCTATTGAAATTTCATTTCCAAACATATTCATGGAGTAAAATGATGATTAAAAAGAGATATTTATGAATTTACTTATAACATCACCTCATAAAAATGTAAATGTACAATATTGATAAAATTTATTTATATATGATAAATAATAAACCTTTATCTCACATGTATCATATAATCTTATAAACAAACAATTGCACCGGGGGTGCAATCCTCAAAACTTTTAAACTATCTAATGTATATATACCTATTTAAAGTATTTGGGGCCCACATTACAAATGCCCAAAGTGAAATATTTGTGCATATGTTATATATGAGCCAATGGTTTAAATAACTATCGGGCGGTGAAACAAAACTTATAACAAAATATTAATAAAACTATATCATATGTCCGGACTTCAAAAAAAATAAACCCGATTTCAATCACAAATTCGCGTTCCAAAATAGCCTGCTGATCTCACCCTAATTTGTGACGCGAAAAATTCATAGAATACGCCATATAAAAATTAGGGTCTCTTTTTTGGCTTTGCGTACGGAGGCAAACTGTGACACGAAAATCAAATTAATTCCGCCCTATAATGTTTCGGGTCCGGAATTCCACAATGCAGGCGGGCCAAAAAATAACGCAATCGAATCACCTTCTTCCACGTGGATGGCTGATTTGGTCTGTGTTCTGTGGGACCACGTTCTTTTGAATTAAAATCTCCCACGTTTACTATTACATTGCTCTGTTTCCAAAACAATACAGCGCTCTGTTTTTAAGTGTGCAGGGACTGTGATTTCAAAACCAAAATTGATTGTTCATCATTTTTAGAAAGTGACTGTTTGACAGAGCCATTCAAACAGATTTAGAAAGCGGCTAGAGGATAGTGTAGATGAAATTAATATTTCAACATCCCTCATTCACTGAGAATACCCTCCTTGGTGCCTTCTTCGCTGGACTATGATGTGTTCATCAACAGTCGTGAACCCGATGTCCGTTTCTTCGCCAGGCATCTTCACAACAGTCTTGTTTCCAGAGGATTGCGAGCCTTTCTCGACAGCATAGAATTGCAGGCTGGACAATCCATACCTTCAAAAATAAAATATGCAATTAAAGGAGCCTCTCTCATTATTACTATTTTCTTTCCAAATTATGCGCAATCGCAAAGGTGCCTCCATTAACTACTCCTCGCGTTGCTCTGTAAGCTGACCATTTTTGCAAAGGCATATAACTATCGTTTATTGCATATAAGTGTCGTTATACCGACGGCGGCCAGAGCGTCACTATTGCGACGGCTGCCTCCAAACGTCGCAATTGCGACACTTAGACATTGTGTCGCAAACAAAGTGTCGCTATTGCGATGGCTACCTCCAAACGTCGCAATTGCGACACTTAGACATTGTGTCACAATTGCGACGTTTGGAGGCAGCCGTCGCAATAGCGACGCTTTTGGGCATATTTTCGCAATTGCGACGTCTTCCTCCAAACATCGCAATTGCGACACTTTTTCTAAGTTTCGTTATTGCGACACTTTTCTCTAGACGTCGGTATAGCGATGGTTTCAAGCGGGATTGAAAAAATTTGGGGAAATTTTCGACATTTGGTCAAAAGTGTCAGAACCAAGTGTCGGAATTTCCGCCAAATGTACTACTGAGAATATTGACATCCCATTGTTGGGTAACATTGCAAGGCATGCTATGCCACTGCCTGCTTCACAGAAACCATAATACAGAGGACAGGAGGTTTGATGAAGTTTATTGTTGCATTCAATGAATTACACTGTTCCTACTGCATTACTGCTTCAATACCTACTGAACTCGACTTTCAAAAAACATGACATTGAAATTGTGCTTCAATGCAATATTTATGCCTTTTTTTAGATTAAGATACAGGGATTAGAGGGCAGTTTCTGTGAAAAATTTACAACCACAAGGATGTTTGTTCACCCTCAATAGCTAAGAGGTTGGACTCAAATTGTCCTCCCTACCCAAGGGGGATTGTTAGGTCTATGTGTAGGATGTTTGTTCACCCTCAATCTCAAAGAGGTTGGACTCAAATTTTTTTCAACCAATTAGTGCATTTATTCATTATTCGAATGCTTTATGAGCCTACCTACTTGATTTAAGCTCCCTTTGGTACCGAGACTATAACAAGGTAAAGGCGAATTTGGGAGTATGGGAGGAATGACAAAATGTATTTGATCGCTACATAACGCACATTGAGGCCTAGATAAAGTTGATTGATGAATGGTAGAATAATTTATATAGGATAAGCTCCTAAGGGAGTCCCAAAGTAATGTTGAAATCTAACCCTATCCAAAAGCTTTGCATCCTAGAGTGGGAATGCACTCTTTCCCAATTCATGGATACCAAAATTTTCTACTCATTTTTATATTTCCTTACCAGGGAAATTCTGTGTCAAACATGCATTCCTCCATCAATGAGGCACTTTATAATATAGTGATGGAAGGAGTCCATGATACTCTTCGCTCCTTCATGCAAGATGTAGAGGTGAAATTTGACACACATAAGTGTATCCAAGGGCTTAATAGGCATTTAGGAAACATGAAATCCATAAAGCAGGTTTTAAACATTTTGGACTTGAAAGGCCAAATGTGTCACTCCAAGGGCTTAAGAAGAATTTAGGAACTATGAAATCCATGGAGAAAATTATAAACACTATGGACTTGAAAGGCCAAATGTGTCACTCCAAAAAAAATGTGGGATTGAATGACACAAAAGATAAGCCCACAATATCCATGGAGTAGGTTGTAAACATTATGGACTTGAAAGGCCAAATGTGTCACTCCAAGGACTTAAGAAGAATTTAGGCACTATGAAAGACTTAACCTCTATTAAAATAGTCAGCCCACCTATTAAATTATACAAGCTCTTTTGTTACATTTAAAATATAAATGATGAACATAATGACTTGGTCAATTCAACCAACCATATAATAATCTTCTCAACTAAATTTTGATCCTAAAATTTCCTATTTTTCATATCACATGGAAGAATCACCCCAGCAAAAACTACACTACCAAAAATTTCTCCATCATAAGCTATTTTTGCTGGGAAATAGATAAACCTATTTGTTAATGGTTGGTTGGCCAACCTTTCGAGCAGTGGATTATACACTCATTGGTTTAATACACCATAACTCTTCTTCAGTACTATCCACTCATTGTATCCACTCATTACTTTAGTACACCCTAACTCTTTTATCGAGCATAAGGGAAATATAAGGACCACCAATTACTAGATTTGGTGGTATTAAACTGAGAAAATAATGCGAAGGGGCCATATAACTAATTAGATTCAAGGATATAAAAGTGTTTTGATGGCCTAAGAATATTGACATCCCACTTCTGGGTAACATTGCAAGGCATGCTATGCCACTACCTGCTTCACAGAACCCATAATACACAGGACAAGAGGTTTGATGAAGTTTATTACTGCGTTCAATGCATTACACTATTCCTATTTCATTACTTCTTCACTACCTACTGAACTGGACTTTCAAAAACACGACACTGAAATTGTGCTTCAATGCAATATTTATGCCTTTTGGTAGCTTAAGATACAGGGATTAGAGGGTAGTTTCTGTGAAAATTTTACAGCCACAATCTGAAAATAGTGAAATTTTCATAAATATATGACATGAGTATGTAGATCATGAAAAATTAGCTAAGAACCAAAATGAGTATATAGACACGGTAGTGTTTCAGAAGCAAGGAAGGAAAGTAGCAAAGAAGCTTAAATACCTTGATCTAAGGCTTCCAGAAAATTATGGAATTTCTCCAACTTGTGAAGCTGTGCTTGTTTAGATGCTAACCCAGTTATATAAACCCTAACTGGTTTCCCTATGCATTGTACCCTTTAGCTGAAAATTTGGCGCCAAATGATATTTCTCGCTCTCCATGAAAGAATCACAACTCCATAGTTCTCCATTGCAAACCCTTTAAACCAAGGTTGATCATTGTTGTGCCGAAAATTAGGATTAATGGCTTAGTGAATGCTGTATGGAATGTGTTGTGCAGACACGCAGGATTGTGCGATGTGGATGGCTTTTAGGGAAACCAGATGAGAATGTATGCGCGATGTGGACGGCTTCATTTCTGAAGGAAATCTTTCAAAATCTTTCAGTGTACTGTACTAAGCACGGAGAATATATTATTAAACAATTAGTATTTGGAGAATACAATTAAACGACCTCCTGAACAGATAGATTCTTGATGGTGTGCCCACTTGTCATCCCAACTTAGCTGTTAAAAATTATTACAAAATACTATTGAGCAAGTCAAAAAATTATTTTTGCTCCAATTTATGGTTAGCAGATCATCTCAACTTCAATTCTTAATCATCATTACAAAATACTATTGAAGTTGTAACCCTAATTCCAAAAATTATTTTTTCCCCAATTTCTATTAAAATTATTTCTATTATTTTTAGAGCTAAACAAAACCTGAAAGAGAAATTATTAATGTTTGTGAGATGGGCTCAGTTAATTAAAAGTCTCCTCACCTTTTCCTGCACATGTTATCCACACCAATGTCGAGAATATTAGTGATACATGGGCGATCAGAGAGCCAAGGTGCGCAGGGGCATAGCTTACTATCAATAACAAGTGTGCTCAAGAGCTTAGATGATAGTTGAGAGCTCAACTACCAAATTCAAGGAGCCTACTCTCCAATTGGTTTAGGAGGAAATTACTCAGGCAAAGACGAAATCAAAAAATGATCAACATGCCCTCATGAATACTTCATGTCGACAAAGGTAATGGATTAGGTTCTGGATTCCAAACATACCTGAGGTTGTTTCAACTAGTATATGTATTATGGTCGACATCTATTGACATTTAAAGTTTCTCCCAAAGAAATATGTGCTTTGGAAAGGGATTTGAAATTTCCAAAATAATAGGAGTGTGTTTATTTATAGAGATTGGGGACTCGAAGACCATTATTAATGATATGGAAAAAAAAAAATCATGAGGGGGTAACTTTCTAGCCTTATTTTAGATCAATAAGATAATTGGGAGGTTCCTTCATTGATATAGATTCCTACCATGTCTTGTGAGAACATAACCAAGGGATGATTTGGTGGGAGAAAGTTAATTCAAAACAAAATGAAGGGGATATTATAGTTAATGGTGTATTATTCAAACAACTTATTCCCTTTATAGTTAATCAAAGTTTATTTGACAAAGCACCATGTAATCAAAGTTTATTTGACAAAGGGATTGGCTATTAATTGATTGGTTCAAAGGAAAATATGTCAAGTTATTTATGGTTAGCACCTTCTGGTACACTTTACTAGAGACCTTGGCTCTTGATATTACTGGAATGGATTTGATGATACTACAAATCCTCTTGTTCAAGTTGGTCAAATCCATTACAAAATTACAATATGGAGGAGATGATCTTGAAGACCTCTCAAGGAAAGTTGGTCAAATCCATTACATAATTACAATATGGAAGATCAAGGAAAAAATGGTGTACATCAAATACAACATTACATGTGCTCCCTTCTTAATTCGTATATATTAAACTGCCTTGTTAGAAGCAGCTCTGTGGTTTCACCACATCGGTCTTTGTGCCTTTTACATCTTTACACTGAGCCTGTGAAGATTCTACTCCATGAATCCTATAGATGTGTGCAACTCAATTCCCTGGCACGGTACACTAGGGCCGCATGAAATAGCCACCAGAAACATTGAACATTGAGTGGAAGTGAAAAAGTCATCATTGTAGATAGACTTCTGGGAGAAAACATTGAACATTGAGGGGAAGTGAAAATTTCTAGAAAGACTTATATTTCTAAATAAATACTTATATTTCTAAATGTTTTATTTTTAGGGTAGACTGTTGTCTATTTAGAAAATCTAAAACCTATTTATAAAGAGGGATAAAGTGTCTATTCGAAATGTTAAAATTTTAAACCTCTTTACATAGTTTTAACAGACTTTTAGTTTAATAATCTATTTACAATATGAAAAATTACTAAAATTTATATTCAAACAAAATTTATCATTTATATATAAAAAAATTTGGTGATAATTACATCTAAGTATATTTTGTTGATGTTTTTAGAACTAGTCATTAGCTACTAGCCAACGTAATTCAAGAAGATGAACCACACTTAGAAACATGTTAGAAAAATATAATTAAATGTGATTACCACGAAAAAACTTTATATACATTTTATAAATCACAAAAACAAAATTCCTATACATAAATTTTAAAAAAAGTACCTGACTGGAGAAGCTATTAAACGAGGTCTGTGAGGGGAGGTTGGCAATGGTCACATTTCCTGTGGCGAATTTCATGTTGTCCACCAAATTATAAACAACCATATATGTTTATATGTACAAATGAAAAAGAAAATATGTAGAGATATATTCTTAACACTATTAATTATAATTATTTATAAAATCTAAATTTATAAATTAAAAAAAATAACAAAATTAAATAGTTTGCATTAAATTTGAATTTAAAGAAAAGGAAATAACATTTTTATGATCATCTAAAATAAACCAAATTTATATTCTTATATATGAACTTCTTACCAATAAAATAAAAATAATACAACCATCAAACACTTAGAAATCAAAATACATTACACGATCTTTAAAAAAATAAAAAATAAAAAATAAAAGAGATAAATAAAAAGTGGACACAGGGAATAAACATCTAACTAAAATGACGGATGATGAGTACATTGAAAAAGAGGACACCCAAAAAAATAAACAGGAGCATCTAATTAAAATAGCATGAGTACATTTTATTCAATATTAATATTACTTTTCTAACCAAAAAAATTAATATATAATACCACAAATAAACATAATACTTGTATGCTTATAAAATTTCCACAGGTTTGATGTGAGAGACATATAGTAAAATAAAATAAATTTAGTAAAATAAATTTCCACAGTTTTGTCATTCACCAAATGAGGAGTCAACTAACATAGCTTTCGCTAATTTACAGATGCATTTCCATCTAAAGACTAATATTGTGAGCTTGGGATTGCCGAGAGGTTCTCAAACTGACTGTGAAGGGATTTCATCATTTTGATGGTTCATCTGAAGTTGGAAGTCGTGAATTCTTTCATATTGTTTTACAACTGTAAGGGCGATCTAGAAGAGCAACTCCAAAAGAGAGTGACAATTTATACTATAGGAAGGTGTAGGTAGAGGGGGGAATTTGAGGATCCCACTGCTCCACCTTCACAACTGGTATTGTCCATCATTGGGTCTTTCCAATTGCATACTCTATCACTAACTAGTTCAATTTCAAATTCCCAATTTCTTGCCAAAATAACGAGTGGTTTACTACCAATTGCCACGAGATAATACCAATGACTAACAAAGGTCAAATGAATAGCACCATAGCGAAATAAAGACAAAAAATTCTCCCGTGAAAGCCAAGGAAACCGATGTAGAACAATAACCATTTCAAACAAAAATTTATTGATCTGCACCTTGCTCACATAATCACATCCTTAGTTAATTACCTCCATAATGTTTCAAAGCTTGCGCATAAACAAATGATTCTTCCCTGGCATGTCCGGACCTTGATGGAAGAGCTCGGTTGCAAGAGAGAATTTCAAGGAATCAATCTCGGACAAGTCAAACCACTACACAAATCTCTCATCCATAGCCTGCGAGCTCAATGGAACCTTTCAATCACTGAAGAGGTAGAGCAATCTGGAGACCTAGAAGGAGCCTTTACTAATATTAATAATTTTAATTAAAAATTTAATTCATTTATTTTTTTTATAATTTTTTTATTTGATCACTATAAAACATATAATAAAATAAAACCTATAATAAAATAAATAAAAAATTTGAGTGATTTAATACTTATTAAATTAATACCTTTAAGTTATATAAATATATCACATTTATCCACATCACCTCATAATTCCTCATAACCTTTTTCTTTGCAGGATGCTTAAAAAATAAAGGAAAAGAACAACTACCATATATTCGGGCAACCAATGCGCTCTTAGAGTCTTTATTATGCAGCATTCCTTAGCCTCATCCCAAAAGTTCTAATCAATCCATATTTTTATTTGAAGTTTTGTAAAATGTTTCATATTGTTTTTCACCTATATTTTTATACATCTTAAAATCAGTTGACTAGTAAATAATCCCAAATATGTCACCCAACATGGTTGTGTGAGTTCATTGATTGTCCAGGTTCGGGGATGTGAAAAATTTCGACGACGTGAAGGGATGGACACACCATATATCTTGAGTGGGGATGTGAGTGGAGTTAGATAAGAGGATGGAGGCTTCTTTTATGTTGAAGTGGGCAGCCGCATTAGAGCCCCATCTTAGCTTGCCCGGTTGATCATCCCTTTGAATCTTCCGTTTCCTTAGTTCATCAGCTAGGTTAGTCCAATCCTGAGAGCGATTTTTCTGGACCCATTCCAAGGCCTCGAGTCATTCCCTCCATTCAATTTTTTCTTTGTTTTTCCAGGAAAGGGCTTCTTTAACCGAGGGAAAGCCCATAAGAAGAGTGTCATCCACATATTGTTGGTGGGTTGAAGGGGGGTTAGAGGGGTAGAGGTTAAGGGGTTAGAGGTTTAGGGGGTTAAATGGGTTACGCGTTTAGAGGTTTAGGGGGTTAGGGGATTTAGCAGTTAAGTATTTTAGGGGTTAGGGTTTTGGGGGTTAAATGGGTTAGGGTTTTATGGGTTTAGGGGGTTAAATGGGTTAGGGGTCGAGAATTAGGGTAATTGTGAGGGAATGATAACTAAGGAGTGTCGGTGCATGCCAAGGATTGAAAAGGCATGCTAACACATGCCAGAAAGTGTTGGGCACAAAATTTGGGTTGGGCACAACATTGACTTTCCAATGACTTGGTTGGGTTCCCAAGTCGCAAAAAAATTAAGGCTATCTATGACGACATGAAAGCTAAGGAATACCAAGGTGTGGTAGGGAAAGCCTAGAAGTATTAACACATGCTACGCAATTCCAAGGCATGATAGGCATTCTAAGATGTGCCAGGTGCCAGGGTGTGGCATGAACACATCCCAGGGAGTGTGAGGGCCAAGTGTCATGGAAAC
The DNA here is from genome assembly GCA_034641835.2 of Pinus albicaulis. Lineage (NCBI taxonomy): Eukaryota > Viridiplantae > Streptophyta > Pinopsida > Pinales > Pinaceae > Pinus > Pinus albicaulis. Next base: position 729,389,260 of record CM076578.1, on the reverse strand, counting down.
ACAAGGGAGCACTAGTTTCAAATGCATGGAAATGAAGTATCAGCCAATTCTAGGTGTGCTAAGAAGGGAGTGACACGGTATTCTAGGAAGTGCCAAGGCATGTTAGAGTGCTATGGAAGCATACAAAGATGTTCCAAGTGCCAAGGTGTGCCAATGTGTGATAAGGAGTGTTAGGGAGTGCCAGGAAAACATAACAGAGCGCTAGGTAAAAATGCATAAATGAATGAATAAGAATGTGTGACAGGGAGCGTTAGCGAGTTTTAGGTATATCGAGGAGGGAGTAACATGGTATGATAGGCAATGCTAAGTCATGTTATAGTGTCAGGGAGACATGCATCCAAGATGTTTTAGGTTCCATGGTGTGCCAACATGTGCTAGGAAGTGTTAGGGATTGTCAGGGAAAAACAAGGGAGCATTTACGTTGTAGCCATTGCAGGACCTCGATAATTTTTTTCCATGGAGAATTATTTACGTTGTATCCATTGCATTAAAGCAAGAGGCCTGTCAATGCTTTTTTGTATGTGTTTATAAATTGGAAGAGACCTTAAAATCTACCTCACCAATCTGACCACAATTGGTGAGTGCAAGCATTTTCGAAATGGAATCATGAGTGGAGCCTTTTCCAAAAGAGATTATTCATTTACATTACAATATATACAACATGTAGTTAGTGTTCCATCCATGTTAGCGCACACACCTGATGGTATAAGTCCTTAACTGGTACAAAAAAAATGATTTTATATATTCACATATGGGACAGTCACAAGATGTAAACAAAATCACATAATTATCAAAATCCTAAACTAGGAATATGCTAAATTGCTTCAAAATGTGCTTGAAACTAGGTAGGAATCAAAGATAATCATTGCAATGGGTTAAGGGGATCTAAGAGAGAATTATGTAAGGAGCTTCTTCTAGGTAAAGGAAATTTGTATTACTATTGTTAAAGGGGGTGGCCTACAAGGATACATTGGTAGCTATTGATGCAAGAGCATAATTTCAACAATTTATTTCGAAATTTGTATTTTTCCTCCAGAAGGTCTTAGATATTTATAGGAGGAAGTTGGTTTCCTTGTTGCCCTATAATTTTGTAGAATTTCTAATTTCATATTTGGGATAGGAAATTTTAGTAATTTTAGGCATAAGTGAAGATGTTGTTTGATTTTTAAGGCCTCCTATTCATTACGAAAGTTGATTCTTATGATTAGGATTACTTGTGGCATCCTATGTATTTTTCAAACTCCAATACACCAAGGAAAATATGTGGAGGAAATTTGAGGGAAGTGTGAATGTCCATAAAATGTAGATCGGATTTGGGGAACTTGTAGCTCTTTTCCTTGGACCCTACTAGTTCTTAGAGGCTGTATTTGGAACGGTTAGCAGGAAAAAGCATAATATTCCCAAGAATATTAGTGTTGGAGCACCTGTGGTTTGGGAGAAAGGATAAGGGCTTCTAGGAATTAAGGGGTTTAAGGGTTTAGGAGCAAGGGGTTAAGGGTAAAGGGTAAAGGGTTAGGGCTTATGGGATTTAGAGGTTAGGGGGTTGAGATATAGGGGGTTTAAGGGTTAGAGGTTAATGACTTAGTGGTTAAGGTATTCAAGGGTTAAATATTAACCATCAAGGGCTTACATGTCAGGGGATTTAGGGGTTAAGTGCCTAAGGGTTATGGTATTTATGTGTCAGCGAGTTAAGGGGTTAGGGGTTAATGAGTTTAGGGATTAGGGGTTATGGGTTAAGGGTCAAGGTTTAAGAGGATATGGGATTAGGGTTTATGTGGTTCAAGGATTCTAAGTTAGGGGTTAAGGGTTAAGGGGTGTTACACAACATTTTTTCACTGTCCCTGCAATCTCCCATCCCGCACATTAGAGGGCTTTTCCTGTGATTTGTGAGTAGTGAAATGACCTAAAACCACTTTCGTGGCATCCCCTTTCACAAGGACAATCATTCCCCTGAAGAAAGTTTCCTCTGAAAAACCCTGAAAATAGATCTTTTAGCCTTGGCCCGACTAGCCAGTTAAGCCCTCGCACCAATGGGGGAAATCCACCATAGAGGGTGCGCCAGCTGGTGCTCTATCCCTGTGTCTCACTCATGCCAAGCTTAATAAGGGATGTTTTTTTTAAATAAATGGTGTAAGTTTGATTCCAACAAACTCCTGAACGAGTCACCAAAAGGAGTTGGGTGGTTTGGCTCCAGATCTCCATGTATGGGAAGTGGTTTTCCAAATATCATGGAAGCTTCCTTAGAGATAGGGCCAATCCCATGATTGTAGGGATCCCAACTCCCCTTCCACTATCTATAAAATCTTGCCTTCTCCCTTATCAAGCTAGCTGAACTTGTAGCAAGGAGACTATAGCCAGACAACTTTTGAGAGCCAAGCCAAAGAGAGAGAGCTTTGTCCCATTTCTGACAGGCTTTGTTGAGACGTGCTCCGCTGTCAGCCCCGCCAAAGGAAGAACAAGCGTCAGGGATTTGGGTTGTATCTTTCCTTTGTTATTTTAATGATAAGCGATTTTGATTATGGTTTCATTCATGTGTCTATTTCTTTATGCAATGAATTATATCCTCTCTTACTGATGTATGGTTACAGGCTTTAGATTTTACATTTTATATTGTTCTATCCTTTGCATGTGTGCAGGTGTTCAGATGTGTCAAGCAGAAGAATCATGATCTACCAAGCGAGGGACGAGAAGTATCATCCTTTCTTCAACGACCACTGCGTAGGATTTGAGGTAGGCAATTCGTTATGATTTTTGTCATTTTGTAACTAGGAACCTGCGTCACTGCGTGACCTGATTATTGCTAGACCCGATCTGGGCTAGTAGGGATCGCCTCTGTCTACAGATGGGATTTACCTCTCTAGAAAGGGGTTAGTGGCTTTGGGTTTAAGGGATCAAGGGGTCAATTTTTTATGAGTTATGGGTGTAGGGCTTAAGGGATTGTGGCTTTGGGGTTAAAGGGATAGGTATTCTAGTGGTTATGGGTTAAGTACATATGGGTTGTGATAATGTGGCCCCTAATCCCCTTGTAAAAACTATTGGGGTTTCCCCTATAAATTTCTCTCATCGCCTTACCTATAGGTCCCCTACCCCCTATGTCATAAGTCCCTAAGGTTCCTTCTCATTCTCTAATGTTAGGATTATAGATCTGAGTAAATTATGCTCGAAACTCACACTTCTACCCATCCTTGCTACCCTTATGTCCCCTTGAACCGTTCAATACACCAAAAGATCCCTCTCCCCTAAAATTCATGGTAATTGTGTTAGGAATTTACCATAGGAAAAATAAAGAATTTACTGAGAGAAATAAACATAAAATGCCAGCAACAAATCATTAACATAAACACATATGTTTATTCGAGAAAACCCCAAACTCCAGGGAAAAACCCAACCAATGAAATTTCATTAACCATTGGCCACAACCCTGGCCAATCCGGCCAAGTGAGCCTTCACTGCTCACCTCCAGGCCTACATTACAATGAAGTATTCCCAGCCTTTTATAGGCTCCATTACATGCAATACCATGGGCTAAAAACCATGCGTGCACAATACCATGTGCCCCAAAACCACTACTATTTACCCTAGTCAACATTTGACTCTATCCTGAGTCAATTTTACCTAAAAATTCCCCCCTTAAACTTGACTTGGGGATTATTGACTAAATCCAGCCAAAACTACTAAGTGAGACAACCCCGCTCACTATAGCTCTTTCCCCCCTAAATATTTTTACCCAGGGTAATTGTTAACTTGACATCGCCCCTATCACCTAGGTCTAACCCATACTTTACCAGTGATTACCCAGGGGTACGCATGCCATACCAGGTCTTACAATAGTATGCCCATTTACATGCAAAAAATTAGCTCCATTATAATTTTTTTTTTTCATTGTTTCTATTCTTTATATGATCATTCTCTACATTCTTGATGTCCTCTCCAAAGAGGACATCATAGTTGTACATCAATCTGCAAAATTATTTGCGCATTTATTCAGTCCACTAATCACCATGAAAGTCACTGCTACAGATCTGTCTTCTTCTTACCTGCATCACATTTGATGCCTTTACCTCCACTCAAAAACCAATAAGCCACGCATGCTCCAACACAAGTTTAAGTTGATAGAATGTTCACGCTGCACATTCCCTTGAGAAGTGTTGCCAAAATCAAATAGATCCATTCCTCATCCACCGCTACAATATCTGATGGGCACTGATCACATTATTTTGTCATGAGCCTTTCCATAATGATCCATGATCTTGCACCCAACACCAGATCGTTTGTAATATGTCAAAATGGTCGTTTCTGAAATTGAGGTAGGAATTTCTAACGCGGCTCAAATCCTTAAACATTGCAGAGGTATTTGAACCCTCCTCATCTTCATCGGACGAAGATATGATTTCAAAGTAATTATTTTAAACCAACCATACTATCCACTGACACAACGTCCAGCAGAAACCTTTTCATCCATGATCGTGCTCTTCAATCTAGCGTAGAGAAACCCTTGCGCCAGATCTGCACCACCTCCATTTATACACCATCTCTTTGAACCTCAATGCCTGAAAAAATTGGGCTCTTCCACATTCGCTTCACCTTTGCCCAGATCTCGTGTTCAAATCCCACGGGCCGCAATGAACTTCAAAAAAAAAAAAAAAATTTCGTTTTGTCAAAACAACATTGTGAGGGAATCATTCTTTTTCTTCCATCGACCCTGATGCTGCAATCACACTCCTGCATCATTCAAATATCAAGCTCACGCTTAAGGTTAAAGTATGATGCCCTGTCCATGGTGACTATCCACACATCATGCGTGTATGACAACATTATGATCACCCACGATGCACCTCTTCGAATTCTTGGATTTCAAAATTTTGATCAAACTATTGATCTTGATATCTATAGCAATGACAAGTTGTGGATGTTGGCATAATCCCCATGGTTGTTCCAGCTAGATCCACACTTGGGCATCTCACATTTTTTGCACGCATTCCTCGGTCATAAAGTTGTTCCTCAGTGAGAATGAGTGTTAGCTCTGCCGACTGCGACTCCGGCTTTGTGAAGGTACTTTTTTCCACCATTTTCAGCGATAATTGTGATCGTTCATGTCGATCCAAAGACTGTACACCAGCACCATCTCATGGAAGCAAGAGATCTAGTCTACCTCCGCCTAGAGATTCACCATCTTTGGGTTAAGGAAATCCGAGAAGTCCATAGCGCCGGTATTCTTGAGTTCTGTTGTTCCTCTTTTATGCAACAAAACTCATCTCAAAGGAATTACACCTCCACCTTGACATTTTCAGCAGCAAAAATGTTGAAAATTTCCCCTCGCAATCACTTGATGTCGTGCCTTTTATCATGCACGTGTTATCGCCAATGCATCCACCACAAAATCATTGATGGTCGCACAACGCTTTGCAACAAACTTCCATGAGAAAATTTCACCTAGTAGAAGCAAACTATAAATATAGAAAAATCACTAAACCTGGCTCCGATACCATTTTTTAGGAATTTACCGCAGGAAAAATAAAGAATTTACTGAGAGAAATAAACATAAAAGGCCAGCAAAAAATCATTAACATAAACACATATGTTTATCTGAGAAAACCCCAAACTCTGGGGCAAAACCCGACCAATGAAATTTCATTTACCATTGGCCACAACCCTGGCCAATCGGGCCAAGTGAGCCTTCACTGCTCACCTCTAGGCCTACATTACAATGAATTCTTCCCAGCCTTTTATAAGCTCCATTACATGCAATACCATTAGCCGAAAACCATGGGTGCACAATACCATGTGCCCCAAAACCACTACTATTTACCCTAGTCAACATTTGACTCTATCTCGAGTCAAGTTTACCTAACAAATTGAACATTTGGAGGCAATAATTTAACAAAAAATTCACAACTGGTCCATTTATAATGGTGTCTTGGAGCTTTTAGATGTCATTTAATTGAGCTATAGTGATAGGTGAGAGCTATGCATAGCTCACTAAAGGTGTATCAAGAGGCTAGTAGTCTATTGGCTATAAAATTTGACTCTTTTTATTTGTAACTTAGAGAAATGGAAAAGATGTGGAGACAATCTCCATTCTTCTTCTTTCACCGGGCTATCTAAAATAAATGAAGCAAATAGTCTCAATCCCTTGCAGAAGGAAAGGTGAGAGCAATAATTAGCATGAAAAAACAAAGAATCCAATGAGTTAAGTTTAGAGACATCTCCCTTTGTAAACAAGCATCCATAAGCTTGTTAGTGTTAGTATGAATCTTTACTAGAGGTTGAGTAGTCTTCGCATCACCAACCACATCCAATTGAAAGGTACCAACCCCTACAATAAAAATGATGTCTCCAACTAAGGTGTAGTTAATACCAATAATATCACCTTATGAATATATTACAATATGATTTGGAAAGGACGTTTCCATACATGTGTGAAAGAAACAATCCATTTGGTTAGCAAAAGGAATTCTTTTTTAAGACCTCCAGAAACCCCCTTGAAGGAGACAAGAAGGGTTTGAAACCATATAATACAAGTCGATCTATGAACCCTATTTATGATGTGTTCTATGCATGTGTTTGTTCACTCGGTTTGACATGTGATAGAAAATATATGAAGCCCTTTTTTCCATGTATCATCTTCATTAGATATCATGTTGCTAAGAATGAAGTGTCTGGATTAGAGTTAAAGTTCATATTTTAGTTTTTTGTCTTTTCTTGTCTTTTAGAGTACAAATATTTCTGGTATACTGAGCTAAGGTAGTTTGGCTTTCAAATATTCAAGGAACATGTGAGCTAATATAAGACCATATTGTAATATTTGAAATAACATGATGAACTATTTAGCACAATTTATGGTGTTGGATTGATTGAGATGTTTATTTTTGGATGGATCGATGTACATCTCTTTAGCCAATAGACAAAACTCATTAAGCATTTTTGAAATTATGTTATTGAGATGTTGAAGTGCCATTAAGACTTAGAGGTAGAATATTTAGACTTGTATGTTTTCACCTATCTGGGTGTGATGATACCTTGTGGACGTAAGCAAAATTTCCATTTTTTTAACTCTTGGATATATTCTATACGCTCTTGAGAGAATTTCAACCTTTTAAATAAAATTACAAACAAATGTACATTCATGCAATAATTACTAATTTATTTGGGGGTGACTCAACAAATTGTAGCATGTTGGCTTGTTGAATTTGTTAGTAAGTTAATTAGGGCTTGATAAATTTGTAAGCTTCAGTGGGATTTATTGCGGTTGTATGTGTTTTAGAGAAGCGAGTTTGGAGTGGTGGTTGTGCTTCCTTTATTGAATTTGATTTCTTTGGTTCTTCTTCTTGTGCATGCCCACTGTGGTATATTATCGTTAGTGGTTAAGGGGTTAGGTAATGGGGGCTTAAGGGTTAGGGGTATAATGAATAGTATTTAAGGGATTATGGATTGGGGTTAGGGGAATAATGAGTTAATGGTTAAGGGGTTATGGATTGGGGGGTTAGAGGTTAGGGGATTCAGGCACATTTATGGGTTAGAGGAATAATGAGCTAGCGGTTAAGGGATTAGGGATTGGGGGCTTAGGGGTTAGGGGATTTAGGCGCAATTAGGGGTTAGGTGAATAATGAGCTAGTGGTTAAGGGATTAGGGATTAGGGGCTTAGGGCTTAGTGGATTTATTAGTTAAGGATTTTAGGGGTTAGGGTGAGGGGTTAATGGGTTAATGGTTAAGCATTAACGGTTTAGCGATTTAGGGGTTAAGGGGTTAGGGGTTTAGGTGTTAGTGGTTTAAGGGTTTAAGTGTTTAGAGGTTTAGGGTTTAGGGGTTAAATGGGTTACGGGTTTAGGGGTTTAGGGGGTTAAATGGGTTAGGGGTTTTGAATTAGGGCTTAAGGGGTTAGGGGTTAAGGGTTAGACGTTTAGGTTTTACGGAATTAAATGGTTTTAGGGGTTTAGAGGTTTAGGGGGTTAAGGGATTTAGAAATTAAGGATTTTAGGGGTTAGGGGTTAAGGGGTTAGAGGTTAAGGGGTTAGATGTTTAGGGGGTTAAATGGGTTAGGGGTTCAGAGGTTTAGGGGGTTAGGGGATTTAGCAGTTAAGTATTTTAGGAGTTAGGGGTTAGGGGTTAGGGTTTGGGGGTTAAATGGGTTAGGGTTTTAGGGGTTTAGGGGGTTAAATGGGTTAGGGGTCGGGAATTAGGGTTTAAGGGGTTAGGGGTTAAGGATTTAGGGGGTTAAATGGGTTAGGGGTTTAGGGTTTAGGGGGTTAAATGGGTGACGGGTTATAGTCATTTCTTAGGTGAACAAGGGACAATCTAGTTGTAGTAACCTTAACTTGGTCAACTTGTTATAGTCAAGGCAAGACTTGGTTGGGTTCCCAAGTTCCAAAAAGGTAAGGGTAATTGTGAGGGAATGATAAACAAGGAGTGTCAATTCATGCCAAGGAATGAAAAGGCATGCTAACACATGCCAGAAAGTGTCAATGGATGTTGAGGAGTGTTAGGGAGTGCCAGGACATTGCAAAGGAGAACTAGGTCAAAATGCATGGAAATGAACGAATAAGAGTGTGTGCCAAGTAGTGTCAACGAATACCAGGTGTCTCAAGGATAAAGTGTGTTAGGGGAAGGTCAAAATAAGACTTGTAGGAGGTAAGCCTATGGTTACATAAAGGGTTGGACAAAGTAGTTTCAGACAAAGGGAAACTTTAGGTTGGGCACAACATCGATTTTCCAATGACTTGGTTGGGTTCCCAAGTCACAAAAAAAGCAAGGTTATCTATGACAACATGAAATCTAAAGAATACCAAGGTGTGTCAGGGAATTCCTAGAAGTACTGAGACATGTTAGGCAGTTCCAAGGCATGATATGCATGCCAAGATGTGGCAGGTGCCAGGGTGTGGTATGAACACATTCTAGGAAGTGTGAGGGCCAAGTGTTAGGGAAACACAAGGGGGCACTAGTTTCAAATGCATGGAAACGAAGTATAAGCCAATTCCAGGTGTGCTAAGAAGGGAGTGACATGGTATTCTAGGAAGTGCCAAGGCATGTTAGAGTGCTATGGAAGCATACAAAGATGTTCCAAGTGCCAAGGTGTGGCAATGCGAGCTAAGGAGTGTTAGGGAGTGCTAGGAAAACATAACAGAGCACTAGGTCAAAATTCATAAATGAATGAATAAGAGTGTGTTACAGGGAGTGTTAGCGAGTTCTAGGTGTCTCGAGGAGGGAGTGACACAGTATGATAGGCAGTACTAAGTCATGTTATATAATGTCAAGGCGACATGCATCCAAGATTTTATATATTCACATACGGGATAGTCACAAGATGTCAAAAAAATCACATACTTATCGAAATCCTCAACCAGCAATATGCTACATTGCTTCTTAATGTGCTTGCAACTAGGTAAGCATTAAAGACAATCATTGCAATGGGTTAAGGGGATGTAAGAGAGAATTATGTAAGGAGTTCCTTCTAGCTGGTAAAGGACATTGGTATTACTATTGTTAAAGGGGGTGGCCTACAAGGATACATTGGTAGCTATTGATGCAAGAGCATAATTTCAACAATTTATTTCAAAATTTTTATTTTTCCTCCATAAGGTCTTAGAGATTTTTAGAAGAGGAAGTTGGTTTCCTTGTTTCCCTATAATTTTGTAGAATTTCTAATTTCATATTTGGGATAGGAAATTTTAGTAATTTTAGGCATAAGTTAAGATATTTTTTTATTTTTAAGGCCTCCTAGTCATTAGGAAAGTTGAGTCTGATGATTAGGATTACTTGTGGCATCCTATGTATTTTTCAAACTCCAATACACCAAGGAAAATATGTGGAGGAAATTTGGGGGAAATGTGATTGTCCATGAAATGTAGATCAGATCTGGGGAACTTGTAGCTCTTTTCCTTGGACCCTACTAGTTCTTAGAGGTTGTATTTGGAGAGGCTACCAGGTAAAAACATAATATGCCAAAGAATATTAGTGTTCGAGGTTAAAACACGAGATTCAAAGGTCAAATCCCCTTGAGTTGCCAACCACAAAATAATATTTTTTATCTATTTATTTAATAAATTTTTAGAATGTGGTTTAGTGAAAAAAGAAAAATATAATATAAAAGAAATAAATATGACATGATTAAATTTCATGTGGTTTGAATATCTATTTTTAAAAATAAAAAATATAATTTTATCCACTATCCATTGTCTTAAATATAAAGGTTTGTCTTAAATTTTTTGTTTCAAAGTGCTTTTGTCTTAAATCTAAAATTTTGTCTTAGAATATTTGTGTCTCAAATTGCTTTTGTCTTAAAATATATTTGTCTCAAACCGCTTTTGTGTTAAATATAAAGTTTTGTCTTAAAATATTTTTGTCTCAAATTGTTTTAGTCTTAAATACAAAGTTTTGTTTCAGAGTATTTTTGTCTTAAATTTTATATTTAAAATAATTCAATTGTTATTAAATTTTAATATAAAATAACTAAAATAAAAAATGACTTTTTAAAACAAAAGATTTCTTTGGTCTTAAAAAGTGTCTTAAAACCCTTAGTGTAATAGTGACAAATTGGGATTAGATGCAGCTAGATGGCTACATCTGTATTGTGTCACCACGTTAAAATGATTCGGGCATTAAATATGTGAAAACCACGCAGTGCAATAATATGCCAGAAGCACATTGGAAAAATTCAAATCTAAATAGAAGTGAATTAATATCCATGAAGGATATTAATTAATTACAAATGTTGCTGATATCTCCAACGGATTCAGTGGACAATATTGGTTACGAACAATCCGCCATGGATTATTGGTTAGTTGACAATTGTACATTATCACGCTACTTTTAAATTCCTTCGGCTTTACATTAGATTTTTCAGTTGTACGATCTCGATTTAACATCTTTATTCCTGGATAAGTACGTGCACTTGAAAATCTATATTAATTAGTTGAAATAATTGCATAAAATAAGTATAGTCATTTATTGAATAAATATGATGTGAGCTTGAAAATCTATATTAATTAGTTGACACTATTTGCTAGAATAACTGCATAAAATAAAATAAGTATAATCATTTATATTGCAAAAAAATCAGTGATATAGTTATTACATTCCAAAAATTTAGTAGGTTAGTTATTTATAGTGATAATCTGGTTTTGTGCTTTAATATTCAATCACAACCGTTTCCATTTTCCACCCTTTGTCCGCCTCCCATATAGACTGCTTACATATTTAATAAATCAAATATGATAAACCAAATTAATTGCAAATTTCTAAAATATGGGACTGCTTACATATTTAATAAATCAAATATGATAAACCAAATTAATTGCAAATTTCTTTCTAAATATTTTAGAAAGCTGATTTATAATGCTTAAATAACTAAATTTATATATTTTAAAATCCATTTTAATTCAATTTAAAAATATTTAAATATTCTGAAAATCTAATAAAAGAAAAATGAAACAGCTTACATTCCAATATCATCTACAATTGAGTAAACAAACCTTATCCATCTTTCAACAAAAGTAAGTAATAAAAATAGGCACCCTCCTTCCATACTCAATAGCCATCATTATTCTTTCCTCCTTTGAGAATCATTCACTCCTCCTCAATGGCTAACCCAGCAACACATTCTCTGGCCTTTTCTTTAATGGCGGTTGTGGTTTTAATGCTTCAATGCCTGCACATGCAGGGCGCTGCAACAACCCTAAAACACAAGAATTATCACATTGTCTCAGCTGAAAGCTTCAAATGGAAACAGCTAGATGGAATCGCCGACTGCTCAGCTTCTTCACTTGCAGGTTAGCTGTTTTTTTTTAATCTTCGCAGAGTATTTTTAGATAATTATTTTTTATCGAGATTTACATTTAATTTTATTTAACAATTTTTATGAACAATTTGTTTTTATATATACTTCATAGAATTGATCCATAACCTTCCAAGACAGCGAAATATTTTTGGGAAAGAAAAAATATAATCAGATTTTTGTGTGTACAGGTAAGGAAGAGCGTAAGCCAGGAGTGAAGCTAAGACTGCATCATATTAACGGGGCGTGCTCACCTCTGAGGACCGCCGACTCGAGCTCATGGAAAGACTTCGTCTTTCAGATATTCGAAAGAGACCAGGCTAGTGTGAATAGAATAAGCTCAAAAGTGAGAGGCAGAGGCAGTTATGTTACGCCGAGCGATGTTGCTGTTCAACCTGGAGCCAGTCTGGGTTTAGGAGAATATTTTGTAACAGCAGGAATTGGCACACCAGCTCAGAATCAATTGCTGATAATTGACACGGGCAGCGCTGTGACATGGATACAAGCGCAGCCTTGTACAAGCTGTTATTCGCAGGAAGGTCCCATATTCGATCCCAATAAGTCATCTTCTTATAAACGCTTACCCTGTACTTCGTCTACCTGTACAGAATTGACCAAATCAGAAGGCAATAAAAACCCCTGCGGTAATGGGGGCTGCATTTATACAGTCAGTTACGGGGATAACTCGATAACCGAGGGAGATTTCGGGCAGGAAACCTTCGTTCTGGGTTCCGATTCTTTCCCAGGCTTCGCCCTCGGATTGGGGCATTCCAATTCAGGCATCTTTAACGGCACGGCCGGGCTTTTAGGATTGGGGCAGACTCCACTTGCCTTTCCTTACCAAACAAAAAGCAAATATGGTGGCCAATTCTCATACTGCCTTCCGGAATTGCTAGCCGCCTCATCAGCGGGCTCATTCAGCGTCGGTCCGAGTTCGATTCCTGCCAATGCCACTTTCACCCCTCTCATCGCAAATTCAGAACATCCCATCTTCTATTTCGTGGGATTTAACGGCATAAGCGTCGGAAGCCAGAGGCTGGCGGTTTCGCGTGCTTCTCTTGGAAACTTAAGCACAATTGTGGACTCTGGAACCGTCATAACTCGGCTTGCCCCAGACGCATACGATGCCCTGAAAACTGCCTTCGTGAGTCAAGTCCCGAATCTTCCGACAGCGGACCCGGACGACCTCCTGGACACCTGCTTCGACCTCTCTAAAACCACCGGCCAGATCAGCCTTCCCACCATAACTTTGCACTTCGACAATGCGGATTTGAGTGTGAGCACCAAGGGGATTTTGTTTCCCGTTAATGATGACGGATCTCAGACGTGCCTCGCATTCGCACCTGTACTGACAGATACGCCCGACACATTTAACATTATCGGGAGCTTCCAACAGCAGGAAAGGGACGTTTCTTTTGACCTTGCAGGCAAGAGAGTTGGCTTCGCCACTGGAAGCTGCTCTTCTACTTAGCACTCTGCTCCAATAATAATAGTAGCAAATGCCCCCACCCTCCATTTACGCTGTTGTTGGGCTAATTATTTCAAAATTTGAATTTTCCCTCATTCTGCAAAACATGACACCACTCCCTGTCAGTAAAACACAATAAGCAGAGCAGATGGTTAAGTGTAGGTGACGAGAGATGGAGATTTTGGGCCCAAATTACACTATGTATTACGGACAATGCCTATACTTGAACTTCCAATAAGTTATCCAATATATCATATTTTGAAAATTTGGTTTGTTTGGGTCAATTAAATAATTTAACATTATAATGTATAATATTTGTTTTTAATGGTTAATTTTAAAGAAAAAAAAAATTAATGAAGTATACTTAATTTTATTATTAGTAAATATTTTGTAATTATATTAGTATAGATTTATCTTAAGCAGAGATCTAACATGAGTTTACAAAGATCAAATTTCTTTACAAGTAAATTTATTTTAGAGTGAAAAAAAAACAATGTGTAATTTTTCATTATTTAAATTATATTTTTGAATGATATACATTTTTAAGTATATTTTAATACTAATTCATATTAAATATTTTATCCATTAAATAATTTATTATATATAACATTAAAATGTTTTTTTTTAACATTTTTTTTTTTTTTTTTTTTTTTTTTTGTATATATCAAGTTGATATTCATATAAGTTTGTTAATAAAGATCTTCAAATAGTTTATTTAAATAATGTGTTTAAATATTTTTGAAAAATATAACATTTAAACATTTTACTCAAACTTATTTTAGAGTGAAAAAGACAATGTGTAATTTTTCATAATTTAAATTGTATTATTGAATGATATACATTTTCAAGTATACCTCAATATTAATTCATGTTAAAATATTTTATTCATAACTTATATTGGATATTTTATTATACATAACATTAAAATATTTTCTTTTAACACACATATATATCAAGTTGATATTCATATAAATTTGTTAACATAGATATTCAAATAATTTATTTAAATAATGTGTCAAAATATTTTTGAAAAGTATAAGGTATAAACATTTTCACTACAAGAAGAAGGGTCATTTAGCCACACATTAGCACCACAATTTGTAAAGGATTTGAGAAATCTTTACTTTTCAAATAGTGGTGCAAAACTGGTGATAATGTGGAGTTACGCAAGTGGTGCTATGTTGTCTGGTGCAAAAGTGGAGTTAGTAAAAAATGTTAAATTTGGTGATAAATGTATATGTGGCATTCCATGGTGTATGGTGCAAACCACCAAAAACCAATGTGACATGGATCAAGATATTGTGATGCAAAACACCAAAACCAATTTTACAAAAATTAAAAATTTATCATAAAAATATCAAAATTATTATAATAATAATAAATTGTATATGGTGCAAAGCACCATAAAATAAAAAATGGTGCAAAAAAATACATTTTTTTTATTATTATAATAAAATTGTATAAAGCACCATAAAATATTAAATGGTGCAAAAAAAAAATAACCTCCTTTATTTAGAAAGGTTATATATTGCATGTGGTGAGTATCCTAGGAAGAGTTTGATTTTATTACCAAAGAGAACATTTTGACCATTTTCTTATGCTTAAATCAAATTACCATAAATATATTTAATTAATATCAAATGTATTAACACAATTGAAATATCTCATAGTTACATCCAAAATTTTTAATTCATCGTGAAAAATAAGACTATGGTAGCTTTTTTTTGTGCTTGGCTACATTATGGCAAGTATCAATTACAAGTAATGGAAGAGTCTCTCCATTGAAACATTCACATGATTTCAAGTTGATGGGCATAATAAATTTACATAATATCACTACTGATCATTTTGGTCAACATGGTATTGATCATGTAGATGAATCATTTAAATCTTTGAAAATTAAAATAAATAAATAAATAAAAGTTCTAAGCAGTGTCATTTCAATTCCAAGCCTCACAGAATTTTGTTTGAGTGAAAACTTCAAGATGGCATGATATTTCAAAAAAAATTGTTTTTCTAATCTATTACATATCTTTCTAGTTATGAAAAAATATATTAAATGGATATCTTTCACATTAAATGAATAATTACAAAGTAATAACAATATCTACATATGTTAAAATTTTAAGTATATTATACAACAACCAAAACGGTGAGTATATAAAAAGAGATAATTTAGTTAAAGAAAATAAAATTTATACATATGTTCCAACTTTGATTATCAAAAAATCACTTTTCATTTATTAATATAATGAAATGTCTTAAGTCTTGAATTTTTTTTATTATGAAATATGAAAAAAACGAAACTGATAATTGTTTGAAATCATCTGTATTGCTCATCCTTAAAAGAAATTTTGTCACCACCTGCATGGAAAAATCATAAAAAGAAAATTATAAACATAAGTTTGTGAATAAAAATACATAAATGAAATAAACTAAGAAAAACACAAACAATAACTTCAATTGAATTGAAATAAACCATAAAAAATTTGTGCATTTAATGGTATTTCATAACTAAAGTATCCTATTGATTTAAAAAATAACTGAAGTGAACTAACCAAACATATGGTAAGGTTGAAGCATGATTCAAAGTTCAACTTCATCTTCTCTTCCATCATGTTGATCAGTTACCTAAGACACATATAACATAAGATCAACACAACTATAAATTGTATTAATTGAAACTTTCATTTGCATATACTCATTTCATATTATAAAAAATTATCTAGAACAAAAAAATTGTAAGTAAAAAAATACCTCATAATCTATAATAGGATGAAATCCATCTTTAATATTTTGATGAATGAGAGAAGATACACCATAGCTTGAAGCAAAATCTTTGTCATCTTCAGACATTTTAGTATTGAACACCTGCAACTATATTTTAAATACCAATGAAATAGTTAGAAATTTGATTATATAAAAAATAAATTTTCCTTGAGAAGCATAGTAATGTATTAAGCTTACAATTTTTGCCTCCACATATAACATGCCACCTTTCCCCAAACGATGGTGTGTGGACAACCTAGAGGCTCGTATAGTATGTGCATATTTGTCTTTTCCAACCAAAGTTCCATTTTTCCTTTTTTTCTTAATAAAAATCTCATCCAATAACCTCTTCCACTCTCCTTCTCCTATGAAGTGCAACTTGACTACATTTTTGTTTCTTACCAATTCTCCTCTCAAAGCATTCCTGGTATTTTTAATATATTCAGCAACTCTATGAAAAATTTGTTTTAGAGGTACAATTTCCGATACTTTATGCATAAGAGATAATAACTCATCCTTCTTAGATTTATCTGTGAAATACACGTAGAAATTAAATAATCCATATAAAAATCTTAAGGTTTCTAGTATCATAGTAATGAAATTTAGGGAATGTAACACTGAGTACAATATATAATTTTTTTTTAATATGAAACATGAAATGTTAAATATACATAAATTAAGTATGCAATTTATGAAAAAAATAGTATATGTGTTTTACCTTGATGACGAAAACGTTTAGTAATTGTAGGACCAAATAATCTCAATGCTTCACGGTGAAGTATGTCTCTCCATGTTCTCCCACCTTCATCATTTAACACTTGCCCTTTTTCATTTAATGTGATTGTGAATGGCATACCATCAGTTGCCTCTCCTTTAACATATTCATTTGGATGTTGTAAGAGAGGTTGAAAATATGCACCAATACATGGTATAGTTTGTTCATCTGATGGAGAAGATTGATTTTGTTGTCCATTGGTGTTAGTGTCTTTTTCGAGAACATTGATATTACTCCTGAACATTGCAATATAATATATTATTAGTGTCTTTTGTAATGAAGTTTGAACAACGCTTGTAACATGTCCTCTTCTTCTCCTAGAGCAGTTCCAGAGGTGGAGTGCTTGGTATGTCACAATTGAACGCTTGATTCAAACCAACTCAATATCAAATCAGAAAATTCAGAGTTTCCTCTCATGCACATTGTGCATTTGGTGAGATTCCAAACATTTTTGCAATTATCCTATGATGGGAAACCATGAAATATTATAATGTTGCCCAATATACCAAAATGTTAAACTCTAAATTTCCAAAAATGTTGTGAGAGTTGTGGACTGTTCTATCCAAAAACAATGAGGGTTGAGGATAATGCCTCTGAAAGTTTCTTCGATGGTTGTGAATTTAATCATCTGTTGGAGTTTTTCTTAAGCATTGGTTTAATAGTTTGTCCTTATGGATTCCCTAAGCTATTCGAAAGACAGAGTATACCCCTATGGCTATCTCTTCTAAACTTCCACTTTGTAATATCTGCGACTTTTCTGAAAGTGTATTCAAAACAATAGGATAAAAAATTAAAAGAGATGTTGAACACAAGAAATGGTTTTATGCCCATGATATCCAACTTGGTGTATTAGACATTTGCAACTTCATTGTGTATCAATGCCATTACATTTATCTTGTTTTTGGTAAAAGAAAAGTCACTGTGGTAGTTTTTTGGCTTTGTAGCCTTCCATGAGAAAAATGTATGCTATTCCCATGCATATAATCTTATCCATCTCATGTGTCTTTCCAAAAAAGAAATGAACCTACCATGAAATTGCATACATGGTTATTAAAAACTCTGAGTTAGAGTGATGAAGCTACAGTCTAATGAGTCAGCTGACCTTCCGAGTCTTGGTTCAAAACTATACTGAATCTTACCATTTACTAATTAAGTCCCACAAAATTAGCAAAGACAACAAATCAAATCTGCAAACCATTATTGCAGAATCCTCCTTCAACATCTAATGGAATCAGCCATCAAAGAGGAGAGCAGATTCAAGACTTTTTATGTGAAGTTGGAGGAACTACATCTATAAAAGGAACCGAAATTATCATAGAATTTGAGACAGTGAAAAGAGATGAATTATCTGCTAAGCGTGATAAGGCCTATACTTCTGAACTTTAATCATCAGATATTCTTGTAGAAAGATCTATGTCAATCCCCTTATAGAAGTGCATCCAACAGTTGGAGGAACATATTTTGTACTTCAAGTTTAGGGATTCTTTTGGGGAAAGTTGCCATAAAATGGCCTAAGCCATTGCAGATCTTGCACTTGAAAGGGATGTTTTAATAGTCCATCTTTTGAGTCCATGGGAAGCCCTCGAGATAGAAATGATTATGTCCAACAAATTGTTGTTTTAGCTTAGTCCAACACAATCTAGAACACATGAATAAACCTCCCTTGTTTCTGCTATATGAGCCTAGATATCTGCACAGAGTGTTGTTGATTTCTTCCACAACGTCTTCCTTCCAGAAGTGAAGGGGAAATTCACAAGCCTAATCCTAATGGTATCAGTCGTAATAGTAAAGGTGGATCTAATCACAGGGTTGTCTAAAACTACAATGAATATGTATGAACTTTGTAAACTTAAAAGTTAGTGCCCATTTAACTTGAGTTCACAACAGAAATAAAACATTGTTAATAATTTTTTCCTTATTGTATTGTTAGTGGGTAAATTTTTTAGTGGCATTTAAGATGATTAATCCATTCAGTGAAACAAGTCTAGAAGAATGAATGCCATGCACAATATACCGCAGGGTATGCCTATCTTTTTGTCATGAAATGCCCTCTTTGCATCGTCATGGTATAATGTGTTTATCAGTGTTGTTTATCATCATTATGGAATCATGGTATGCTCTGTTTTGTTTACATATTGGTCCTATTAAATCCCCCCACCCATAAGGAATTTTTGATTTCAGAGTGCTTTCATACCCCATTTGTTTGCAAAAAATAGAGAGGCACATTCCATGGCTGGACTGCAATTTTAATGAGAATTCTAAAACCCAAATAAAATGTTAATTGAATCTATGCTTCCGACGCTAATTTGGGTTTTTGTTAACTTAATGTGTTATTATGATTCTGGGAGTTTCATCATGGTGGAGTTTTAGCTAAACATATTAGCTAAACATATCCATGTGGTTCAACAACTTTTTTTATTTAAATTGTTTCCTTGTACAAGGTTTCTGTTGTTAATCTTCTCCCCTCTGTATGTAATTATTCTAGAGGTAAATTATTCACTCACTATATGAGGTTCCCCTCTTACAAGCTATCTATTCCCATTGCTTGTTTAACCACAAAACCAAGTCCATCATTTCTTGTCCTTGTACTTGGCTCCATGGGCTTTCTAATTCTTTGCCCATATTTTCCTAGACCATTGCTGCCATGAAATCTAATCTAAGCTTGGAACCAGTTATATAATTTGTTTGACATCCCACTATTAATTCAGAGCAGGAGAGTTATCGATGGTTATCCATTATCTGCAAATCTGTATGCTTCACATGTGAGCCATCAGAGGCACTATAAGCTACGACTATTAAGATTGCCTGAGCGATTCGAAAGATAGAGTATACCCCTATGGCTATCTCTTCTGAACTTCCACTTTGTAATATCTGCAACTTTTTTGAAAGTGTATTAAAAAAAATAGGCTAAAAACTTAAAATGGATGTTGAACACAAGGAATGGTTTAATGCCCATGATATCCAACTTGGTGTTTGGACATTTTCAACTTCGTTGTGTATCAATGCCATTCCATTTATCTTGTTTTTGGTAAAAGACAAGTCACTGTGGTATTTTTTTGGCTTTGTAACCTTCCATGAGAAAAATGTATGATGTTCCCATACATTTGTCAGCTCTCTCACAGAAACCAATACAATGTCTCCGAACGAAATAAAATAACTACCACAGAAATGCTTTATTCACACTCCTTTCTTCAATTACGTTTTCTTCTCCATCCACTTTGTCAATATTCTTGAGATGCCTGGTTCCAGATGATGATACCCATGACTCTTGGTTGATACCATCAATGAAGATATCAAGTCACAAAGAAGCCTGAAACCAACAGATGTCAAGATGGAAAATATTCTTAAGGTGCCAAGTGTCAATCATGTACCTTGTTTGGTAACTTAGAAGACTACACTTTATGATGGCATTCATGACGAGGTTGGAAACTATATGATGACATGAAGGACTTGAAGCTCTCTTGATGGCATATTAATGGATGTTTCACTTTGACATATGGATGACATATCACTACACTAGTACAGGACGTGGATGCTACATTATCATGATGACATGAATGATATTGATGACACACTATGATGAAGAACTTGGAGTCATAACAATGAAGAAGCCCTAATGACCTTGTTGTCCTAATAACCTTCTACACTAAAATTTTCAAGAGCAGTCACAAAGAAAAATGATTTTGGACAGCTTGGAGGCATATTTCCACCATAAGTTCTATACCATATTAAAGAGTAATTTTTCCTCTTTCTAATGAGGCCATAATTGCCCCGAAACTCCCAGCGGTTGATGAGATGTTGAATTTTTAAGTTAAGAAAAATTAATTCTGAGCCAACCTGTGCTAGCCTACTCTTGTCGGCCCTTCACCCAAAAATCACGTCTTTTCATGAGGACATACTACTATAAATATGTGGCTAGGGTACTCGCATTTCCACATAACAGAGAAATTGGATTCTTCTGAAGTTTCGGTGAAGAGTAATCACAGAAGGACAGAACAACAAGGAAGCCGAGAAGAATATATTTTTGTTGTTTTTCTATCATTCAAGCTAATTATATTTCTGTTTGGGCAAGGTGATTGCTGTGACTTGGATCTATGGACAAAATTATTGTGGGAGCACTCTATGGCAAACAAAACTTAGTTTCAAACCTGTTGGGTGCCCAGAATTCAGACTTTACCACAGAACCTATTTGAAACTGTGCCATTGTATCTTGGGTCTGTAACAGCATACCTGTGTGATAAACCTTGGACTACAGGAAACATACCTTTATGGTGACCATCAGACTATAGGCATAATACCTCTTTGATCACCCTCAGACCTACCACAAAAAATTTGTGGCTCAGACACCACCACACAGACCATCTGACCTTGGAAAAATAGCTTTTGTTTTGTCACAGAACTCCAGGTTAAGAGGAAAGTCCTTCAGTCCAAGCCATTGTCACCATCACAAGGAACTCACATCTCATATTTTTGGAGTGTCTCATCTATATGTGGAGAACTCAGAAATAGATATAACTCTGGAGTGATCATACCACTGTGGAGACCTGTAGCTTATTGCAAGACTTGTGACCATACTAGATGTGATATACATACTACTGTGGAGACCTGTGATCATACTAGCTATGATATACAACTGTGAACATATAAGTGTTCATACCTGTAGCTTATTGATCTATAGAACAGTGAATTCTTGGAAGTGCTCAGACAAGCTTGTGAAATACTCAGTGTATTGACTAGTTAAAGAGCTTGGGTAGTCTACCGGTGGAAGCCTATCTGTGGTAGCTTGGACACACTTGTAAGAGGCCCAGATAGTCCTAATCAAGCTTGGAATTAACATCTCTTGACAGTCTTGTGTGGATTTGAATTTTCCTTGGGGATACTCTTGAAGACAACCTCAGAGTGGCATTTTGTACTGATTTAAGGATTTATAAAGGAGACCTTGGAGCATCATTGAAGCCATCGCTTGGTTAATATAGTGAAGATCTTGGAAGAAGTATCTTGGATTCTTAAATAATTTTTATGCAGGTCAAAAAGGAAACCTTTGAGCATTGTTGAAGACACCCTTGGAGAATTCTTGAAGAAGAGGCTTAAAACAAGTGTAGAACTTGGGTTGCTTATTGAAGACACCTTGAAGGTCTTGGAAATATTATTGGGGATCATGATGTTGATTGGCTGGTTTGACTACTTACTGGTTGAAACCAATCGGTTTTTAAAGCTTTGGGATGCACTATAGTTGGTATAGCATAAACACAACTGCCTTTTAAAGTCAAACAGACAGCTTCTCTTTAGTGCTGAATGAGCCCTCTTTTTGCATTTGGAATCAACACCTTTCTTGATTTAGATTATGATAAATTCCCTCCTTGCCACTGTATGCCAACCAAGCTTTGTAGAATCAATATCTGGGTCTTGACAGCAAATTTTTCCATCTTTTCAACCTAGGGCTTATTCTACAGCAAGAGGCTAAGTCAACATCATGTGCAACTAGCTTAGCAGAGCTTATAGTCATTTTGTCAGCATTATGTCTTCATAGCGTTACAACAGTAGAAAGAAGGTCTATAGGTATTGCTACTGCTTCTTCACATGGATCTTTATAAAATTCTATAACATCATATCATGGATAACCATGAACCATTATGTACTCCTAACTACCCACTAACCTGTTTAACATGGTCCAGGGGATATATATATATATATATATATATATATATATATATATATATATATATATATATATATATATATATATATATATATATAACCTGTGGATCATTATGTACTCCTTCCAATCGCTCACTATCCCTCTTAACATGATTCTCTCTCTCTCTCTCTCTCTCTCTCTCTCTCTCTCTCTCTCTCTCTATATATATATATATATATATATATATATATATATATATATATATATATATATATATATATATATATATATATATATATATATATATATATTCCAGCTTATATCAAGTCCATGACCTCTAGCAGAGTAGGTATATTTGCTACCTTAACACAATCACCAATGCGTTTGGATAGTGTTTGATCACTATGTTCTACACTAGATAGTCATAAGAACTAATTTCCAAGGTAGTACCCTCCCTGCTGGTCACATCCAGCAATCCTTTTCTACTAGTTTTTGTGAAAAGAAAACTCTCTTCTCCCATGTTATTTAAAGCACTTATTGAGCCTTTCGACTCTTTTGCAAAAATTTCAAAAAGAGTGTGCAATTAGGTAGCTTAGTTTGCAAGATTGGATCATCTTCTTTTCTTTTATTTTTTGTATGTCTATGACACTTGCCTCTAGCTTCCCCACATAACTCTCAGCTTCAGCATACTCATTACCCTCTTCTATACCATTTTCTTAACACCATGGTGGGATTTGAATTCCCTCCATGACAACTTGGACATATGCCTCTGATTAATAAAATTATAAAAGTGTTGTTTCATGGCTGTAATATGTTTCCAAATATGCAACTTAGTTCATCAAAGGAAGAAGAACAAGTGCAGAAATAAAACTACTAAAAAAGAAAAAGGGAGAACCTAATCAATTTGCCTTGTTCCCAGATGAATAAATTCATTATTAAGACCTTATAAAAGAATCAGAGAGAAAAATCTACAATGACATGAACAAAAAATTGAACAACATAACTAAACCATACATCAATATAGATCAATACCTTTTGTCAGCACTCTGCGGCTCCTATCTCTGGCTATGGACTCCCTATCCTGACTCTGACAACAAAAATTCCTTCTATTTCCTTCATAGGTTGACTGTCCAGCTTCTTCAGACCCTTGATCTTGCTCCTAAGAAAGGTTGCAGAAGTAAAGGAAAGAAATATAAGACATGAAAATATGACCAAACAAACATTAGGTGATGTTGAGGAAGCTAGTGCCAAATAAACAGGCATCTGGTGCACTATCATGGAGGGTGGTAGAACAACCATATCTGTTCTTCCCCCTGTCAATGAATTTTTCAAGCTCATTATTCCACCCGAAGGTGTTGTTCAAATTCATATTTTTTTGGAAGATACTTATATTTGGCTTTAGCGTTAAGCATAGTGAAGGCTTAGATAAGTGATTTATGAAAATAGTAGAATAGTGAGT
This sequence comes from Pinus albicaulis, assembly GCA_034641835.2. Lineage (NCBI taxonomy): Eukaryota > Viridiplantae > Streptophyta > Pinopsida > Pinales > Pinaceae > Pinus > Pinus albicaulis. The sequence goes on along the minus strand of CM076578.1, from coordinate 729,365,381 downwards.
TGTTGTTAGGGACATTTGGATGTCCCTTCATGATATGGAGGGACATCTCAACATCCTGCTTTATTGTGATGACTTGCCCAAGATGTCCTTTTGAGATCCTCTCAGCTAGGGACATCTAAAGGATGTCAAATGAATGGACCCTGCATCACAGGGATGCCAAAAAATGAGAGAACAATGAGAGATTGAGTCACGGGGACATCAAATAGACTGATAGAGTATAATGGCTAGCATCAAGATAGGATTTTTGTAAATAAATAAATGTTGTAGTAGTGGCTTGACACAGGTATATCAGGAATCGAGTTTGGAAATTGAGGTGTTAAATTAGGAAGTTCAAATGAAAGTCATTTTGATCTTTAAAATCATATGCATCCCTACAAGGATGAAAGATCTTCCAAATAATAAAGTATCTATTATTATAATCTCTCTCTTCTATATGTTCACGTGTCTAAAAAAAAATGATATGATATTAGAATTTGGAAATTAGAGTGTGCATTTCATGGCATCTAGAGAGGTAGTGTGTGGTCTGGAGCACAAATAGCTTATATGTTTAATTCAAATTTATAAAGGAGAAGACATTTTACTTCCTAGACGATAGAAAATAAGGGAACATAGTTTAGAAAGGTTAAAGCTAAAATCTTGTGAAAGAATTTAATTAAAAGAAAAAATTACACCAATGAGAATGTGAGAGAACAACATTGTTGTAGCATAATTCAAAAGAGCTGAACATACATCAATTAATGTTTACAAATGATGAAGATAAGAAAGTCCAGCCTGGTGCTAGCACAATGTCAGAAAGGGGAGGTTGCCCTCTATTTTTGGTTATGCTGTTTGTGACAATATGTGAAGCTTTTGTTCAAATTTGAAGATTGCAGTGAGTGAGTTCATGTATTATGACAAACACTTGTTGCATAATAACGGTGAGATGTTTGGTATGAATAGTATTACTATGGTAAACACATTTATTTTTGAGTGTTTATTTCACCATGAGACTCAAATACATCTGACCAGGTCACCACATATCTATCTACACATGGTTACAAGGTTACAGAGCTACGTGTGAATCTAATTTGAACAGTAGGAGTTAATGGGCTATGGATTTAAACCTATCAACATGGGTGTGACAAGCTATACAAATCAACAAGCATATGTGCACTGTAATGGAGGGTGGTAGAACAACCATATCTATTCTTCCAACCTATCAACATGGGTGTTACAAGCTATAAAAATCAACAGGCATCTGGTGCATTGTCATGGAGGGTGATAAAACAACCATAATCGGACTTGGGAGCGTGTGTAGAATTTGAAGAAACTTTGCACTTGTTAGATGAATATAATTAGCTAAGCATAGGTGTGATATTTATTAAGTGGATGTCAAAACTCCCTTCTAGCATTTATTTTAGCAAAGACAACATTAAAACAGTCATTAGAAAAAAGTCATATAATGTAAATGCAAAGACAATCCCAAACCTTCCTCTCAAAGAAGCAACACGGTTTTGTGGAGGATACAAGGTAGATGAGATTGGAAAGCATACAATGTTGTCAAATCCATGTTTTTTTGAAAATAATTTGATGACCAAGAAGCCACAAAAATAATGTTAGCACATTGCCTTCAAGCTTGTTAGCACATGACAAAGAAGCTCTATCTAGATTGTCGAGAATATTCTCATGTTCTAACTACTCTTCTGCCACTAACTTTACCTCCAACATTCTACAGAATCTTTGCAACACAAAGATGTTTCATCAATCTCTCTGACATCACTGAATACTCTCTGCTTCTCTGCTCTCCATAGCCTCTCTCACCAATTTATAATCTGCAGCTATTCTAGGCCTCAGTTTTGGCCATTTCCTGAATCTGATTTTCCCTCCTTGAGATGTTCTTTAATCTCCAACTGTTCCACTGTTCATCCTCTTCCACTTATCATTTATGTTGGCTATCATGGTAGTCATGAACCTCCATCTGCCTCTCTAATTTTATATAACAAAATCCTTCAATATGTTGATTAGCTTTGCATTTCCAGCAAAATTGTCATCAACCATTACATTTGTAAGATCCTCCGTTACATTTCATTGATTGTTGGAAATTTGTCTCGAGTAACAAGGACCTCCACAAATTCCCTTACACATTTGAATCGTTTTCATTTTGGAATGTAGCCACAAATGAGTCATGGCTATATTTTGGATATTAGGGTGCTTTTTATCAGTCTTGCTTTCCAAAAGATTGTGGTTGTTATTAGTATTGTTTTTGGTATCAATGAAAATAGTGTCATTGCAGAGATCGAAATCCCAAATGCTAATATTGTCTACATCTAGAGACAAGACCTGTGGGGAAATTGCATCAGTTCAACATCATGTTGTAGCTTGGTACAACCAAAGGAAATAAGTTTATACAACGATATCATCTTTTCAACACCTGAAATCTCTTCTATATCATTGCATTCTTTCACATCTAGTATTTGAAGCTTTTTTAGTTGCCACAACGCTCTTATGCTTTTCAGTTTGGCATATTCAGATGCTCATAATTCCTCCAAATATTCCAATTTTTCAAGACTAGGAAGCTCCTCTACTTCTTTACACCCGTTAATGTCTAGTTGTTGAAAGTTTGCAAGACCCCAAATCCTTCCTATTTTATTCAATGTGCAACAAGAGGAAATCCTCCAACCTCCACTAGATCATTACAAGATCTTATATTGATATTTTGTAGGTTTGGGAAGACACCTTTATGAAAGGATACCTCATATATTATCGTCTAGTGTAGCTCTAAGTATTTGAGCATGAGCTTACATATGTCAATGTCAGGGTCGAACACTCTGTGCCCTCTCAGATTTGTTAAAAAAAATTTTCCTATAACCATTTCCACTCTAGAAAATGGTACCTCAAGCAATGGACAAGTATGCACTTTCAAAATTTCAATATTGTTCATCTATATGACACCTATCGGTAAATATTATATACCCAAATAATCTATCTACAACCTTCTAAATTGTTTTGACTCTCGAATGGAGTTGGGAATACATTTCAATGTGTTGCAGCGAGAGAGATTCAACTCCTTTAAGCATGTTAAGTCACCCATCAAAGGTGGTTGTGTTTCCAATAGAGGGCTTCCTAATTTAAAAATTCTAAACTGATTAGGCCCCTAATATCAGTAGGAAATTATTTCAAGTTTGTACTCAACAAACACATTTACTTTGTAGGTTTTAACCCTGAACAGAAATTATCTACACATGAATCTTATAACAGAAAATAAACAATAGCGAGAGCATAAAACATAAAATAGATAAACACAAAGATTTTCCCCTAGATCCCAAATCGGGACGACTAGCTTTATTTTTCATTATATTCCTTTTAGTGTTACAACACATATATATGCATGTCGAAGCATACATGAACCCTAATCCATTAACCCTGGATTAGAACATAACTGTAGTTCCCTTGACTGGATCTACAAAAATACCAGGGGCCGAAAACCATCGTACCCCAAAACCATGTGCAAAACCATGCACAAAACCATGGGCGTGTACTACCCACTGAAAATTAAGGACCAAAAAAATTTCGCTGGGGCACTGCCCTGGACCCCTTTCACCTAATTCAAAGGGAGGGCTATCGTCCACCCTCTTACCCCCTCGCGCGTGCTTAGTCGTGGAAAGAATATAACACATACCCAACATTCTCCCACTTGTTGTTTTCTTTCCACAGGGGGCCACAGGAGAGCTTAGTCATTGGCCTAATTCTTCAACACCCATTGTTTCTCTACACCAAGAGAAATTTTGAGTGCTCACAGACTTTGTCAATGCATCTGCAACATTCTTCAAAGTGTCCACCTTTACCAGCAACACCCTTTTAGCCTCAACCATACCTCTAACAAAGTGATATTGAACATCAATGTACTTTGTCTTTGAATGATAAGCAGGGTTCTTAGCCAAGAAAATTGCACTTTGGCTATCACAGTCTATCCTTATAGCTTGCTGTACCAACCCCATACTTGAACACAATATCTGCAACCAAACTGCTTCCTTGCTTGCATGAGTGGCTGCTATGTATTCTGCATCTATAGTTGAAAGAGCCACTACAGACTGTCTTTTACTCATCCAACTGAATGTGCCTCCAAATAGGCTAAACACATACCCATTTTTAGATCTTCTTTGGTCTAGATCTCCAGCCCAGTCTACATCAAAAAAACCATGAATTTCCAACATTATTTCCAATCCTGGTCTTCCCCGGTAGCACAAGCCATAATCACTAGTGCCACGTAAATATCTGAAAACCCGCTTCACTGTTGTCTAATGTTCCTTCCCTGGGTTTGACATAAACCTGCTCAATACTCCCATTGCATGTGCAATGTTTGGTCTAGTACAGACCATTGCATACATCAGGCTACCCACTGCACTTGCATATGGAACGCGGGACATATTCTCCTCTTCTTCTTGTGCCTTGGGACACTATTTAGTAGATAGATTTACACCTACAGGAATAGGAACATTCACCAGTTTACTATCTTGCATATTGAACCTCTGTAATATAGTCTCGACATACTTCCTCTGGTTTAACCAGAGCTTCCTCTTTGCCTGATCTCTCTTAATTTCCATGCCCAAAATATAGTTTGCAGCACCAAGATCCTTCATGTCGAATTTGGAGAACAGTTGGGTCTTCAAATCTTGGATAATTTCTTTGTCATTTCCAATCAACAACATATCATCCAAATATAAGAACAAATAAATAACACGGTCACCAATTAATTTAAAATAAACACAGTGATCCTCCTTGCTTCTGGTGAAGCCAAGTCCCGTATATAGGTATCAAATTTCTAATACCACATCCTTGGTGACTGTTTTAACCCATACAGAGACTTCTTCAACCTGCATACCAGTTCTTTCTTACTCTTCACCATAAAGCCTTCAGGTTGCTTCATGTAGATCTCCTCTTCTAGATCCCTGTGAAGAAATTATTTTTTCACATCCATTTGTTCTATCTCAAAATCAAATGCAGCAACAACAGATAAAAGTAATCTAAAAGAAGTAACTTTGGAAATGGGAGAAAAAATATCACCAAAATCAATTCTCGGCACCTGGGAATAACCTTTTTCTACCAACCGAGCTTTTTATTTCTCCACCTTGCCTTCTACATTCATCTTCTTTTTAAACACCCATTTGCTCCTGATGGGCTTCCTTCCAGCTGGCAACTCCACTAGATCCCATGCCTCATTTTTGTGCAAGGATGCCATTTCATCAACCATGGCCTCCTTCCAGAGTTTTCCATCCTCTGAATCTACTGCCTCCCTGATAGTTCTGGGATCATCATCAGTTATAGTTAAGGAAAAATTTGAACAGAAAGCAGATGGACTATACCTTTCTGGTTGTCTTCTTTCCCGAGCTGATCTTCTCATGGTTGGAACTTGTGGCTCTTCCCCTTCTGAGTCTTCTTCTGTTGTAGAGTCTGATTCATCCTCCTTTAGTTCAAACTCTATCTTCTCAGGTTCCTTTGGTATGAATTCATGTTTAACAACATCTTTCACCTATCTAAACACCACATCTCGGTTGTACACAACCTTCCTTATTTCCGGGTTCCAAAGCTTGTAACCTTTTAAACCATCCTTATACCCAATAAAGATGCACCTTTCAGATTTATTATCCAACTTGGTCCTTTTCTGCTTTGGAACATGTACATATGCATCACATCCAAATACCCTTAGATGTGAAAGAGAGAGTTTCTTACCAGTCCATACCTCATGTGGAGTCTTATCCTCCAACACTGATGATGGTGATCTATTAACCAGATAGCAAGCAGTCTCCACTGCCTCTGCCCAAAATTATTGTCCTAACCCGGTACCACTAAGCATGTTTCTTGCCTTTTCCATAAGTGTTCTGTTCATTCTTTCTGCAACTCCATTTTTCTGAGGTGTGTATGGAGTAGTCTTCTGTTGTGTTATACCACACTTCTTACAGAACTCTTCAAATTCCTTCTTGCAGAAATCCCCACCATTATATATCCTCAGCGCCTTTATCTTCTTCTCTGTTTGGTTTTCCACTAGAGCCTTAAATTATTTAAATCTATCAAAGACTTAGGATTTATTCCTCAAGAAATATATCCATGTATTCCTTGAGAAGTCATCTATGAATGAAACATAGTACACAGAATTTCCCAGTGAAGGAACTGACATAGGTCTAAACACATCACTGTGTACAAGTTCTCATATCTTGTTCGCCCTCTTAGCACCAGAAGGAAAACTCACCCGATTCTGCTTCCCATATACACAATGTTCACAGAAATCGAAATCCAGAGAGCAATTAGACATACCTTCTACCATACCATTTCTATGCAGTATCTGAAGACCCTTCCCTCCAATATGTCCAAGCCTTTGATGCCATAGCATGGTCTTTTCTCCAGAGACAGCTAGGCTTTCTGCTCTACTTTCATGAACCATAGAACTGTTACACCCATCAATAACAGTGCTACCTTGTAGCTTGTACAGAGTTCCAGTCTGAACTCCCCGCATTAATACCAGTGCTCCCTGAACCATCTTGCAGGCATCTTTCTCGAACACTGTTTTTGTACCTACATCATCCATCTTGCTTACAGAAATCAGATTGTTGGCCAATGGAGGAATATGCAGAACACCAGGAAGTGTTCTAATCCTTCCACCTTGCAACTTCAGCTTGAGCTTTCCACGTCCGACGATTCTGGCCTTCCTAACGTCCCCTAGGAAGACATCACTACCATCATATTTCTCATACTCGCAGAACCACTCCCGATGGGGAGTGAAGTGAAAGGATGCACTTAAGTCAATCAACCATGACTCATGATCTACATGTGTATTTTCCAAATACACATCCCCACCTTCATCCGAGGTGGTTTTTTCCTCTGCAGAAGGAGCATCATCAGATCCCTTTCCTTTCTCAGGAGCTTTAGATCTGCACTCCCTTTTGTAGTGCCCTTCCTTTCTACATTTCTAGCATACCTTTACAAACTTTCTAGGAGATTTAGATCTCCCTCTAGATTTGGAGCTCCCACTCAAAAACTTATTCTTGTTTTTGTTTTGGGACCTTCCTCGTACAAATAAGGCATCCCCATTCTAGCCCTCCATATTTCTCCATCTCATTTCCTCCGACAACAAGGCTGAGACAATGTCATCAAAATTCAAGGTAGTTGTATTTCTACCTATTGCAATAACTAGATTGTCCCACAAGTCTGGTAGAGAACACAAAAAATTTATGCACTTATCTTCATCTAAGATTTTAATATCAACAGATGACAACTAAATTACCACAGTATTGAAGGCATTCAGATGCTTTGTCACCGAGTCTCCATCCTTCATCCTCAGGTTATACAACTTTTTCCACAGGAACAACTTATTCACCAGAGACTTAGATTGGTACAAAGTCCCAAATTTTTCCCACAAATTCTTCATCGTAGCTTCCCCAGATACATTCAACAATACTGAATCTGAGACACACAACCGTATTGTGCTCTTAGCCTTCCGATCCAGCTTATTCCAGTCTTCATTTGACATTGTCGTTGGTTTAGTACCTGGATCTACCGCAATCCACTGATCTTTATCAAACAACAGATCCTCCGTCTTGATCTTCCATAACTCCAAAATCTGACCATTAAATTTCTCGATCTCTATCTTCCCGCCGCTCGCCATCTTCTTTCACCGCAAGAATCGATCTCACAGATCTCCCACTGAACAGGGTCTACCTCAGGCTCGAAAAAAAACCCTCAGCAGCAAAGGTGTCCCCTTGAAGCCGAAACAGATCTGATACCAAATGTAGGTTTTAACCCTGAACAGAAATTATCTACACACGAATCTTATAACTGAAAATAAACAATAGCGAGAGCTTAAAACATAAAACAGATAAACACAAAGATTTTCCCCTGGATCCCAAATCGAGATGACTAGCTTGATTTTTCATTACATTCCTTTTAGTGTTACAACACATATATATACATGTTGAAGCATACATGAACCCTAATCCATTAACGCTAGATTAGAACGTAACTGTAATTCCCTTGACCGGATCTATAAAAATACTTGGGGCTGAAAACCGTCGTAACCCAAAACCATGTGCAAAACCATGCAAAAAACCATGGGCGTGGACTACCCAACATAAATTAAGGACCAAAATTTTTTTGTCGGGGCGCTGCCTCGGACCAAGGATAATTTTAAGGATGGAAAATTATCCCGAAGTTTAAAAAAATGGCGAATCTCACTAGTCCCTAATATGCAAACTATAAAATGTTTATTGATGTATTTGTAAAATTATTCAAATTTATAATGATATTATATATATTTTCTATATAATGTTGGCGATTTTTAAGGTAAAATAATTTTATATTGTAAAATTTGGGCGACTCATTTTTATAAAAAAATGGAAATTGGCGAATCTTTTTTTTGGAAAAACCATGGAAAATTAGCCCACCTGCGAATATTAGCCCCTAAAATTTTCCATGCCTCGGACCCCTTGTGCCCAGCGCAAAGGGGGGGCTATCGCCCCCCCTCTTACCCCTCTGCGCGTGCTTAGTCATGGAAAGAATATAACACATACCCAACGTACTCCAAGGACCTTGGATGCATGATTTGGGGAGGCAACACTGCCATTTTCATGCAATTTGAAACATCTAAACTTTCAAGGTTGCTAATATTTTCATTGCAATTCTTCAGAATCCATCTACCTCTCTGATTTGATATAACAAAATCCTTCAATCTGTTGATTAGCTTTGTGCTTCCAACAAAATTTTCATCAACTGTTACATTTGTAAAATCCTCCATTACATTTCATTGATTGTTGGAAATGTGTCTCGAGTAACAGGGACCTCCACAAATTCCCTTACACATTTGAATTGTTTTCATTTGGGCATGTAGCCACAAATGAGTCGTGGCTATATTTTGGATAATAGGGTTCTTTTTCTCAGTATTTCTTTCCAAGATATTGTGGTTGTTATTATTATTGTTTTTGGTATCAATGAAAATAGTTTCATTGCAGAGATCGACATCCCAAATGCTAATATTGTCTCCATCTGGAGATAAGACGTATGGGGAAATTGCATTAGTTCAACATCATGTTGTAGCTTGGTACAACCAAAGGAAATAAGTTTCTACAATGATCTCATCTTTTCAACACCTGACATCTCTTCTATATCATTGCATTCTTTCACATCTAGTATTTGAATCTTTGTTAGTTTCCATAACACTCTTATGCTTTTCAATTCGGCACATTCAGATGCCCACAATTCCTCCAAATATTCCAATGTTTCAAGACTGGGCAGCTCCTCTACTTCTTTACACCCGCTAATGTCTAGTTGTTGAAGTTTTGCAAGACCCCAAATCCCTCCTATTTTATTCAATGTGCAACAAGAGGAAAACTCTAGTGTTACTAATATTGATGGAAATCCTCCAACCTCCACCAGATCATTACAAGATATTATATTGATATGTTGTAGGTTGGGGAAGACACCTTTATGAAAGGATACCTTAGATATTATCATCTAGTGTAGCTCTAAGTATTTGAGCACGAGCATACATATGTCAATGTCAGGGTCAAACACTCTGTGCCCTCTCAAATTTGTTAAAACAGTTTTTCCTCTCACCATTTCCACTCTAGAAAATGGTACCTCAAGCAATGGACAAGTATGCACTTTAAAAATTTAAATATTATTCATCTTTGTGACACCTATCGGTAAATATTATATACCCAAAAATTCTATCTACAACCTTCTAAATTGTTTCGACTCTCGAATGGAGTTGGGAATTCATTTCAATGTGTTGCAATGAGAGATATTCAATTCCTTTAAGCGTGTTAGGTAACCAAGAAAAGGTGGTTGTGTTTCCAATAGAGGGCTTCCTAATTTAAAAATCCTAAACTGACTAGGCCCCTAATATCAGTAGGAAATTATTTCAAGTTTTTACTCAACAAACACATTTACTCCAAGGACCATTGATGCATGATTTAGGGAGGAAATACTGCCATTTTCATGCAATTTGAAATATCTAAACTTTTAAGGGTGCTAATATTTTCATTGCAGTTCTTCAAAATCCATCTCTCTCTCTGATTTGATATAAAAAAATCCTTCAATCTTCTGATTAGCTTTGTGTTTCTAGCAAAATTGTCATCAACCGTTACATTTGTAAGATCCTCCATTACATTTCATTGATTGTTGGAAATTTGTCTCGAGTAGCAGGGACCTCCACAAATTCCCTTACACATTTGAATCATTTTCATTTTGGCACATTGTAGCCACAAATGAGTTGTGGCTATATTTTGGATAATAGGGCGATTTTTATCAGTCCTGCTTTCCAAAAGATTGTGGTTGTTATTAGTATTGTTTTCAGTATCAATGAAAATAGTGTCATTGCAGAGATTGACATCCAAATGCTAATATTGTCTACATCTGGAGACAAGACCTGTGGGGAAATTGCATCAGTTCAACATCATTTTGTAGCTTGGTACAACCAAAGGAAATAAGTTTCTACAATGATCTCATCTTTTAAACACCTGACATCTCTTCTATATCATTGCATTCTTTCACATCTAGTATTTGAAGCTTTGTTAGTTGCCACAACGCTCTTATGCTTTTCAGTTTGGCACATTTAGATGCCCACAATTCCTCCTCTACTTCTTTACACCTGCTAATGTCTAGTTGTTGAAGGTTTGCAAGACCCCAAATCCCTCCTATTTTATTAAATGTGCAATAGAGGAAAACTCTAGTGTTACTAATATTGATGGAAATCCTCCAAACTCCACCAAATCATTACAAGATCTTATATTGATATGTTGTAGGTTGGGGAAGACACCTTTATGAAAGGATACCTTAGATATTATCGTCCAGTGTAGCTCTAAGTATTTGAGCACGAGCATACATATTTCAATGTCAGGGTCGAACACTCTATGCCCTCTCAGATTTGTTAAAACAATTTTTCCTCTAACTATTTCCACTCTAGAAAATGGTACCTCAAGCAATGGACAAGTATGCACTTTTAAAATTTCAATATTGTTCATCTCTGTGACACCTATCGGTAAATATTATATACCCAAATATTATATCTACAAACTTATAAATTGTTTCGACTCTCGAATGGAGTTGGGAATACATTTCAATGTGTTGCAGCGAGAGAGATTCAATTCCTTTAAGCGCGTTAGGTCACCGAGAAAAGATGGTTGTGTTTCCAATAGAGGGATTCCTAATTAAAAAATTCTAAACTGATTAAGACCCTAATATTAGTATGAAATTATTTCAGGTTTGTACTCAACAAACACATTTACTCCAAGGACCATTGATGCGTGATTTGGGGAGGCAATACTGCCATTTTCATGCAATTTGAAATATCTAAAATTTTAAGGGTACTAATATTTTCGTTGCAGTTCTTCAGAATTGATTTGACTATTTACATCTGCAATATAGTGCCCACTGTCTGTTGTGGATCTCTTGAAGGCTTGTTGAGGTTAGCTACTGTAATTCATTCTTTGAGATCATCTATATTTATTAAAAAGAAGAAAATATTTTTCTCAATAGGTTATATTCTCAAGCATGACACTTTAAGCAGCATGTCAAAGTTCAAACTGGATCTCAAAACGAGGTTCAGGTAAGTGCCCATGTTGCTTCCTACAATATATTACCAATGTAGAAATGAACAATCCATTGAATATGCTTTCACTGGCTACAGGTTTCAGCTATGAAACCAATTAGTAGAATGTTGTTATCCTTATGGATATTTATTATTTTCCCTAACCACAGCAGCAAGAGATGTGCAAAGTAATTAAAATGTATGTATGATTACTGGAATATAAATGGCTAATATCATTATCTATCTATCTGATCAAATCCAGACCAAAATCACCTTTTTGGGGTTAATACACTCACAATTGGGCACAATCAGGAGTGCAATGGAGCCAATTCACCAATATCTCAAATTTTGCATACTAAGTGTAGCAGACTCTAACTCACAAAATTAAAACCAAAATGTGCTACAAAAACATAAATGGCCAAACATCACTCGGAGTCAGAGGGCACAAGACCTAGATTTCACAATCATAAGGAAAAATGTCTAAGCATTCTCATTATGAGAAATTAAACCACCTTTATGGATTTACAGTCTGCCCCACTTCTCTCCTACTCCGGCTCTCGGTCAGCTCTCTGCGACTCCTATCTCTAGCTATGGACTCCCTATCCTGACTCTAACAACAAAAATTCCTTCTATTTCCTTCACAGGTTGAATTTCCAACTTCTTCAAACCCTTGATCTTGCTCCTGCATCTTCTTGTGTAAAATCTAGCTCTTATCTTCCTTTAGAAATCTGGGTCCCTCTTTCTCTTCTACTTCAACTCCAACATTAAATTTTTTTGTCTCTTCAATTTCATTGTGACCATCATACCCATTCTTGTCATTTCAACTTCCGCCATGACCTTTCACTATTCCCAGCACACTCCCAAAAATATAATTTCCTAGAGAAGAATCTATTTCTTTTCATGTCAAAAAAACAAACACAGATTTGTAAATGATACATGGAGAAATACTTGAGAACACTCTCAACCGAGGCATCTTCATTTTTAACAACTATTTGATCATTATATGCCATAATCCTAAAGCTTCAGATGTTGTTTTACCATTTAATGTTTTTCCACTGCTCAGTGGGAAAGCTTGAAATGTAATTTGTTTTCCAATGCTGTCAATTGATGTATATAAGAAGTATTTAGCATTCATCTTAACCCTGGTTCAAGAAAGATAAAAATTGATACTGTATCTCATTGTTTCTTTTATCATTAAATAGTGTTAATATTAAGATGGATCCATAGAACATAGCTAAGGTTAAGATAAATTCATGCTGTTGTTGCTTAATAAAATAGGAATTTTCATATTTTTTCTTTCGAACATTATGAAAATTATTAGGAGGATCAATAAGTTGGCCCTAATGTGGTTGCTGAGCACCATATTTAAGATGCTCTGATGGGGTTGCAAGCACCAAGTTTAAGATGTTTTGATGGGGTTGCTAAGCACCATATTTAAGATGCCCTAATGGGGTTGCTGAGCATCAATTTTAAAACTCTCTGATGGGGTTGCTGAGCACCAAGTTTAAGATGCCCTAATGGGGTTGCTGAGAACCTTTCTTCTCTCTATATAATGAAATAAATGAGATTTGAGTATGTCCAATGCAATTATTTACCATCACTGATACCACCTCATTTAGATCCACATGGAAAGTAAAGTTCAACAAAAACGTAGAAAGGATAGCCAACCATATCCTCTCTAGAATGTTTTCTGGACTACATTCTGTAAGCAAACCAATATGGCTTGGACATAGCTCCATTGTGATGCAAATCACCAATAGAATACAAACCAATAAAAACAATTCATCGAAGAAATTTAAATCCAGATGGATTGGTTGGTTAGTCCATCCATGAAGCATTGAATTTAGGGGTTGATGATAGGACAACTTATTGCACAGGTCAAACATATTTATAGGTACATCTGGTGTACAGAGTTTTAATAGCACAGGGGTCCCATACTTGCAATTTAGGTCTGGTATTGAGAGCAAGTATGGGAGGTTGAAGTCCCCCAAGCAGTGCGGTCAGGTTCAAATTTTAACCAAATCTGAGAAGTTGTTACTTTTAAAAATTCTATTTTTAGCAGTGTTTGAAAGTGGTCCCATTGGCCCAAATCAGATATTTTCCTATGGTTCAAGTTTCCTCTGATTACTAGAAAGGCACAAAATTTGTATGAATCAAAAATATCTTAAAATAAACAAAGAAAATACAAAGCCAGGAAATAGAAAAATATAAAATCCAACTAACCTCTGACTCTAGGTATGCAAACTTCAATTGTGAATTTGTTGTTGCCCGCCTCTTCAAAACCCTCCAAGTTCTGTCTAATGTGTTTTTATCCATGATAAAAGCTGTAATTATATAGAAAAAATTTCCAGCGCCGAGAGAAAAAAATTTGGTGCCAAATAAACAACACATCTAGTTTGGGTAAAAAAAACTATTTTTCCTCTGTTCTTGGGCTTTCATATGGTGTCAAGTTCGACTGGGTACTTCGACATGCCCTCAAAACCTCAAACTCATCTTCCTAAACCAGTCGAACAACGAGTTTTCTTTGGTATTCTTACAGTGTCAAGTTCTACTCTTACCAGTGAGTTTTCTTGGGCTTTCATACGGTGTCAAGTTCGACTTTGGGGACTTTGGCATGCCCTCAAAACCTCAACCTAATCTTCCTGAATAGTCGAACAACCAGTTTTATTTCTTACGGTGTCAAGTTCGACTTTGGGCTTTCATACAGTGTCAACTAGTTTGACTTTACACATTTTGCAGCTGTTTAAGTGGTATTTGTGTTAACCATAGTTTTCTCGTGGAGAAATTTTAATTTTTTAAATGTAAAACCTATCGGTCTCATGAGATCTCTGTTTTCACATTTTTTCCCCTTTTCGATGTAAACTACTAGGCTCACATTGTGCGTGTTTTCATATTTTTTTTCCTTTAAAATGTGAAGGGTTGGATAGTTGGACTCATGAACTATTTGATTCCTTGTTACTTTCGAGATCCACATGGATATTCAATAGAAAAATTTCCAGTAGCACTCACATGATATGACAGCTAGCATTCTGTTACCTGCATGTAGCTTGAGATAGCGAAAAATATTGCAAATTATACTTGCTAACGTGTCAGTATTTTTACTCTATAAAATCAACCTCGTCTTCCTGAACAGTCGAGCAGCGAGGACCTGAACCTCGTCTTAGTCGAATAGCGAGTTGGGCTTTCTTACACTTTGGGCTTTCATACTAGTAATTTTAATGAAATCAACCCATCCCAATGTTCAACTTCGAATTTTCGAATATGGCAAGCCATCAAACTTTTACAAATCTTGAAACAATTTTTTTTAATAATTAAAATATTAATATTTATTATTTTAATTATTAATTAAATATAAATCACAATATATTTAAAATTTAATTTTATATAATATAATTAAAACAAATAAAATATAAATATTGATAATTAATATTTTAATAAATTCAATAAAATATAAATATTTTAATCCCATTAACCTACTTTTATAGTTATTTGTGGACATTTATTAAGATTAAATTAACTATATTATCATATCTCAAGAACAATTAACCAATGCTAGCAGCATTTCCCTAACTCTCTAGTATGAAAGGTCAAACAAATAGCATAACCCTGCACACCTAACAAGCTCTAACCAACAACATAACTCTGCTATTGATATCATGATCTCCAAATCCCAAGGACAATAAAAGCATATATACTCTCATAGGTTACTTTTAACATGCCCCTTCAAAGCAAGGTCTCATGGGGAACCAAGGCCTAGACCCTAGGTGTTAATGACCATTTGAATCACCCCAAGGTTACATTGGGACCTAGATGCATAATCAAAAGGGACTTAAGAAAATTAAAGGCCAAGTTATATATATATATATATATATATATATATATATATATATATATATATATATATATGGGACTCACTTTTATCCCATCACCTAACATGCCCCACTCAACCCATGCCTAATTTTTTTGAGCTAGTATCAGACATAATAATAATCATCACCATTTAATTACAAATAACTACATCACATTTACGACCAAACCCGAACGCGTTTGGGCGGGCGCCCTCAATCGAAAAGACCCTACCCGAACGGGTTTGGGCAGGTGCCCTCAAACGAAACGACACAGCGAGCCCGACCAAACGAAGGCACAAGGGAGAAAATGACAGACGGGCCGCACAAACATGCACAAGGCACCCGTGTGGTCACAACTTAGCAAATTTGATACAACCGCCCTCAAACGAAACGACCCGACCCAAACACGTTTGGCCGGGTGCCCTCATACAACGTACATGACCGAACGAAGGCACAAGGGAGAAACTGGCAAACGGGCCGCACAAACGTGCACTGGGCACCTGTGCGGTCACAATTTAGCAAATTTGATACGCATGCCCTCAATCGAAACGACCTGACCCAAACGCGTTTAGGCAGGCACCCTCAACTGAAATGACCCGACCCGAACGTGTTTGGGTAGGCGCCCTCAACTGAAACGACCCAACCTGAATGGGTTTGGGTGGGCGCCCTCAAACGAAATGACACGGCGCGCTCGACCAAACGAAGGCACAAGGGAGAAAATGGAAAACGGGGCACATGAATGTGCACAAGGCACTCGTGAGGTCACAAATTAGCAAATTTGATACGGCCGCCCTCAAACGAAATGACCTGACCCAAACGCATTTGGGCGGGCACCCTCACATGACGTGACACGGCGTGCGTGACTGAACAAAGGCATAAGGGAGGAAATGGAAAACGGGTTGCACAAACGTGAAAAAGGCACTCGTGCGGTCACAACTTAGCAAATTTGATACGGCTACCCTCAAACGAAACAACCCGAATGCATTTAGGCAGGCACCCTCACACGGCATGCTCGACTGAACAAAGGCACAAGGGAGCAACCGGCAAATGGGCCACACGAACGTGCACAGGGCACCCATGCGGTCACAACTTAGCAAATTTGATACGGGCGCCCTCAACCGAAACGACCCAGCCCAAACGCATTTGGGCAGGTGCCCTCAATCGAAACGACCCGACTCGAATGCGTTTGGGCAGGTGCCCTCCACTGAAACGACCCGACCCAAACGGGTTTGGGCAGGCACCCTAAAAAAAAATGACACGGCACGCCTAACCGAACGAAGGCACAAGGGAGAAAACAACAAACAGGCCACACGAACGTGCACAAGGCATCCGTACAGTCACAACTTAGCAAATTTGTTACGCACACCCTCAACCAAAACAACCTGACCAAAATGCATTTGCGCAGGCGCCCTCAACCAAAACAACCCAACCCGAATGCGTTTGGGTAGGCGCCCTCAACTGAAACGACCTGACCCAAACGGGTTTGGGCAGGCGCCCTTAAATGAAACGACAGGGCGTGCCCGACCAAATGAAGGCACAAGGGAGAAAATGGCAAACGGGTTGCACGAATGTGCACAAGGCACCCGTGCAATCACAACTTAGCAAATTTGATACGATCTCCCTCAAACGAAAGGAAACGAACCGAACGCATTTGGGCGGGCACCCTCACATGGCCCGACACAGCATGCATGACCAAACAAGGGAACAAGGGAGAAAATGGCAAATGAGCTGCATTAATGTGAAAAAGGCACCCGTGCGATCACAACTTAACAAATTTGATACACCCGCCCTCAAACGAAATGACCCAAATGCGTTTAGGTGGGCGCACTCACACAGCGTGCCCCACCGAATGAAGGCACAAGGGAGCAACTGGAAAACGAGCCTCACAAATGTGCACAGGGCACCCGTGTAGTCACAACTTAGCAAATTTGATATGGGCACCCTCAATGAAATGACCTGGCCCAAATGCGTTTGGGTGGGCACCCTTAACCAAAACGACCCAACCCGAACGCATTTGGGCGGACGCCCTCCACCGAAATGACCCAAATCGAACGCGTTTGGGTGGGAACCCTAAAAAAAAATGACACGACATGCCTGAACGAACAAAGGAACAAGGGAGAAAACGACAAATGGGCCACACGAGCATGCATGAGGCACCTGTCCGGTAACAACTTAGCAAATTTGATACGGTTTCCCTCAAACGAAACGACCCGACCTGAACGCGTTTGGGCGGGTTCCCTCACACAGCGCGATACTACATGGGCGACCGAACGAAGGCACAAGGGAGAAAATAGAAAACAAGCCACACGAACATGCACTAGGCACCCGTGCGGTCACAACTTAGAAAATTTAATACATGTGCCCTCAACCGAAACGACACGACCCAAATGTGTTTGGGTGGGTGCCCTCAATAAAAACGACCTGACCCGAACGCATTTGGGTAGGCACCCTCAACTGAAACGACCTAACCTGAACGAGTTTGGGTGAATGCCCTCAAACGAAACGACACGACACGCCCAACTGAATGAAGGCACAAGGGAGCATATGACAAATTGGTTGCATGAACGTGCACAAGGCACCCGTTCGGTCACAACTTAGCAAATTTGATACATCCACCCTCAAACAAAATGACCCGACCCAAACGCGTTTGGGCAGGTGCCCTCACACGGTGCGACACAACGCGTACGACTGAATGAAGGCACAAGGGAGAAAACTGTAAACGGGCTGCACGAACGTGCAAAAGGCACCCGTGCATTCACAAATTAGCAAATTTCATACAGTCATCCTCAAACAAAATGACCCAACTCAACCCAAATGCATTTGGGCGGGTGCCCTCACACGACACACCCGACCGAACGAAGGCACAAGGGAACAAACGACAAACGAGCTACGCGAATGTGCACAAGGCACCCATGCGGTCACAACTTAGCAAATATTATATGGTTTCCCTCAAACGAAACGACCCGACTCAAACGTGTTTGGGTGGGTGCCCTCAAAAGAAATGACTCGACCTGACCCGAACGCGTTTGGGCGGGCCCCCTCAAACGAAATTCCTGACCCGACCCGAACGCGTTTGGGCAGGCACCCTCAAACAAAATGACCTGAACGCATTTGGGTGGGCGCCCTCAAATGAAATGACCCGACCTGACCCGAATGCGTTTGGGCGGGCACCCTAAAAAAAAAAGACTCAACCCAACCAGAACGCATCTTGGCGAGCGCCCTCAAATGAAATGACCTGACCCGAACGCATTTGGGTGAGCACCCTGACACGACACGCCCAATTGAATGAAGGCACAAGGGAGAAAATGGCAAACAGACTGCACGAATGTGAAAAAGGCACTCATGCAGTTACAACTTAGCAAATTTGATATGACCTTCCTCAAATGAAATTAAAAAAGAAAAAAAATTACTGAAGATATTAAAAAAAAAAAAAAAAAACTAAACCAAATATTTTACTTTTTAACATCCACAATATTCCTCAACACTAAGAGCCCAACCTACAACATTTCATGTCAACCGTTAATGTGTCCCACCATATAATGGTGAACTGAGAAATCAAACAACCCCTATCTATGGTAAAAAAAAAATTCAAGATAAAACAAAATGTTGTTGAGCGATGCATTAATTTAACTTCATTCTAGGTATTAAAACCTACTTTCTCTATAGGCTTTTGAAATGCATAGTCAAAATTTCTATAATTGTTTTTTTTTTACTTAAGTACATCATTGAATGTCATGTGTTTTCTGATATGTAGTAAATTAAATGCTACCCAAAATAAAAAGTACAAATCAAATTATTTAGCTTGAGAGTTGTAATATAAACTTTATCATAGGCCATTAAATGTCTGTATTCTGACGGTTTTTCCCTCAATGTCGCAAGACTGTCGATTTCCTTAAACATCGCAACATCGACGATGGTCTCCTAAACGTTGCAATACCGATGGTTTGTCCTGTAACGTCAGTATTCTGACGGTTTGTCATGTAACCTCGGTATTCAGATGATTTTCCTAAATGTTGTTGTTCCAAAAATACTCCAAAAACGTCGCTAGAGCGACAGTTGTTGGCAGGATTTGAAAATTTGATAAAAATTGGGGAAATTTCCGACAATACATCAAAAGTGTCGGAACTAAATTGTTGCAATTTTGACCAAATGTACTAGTGTGCCTTGCAAAATTTCCATAGCCGTGACAGTGCCTGCATTTAAATGGAAGTTGCTCATAATCCAGCTCCTGGATATGGGTCCAGTCAACAACCATTAGTTTGATAGCTTTAGGTAGCCCAACTTCCAAATCCACCTCGACACATATACGTGCGCATGAGTATTGACCTTTTCTCACTGTTTGACCAATATACTTTCTGAGGGTATTGCCAGTGGTTTGGAGAGACTTCTAGTTCCAAAAATGCAGTGGGAGATGTGGGAGGTTTACCCATAACAGAACATTTGAAGGCACATATTGAGCATGATCTAAGTTAGGGGTCCATTTATTTAAGTATATTCCCTTAGGACCCATAAAATATGGGCCATTCCTGAAGATGAGGCTTCTATCTTCCACATTCTCAAAAACAAAAACAAAGTATCCTTTGCCTACGAAGTGACTTTTGATGCCTTCCGAGACCAAAGGAATCCAGTTCCTCTGCACCCAGTCTTCCACAGCTTTGGAAGAGGGCTAGAGACCAATAAACTGTCTAATGAGCCGTCTTTCAGCCAGGTTCAATGCAGATCGACAATTTTCTTTGATTTGAAGGGCCACCGAAGGGATTCTATCTAGCTTCTTCATGAACATTTGTTGAGATCCAGTCAGAGGATGCTTGTTGCTGGATGCTATCATTTTCTTGAATGCAAGGACTTCTAGAGGAGGAAGAAGGGGAGCCTCGGGTCCCCCTCCTAATGCCATGGCAGCTGGGAGGTCGCAGGTAGGCTAGTTCGCTCTCGACCTATCAGAGCGCGTGCTAGCTGGTACAATAAAATCATCTAGTCGTATATTTTAACCCTTGACTAAATTAGTCATTTTTAGTTAGGTCACTTAAAATTGATCAAATTTAGTAGTAATTCACTTGAAATAATTGTGGTGACTAAATTTTTTAGTCACCTAGTCACTAATTTCATCATTTTCTACTAGTGCATCCTCTCAGAGAAATGTATGCCAGATGATTGGCAAATGGATCCCGAGGAAGAAAGAATTCTCCAGGGCCTCCACCTAGCACCTAGCATGGTCTCCCTAGCTTCTTGGAAAGCTATCCCTGGCATAGGGGACACCATCAAGATCTTCAAACCTCCTCTAGAAGGTTTCATCAAACTTAGCTTTAATGGAGCCTCGAAAGGCAATCCAGGGAAGTAGGGGTTGGAGGGATTTTTCGAGATCATCATGGCACAACAAGATTCATATATGATGACTCATGTGGCTTTTCCAGCAACAATGAAGCATAATTCATAGGAGTGCACCAAGGTCTCCTCTTTTCCATTAGGCTAGAATACAGAAGGCTAGTAATCGAAGGAGACTCTCAATTGGTTACGAACACTCTCAAAAAAATTAATCAAGAAACGAAGTGGGGAAAATAAGCCAAATATGGTGTACTTATTCACATATGCAGGGATTGGAGGATACAAACAAGAAATTTGATTATATCATTATCACCCATGTAAGGAGGGAAGGAAACAGAGCAGCTGACCTCCTGGAAAATTGTGGCTGCGCTCACTTGAATGAACCTATTGAATTAAGCATGCCTCCTAATCTCAGGGAAGAATGATGGATCAAGTTGCAGAGCATCAAAGAGCAGGACATGTCAGAGGGCAGAGCTCACCCACAGTTCTCGGACTCAACTCCCTGATCGGGGTGTAACTAAGAAGATCATCCCTCCCACCAATGTTAATGGCAGTGTCCCTCGAGTTGAAGCCACCCACCCTCCACATGAGTGGCAAGGGCGGCAGGTTGTACTGTCGCATGCAGAACGAGGTGAGGTAGCGGGACAGAGGCCCGTGCATGGAGCTTAAAACAGGGTGGAGGAAGGCGTGGGGGTTTTGCTATGATGAAATACTTTGGTGCAGGCACGACAACGGGATAAAAAACCTCCATTACACTTCCACCATGATGAAACTCAGGTATGTGCTTAGTTTCCTCTCCCTTGTTCATGCCATGTTTATGTTTTATGATTTGGGCCGGTCTCTATGGGAGCCTAAGGTGATTAAGCTGGACTGGTATAGTCTTTTGCTGGGTAGGGGAAAGTAGAACCATTACGAATCTGTTTGGGGGAAGGTTGGGGTTATTTTGGGTCTCTGCCTCTATGTCAAAGTAGGAATTGGGCATGGCCTCAACTTGCACCTAAGTGTGAGTCTGTCAGGTAAGGGATGCTAACAAGATGGAATAGTGAGGGGTCAGGCAATCTTACCAGGGTATAGAGTTAAGGAGTAGTCATGGGTTGTGTTTAGTTCAAAGGCTTTGCTGGTTTATACCACCTTGATCTAATTGGGCTCAATGCGCATGAGGAATGGGAGAGGGAATTCCACCTAGGCCCAAGCAATGGGCAGCGACGCCTCCTTTGTCAATTTCTAGGGTGGGAGGTATGACGAGAGAAAGGACACCAGAAGGGAGGTCACGAGATTGAAGGAAGGCATGAGCTCTTTGGGTTATGGGGATAATTTATGGGGTGCGTGAAACCGTCAGGGATAGGGGGTGGCAGAAATTAAGCAGGGTATGAAGGCAATGGGTCCACAGAGGGACGGGAAAAGGGGAAGTCCTTGGAAGAGGCCCCCAGGTCACCTTTCTTCTGATAACTAGGATGCATGGACCTTTGATCGTTTTCATTATATGGAATTATGCCTTTGTTTGATTATGTGGACAAGTCACCTACCCAGAAACCTAGTCAAAGATTGTGGGATGGCATGCTCCAAGAGTCCCGCAGCTCGCGACCATTCTAAGAGCCCTGCAACTTGAAGCCGTGGCTGGAAAGATAAAGGGAAGGTGGTATAAGCCAAACCCAACTCACCCCCAAGCAAGCCGAGAGGAAGGAGGCTTACAATCGATGTGATCCAAGAGGGAGCAAAAGCATACTACAAGAACACATCAGAGGAAATTCAAAAGCTCATTGAAAAATGGGAAGCTGACATAAATAGACATGTAGAGACAAAGATGGATACTAAGGAATGGAGAGGTTTAATACCAGATTTGGGACAAACAAGGGGCAGACTAACATAATTCAAGCAGACACTGTATCTTTATTGGTCTATGTAGAGCATCCTTGGAAAAGCCTTAGAGTAGATCTCTATGAGCTTAGTGAAATTAGCCCAAGACTTCCTAGACTACAAGGGCAAGTTCGATAAGATCAAGTTTTAGCTAAGGAAACAGGATGGGCACCTCGAGCGTATTGACTACCACCTCCCGTGTATTTCCAAGTCTTTTGAGCAGGTTGGTACCTTGGTTCGGGATCCGACACCAATGGAGTTAGCCTCAGTTCCAGACGAGGCTGAGTAGTTCATGACTGTTTTAATCTGCCTTTTTTCTTAGTATTTATATGCGACTAACATTTAAATTTCAAGGATCCAGTAAATATGTTAGTCAATCTGTGAGAAACTGTATATGTGTGAGTATCCAAGCTTTGTTTGTTTGGTATGACAGACTCAAAACCTTATTTTTTTGGATGGCATACCACACCATCAGGTGGCCAACAGACTCGGTTCCCCGCTCAGGGCGGGTTGAGACCACCAAAATGGTAAATCTAGTTGTTTGTTGTTTATAAAATGAATGAAAAAGGAGTCCTACCAAGCTTACAAAAAAAAACACTATAAAATGTATAAAATTAATAACAATAACAAATTCTCAAATTACATACATACATATATGTAATGAAATAATAAAAAATATACTAAGTATAATATAAAAATGCAAACCATACTATATCATGTGCAATACTATTGGATTCTCAATGCCATGAGCCCATAAAACACTATCATTAAGTTGAATCAAAATTTAATGGCACATGTACATATTATAGCTCTATCAAGCTATGTATTTCCATCAAGCTCCATAGCACGATGGAGCTATGTAGTTTAATTTAGGGTTTTATTTAGTCCTAGATGGACCTTTTAAAAGCTTTGATGGAGGGCTTAAAAAACACCCTCACAAAGATATATTTTCAACCTTTGGAACAGAAGTTCTTCCAAAAAAGAGTAACCCAACTCCATTGAATTCACCCCTATTTTATTTTGAAATTACAACAATATAAAAATATTTATCTTAATTGGCTTATTCATAAAATAAATAATTATGTAATATGGTTTTGTGTATTTATTTTCTCATGAGAATAATATAAAAAGTAAATAATTGAAATAAAATATTTAGAAAACAATTATTTTGAATTTGTTGTATTTATGGTGCAAAATGAGAATAATATAAAAAGTAAATAATTGAAATAAAATATTTAGAAAATAATTACTTTTAATTTGTTGTATTTATGGTGCAAAATGAGAATAATATAAAAAGCAAATAATTGAAATAAAATATTTAGAAAACAATTACTTTGAATTTTTTGTATTTATGTTGCAAAATGAGAATAATATAAAAAGTAAATAATTAAAATAAAATATTTAGAAAACAATTACTTTGAATTTTAGTTTTACATGTAAACATGACAAACAAATAAATATTATAAAATAAATATTTGTGAGTTTAATTCTAATTTATATATTCATAATATAAATATTTGTAATTTTTTTATAGTTATGGTGACAATTCACATTAATAAATCCACTTATACATGCCAACATGGAAAACACAAAGTTAACTACCCTACTTTATAGAACTTGACAATATAGCATACACCACTTCTTTAAATATATGGTGATATACTCCACTTCCAATAAGATCAATAAAAAATTATTTCGCTTTAACACTACATAGTAAGAATGGTGTTAACTTGTCCGTCAAATATGGTGATTATATACTTCATTTTTAATATGATACAAATATGGTGATTATATACTTCATTTTTAATATAATACATAAACATTTACACCACATTAAGACCACATAACGTAAGTGGTGCTAACTTATGGTGATATAATTCTTTTTTAAGATAATACATAAACATTTACACCACATTAACACCACATAACTTAAGTGGTGCTAACTTATGGTGATATACTTCATTTTTAATATAGTACATAAACATTTACACCACATTTACACCACATAACTTAAGTGGTGCTAACTTATGGTGATATACTCCATTTTTAATATGATACATAAACATTTACACCACATTGTCATATAGAAGAGTTTCTTTACATCTTCATCAACATGTCTAGATACATCACCCCGATTGGGGAAGGGAATTGAACCTGTGATGAGTCTCATAACAACCCACCTCATCACCGTTTAACCAAAACCCTACAAATAAGAAATTGTTGAGTCGAAATTAAAAATAAACATACTTCTTATTAAATTTAATTTATTCCTAATTTTAAAAAAATAAAAAAAAAATATCTCAACCATAAATGAAATAGAGTACTCTTGAAGCCTTATTAAAAAATACAAAATGCTACATTATAAGATTTGAAACGAGTTAAAATAGATAACATACTAGTGTCAACCCTGCAATAATGACTAAAGGAACAATGGGCTAGTCTTCGCATTAAGAATTTAAGACTAAAAAATATGACGAAATAGTGTAACTCTGATATTTTATAAACAATGAAAAGGCTACTTTAAATAGTATAGTTTTTTAAACAAAAGTAACGAGATAGCCACATTTGTGAACAACACTACATGATGGTTAACCTCACCCCTCGCTCACAATTAAGATATGATAATTTTTAATTTATTTTAATTTTAATACTAATTTATCCATCTATATATACACATGGTGTGAGGGTTAATTAAATCCACTTGTTGTGTGAACCAACTTTTTAAACAAGATGTGACTTAATAATATACTCTATTGCCAATTATTGTTCAAATTAAGATATGGTAATTTTTAATTTATTTTAATTTTAATACTAATTTATCCATTTATATATACACATGGTGTGAGGGTTAATTAAATCCACTTGTTTTGCGAACCAATTTTTTTTAACAAGGTATGACTTAATAATGTACTCTATTGTCAATTATTGTTCAACTTAATTATAGTAATTAAATTTTATTTTTATTTATAATTAATTAAAAAATAATTGTAAATTGATTCAATTTTTAATAATTAATTTGAATTCAAAATTTAAAAAAAATGATTAAAATAATAATTTGAATTTTGAAGGAATAAATAATTTAAAAAAATTGTTTATTGGTGCAAGCTAATTTAATCTCTAATTTTAAGTAATTACTATATAAAATTAAAAAATAATTGTGTTTGAATAGATAATAAATAAAAAGGTGGTTGTCAATTGGATTCGGGTGGTTGGAAGAATGTTGTTCTTCTTACTCTAGTGATGATTGTCATTTATTAAAATTAAAATTGGTTCATTTTTTCTTAAGAAAGATAAGGGATTGCTTAGATTTATTTAACATCTTATTTTTATGCTCAAAAGTCATTAAGAGAATCATTACAAGATCACCATAGTTTTGATAATTAAAGATGTTAGGGAATTGTCCAATGCCTAGTTTCACTATGCATCTCATGAGATCTGTTCATAGTTTAGTATAATTTTGATCTACTAGATTAAAGTTTACCACCTCCTTGCAATATCTTAATTTCATTTTATCATCTAATTCTTTATTACATCACAATTTCTCTTTAAATTGAGATGCAATAATATTTTTATTATTATCAGTGCTTTGGAGAATGACATTTTCCTATATTTCCTAATGATTTAGCCATGAGTTAACAACTTAATGCCATCCCCACTTGAGCTAGTGGTGGTTTTGGTTGGAATTTTGGAGAGCCTCTTGTTGTCTATGTTATTTATCTTCTTCTTGTGTATTAACTATCTATTCATTGTTGTGCACCATTCTTAATAGTAGAAAAACAAAAATTAGTGACTAAGAAAATTGCTAAAAATTGCATATAAATGATTATGTTTGGCCACGTGACCATTAATGGCTAATTTACAGTATCATATCTCTCCTACCAATTTAGTCATATTTAAATTATCGTTAATTGGTTGTCTTAACTTTATCATCTACTAGTATATCTAATGGTAGAATAAGTCATTGAATCCGTCATTAATTGTCATATTTAATAACCAAACACACAATCCAATATACTATTACATGGTCACTTGAGAAAACTAATTAATAACAAAAGACATGTGAACAAAATCATGTTGGTTTTCATATAAGATATTGAAAATTAGCCACTAATATTCGTCTATAAGAAAATTTTAGTCAATTTTTGAAACCAAATAAGGACCAAACAAATATGACCAAAATTTTAGTTATTGTTATAGTCACAAATTTGTCCAATACTCATTTATGCATATTTTTTTATAGTTTCATGTTCATTATATAAATGATTAATTTAATCATGTATATTCATTTAATTTACTTTCATTAATAACAATTATAAATAACTAAGCACAATTGTGGACTCTGTAACCGTCATAACTCGGCTTGCCCCAGCCGCATACGATGCCCTGAAAACTGCGTTCCTGAGTGAAGCCCGGAATCTTCCGATCGCGGCCCCGGACACGGCCCTGGACACCTGCTTCAACCTCTCTAACTCCACCGGCCAGGTCAGCCTTCCCACCGTAACTTTGCACTTCGCCAACAATGCGGATTTGAATGTGAGCGCCAAGGGGATTTTGTTTCCCATTAATGATGACGGATCTAAGACGTGCCTCGCATTCGGACCTGTAGCGGCAAATGAGCCCGACGGATTCAACATTATCGGGAACTTCCAACAGCAGGAAACGCAGGTTTCTTTTGATCTTGCAGCCCGGAGACTTGGCTTCGCCTCTCGAAACTGCTCTTCTACGTAGCACTCTGCTCCAATAATACTAGTAGCGAATGCCCCCAACCCTCCTTTTACGCTGTTGTTGGGCTAATTATTTCAAAAGTTGAATTCCCCCTCTTTCTGGAAAAGATGACACTCCCTGTCAAGTAAAACAAAATAAGCAGAGTAGATGGTTAAGTGTAGGTGACGTCAGATGGAGATTTTGGGCCCATATTACACCATGTATTACGGACAATCCCTTGAACTTCGAATAGGTTATTCAATATTATATTTCGAAAATTTCGTTTGTTTGGGTCAATTAAATAATTTAACATTATAATGTATAATATTTGTTTTTAAATGGTTAATTTAATTAATATAAGAGAAAAATATCAATTGGAAATAATAATAATGAAATATATTTAATTTCATTATTAATAATTTATAATTATATCTAAATAGATCCATCTTAAACACATATGATCTTACATATGATCTTAGAAAGATCAAATTTCTTTAGAAGCAAATTTATTTTAGAGTGAAAAGTTGGTATGTAATTTTTCATTGTATACATTTTAAAGTATACTTCAAACATTAATTTATATTAAAAGATTTTATTTATAATCTATATTGGATATTTTATTACATATAACATTAAAATATTGTCTTTTAACATTTAGTTGGTATTCATATAAGTTAGTTAATATAGATCTTCAAATAATTTATTTATTTAATGTGTTAAAATATTTTTTAAAGTATAAGGTTTGAACATTGTACACATATTTTTTTACTTCTAATTACTTTACATGAAATTATATTAGATCATATGGACATTGCTTTTCTATTTAGAAAATATTTTATTTCTATTCAAGAAATAGACACTTGTTGATTTCAATTTAAACATTAACATATTAAATTTAATTTATTTCTAATTTAAACAAGATGATGAAAGAATACTTCTATCATGGATAGAGGAGTCTACTCTTTAAACTTATTAAAAGGGGCTAAATATACTCCCTTTTAAAATTTAAAATAAATTGCAGGGAATATCATACCATTGTGTCAACCCTTAGGTCATTCATTAAGGAAACAAATGGCTACTCTTCAAAGGAGTCGTCTAACGAGCGGGAGGAATTGCCCGGACGGTCAAAATTGGCTGGAATCCGGGCCAAAAAAAATTTAAAAATCTTGCAGAAACAGTGTTTGAATCCTGATTTTGACATTGGAAATGGATTCAGCATCATCAAAAACCTGTAGGACACCCAAAATATTAAACTTTGATAGTTATAACATGGATTTAGAAAAATTCCTGCCGGATTTTCTGAAAATCTTATCAGAATTTTCATGATTTTCAGGGCGATTCCTCTGGCTAGTTAGACTACGGCCTCTTCAAATTAGGAATTTAAGACTCAAAAGTATGGGGAAGTAGTGAAACTCTGGTATTTTATAAACAATGAAAAGGCTACTTTAAATAGTATAGATTTTTTTAACCAGGGTAACTAGTGAGCCCACATTTCTTAACAACACTACATGATGGTTAACCTCACTCCTCACAGAATTAAGGTAGATACATTTTTAATTTCTTTCTTTATATATATGTATGTATGTATGTATGTATGGTGTGAGGTTAATTAAATCCACTTGTTTCTGAACCAGTTTTATTCAATAAGAAATAGCTTAATAATGCACTCTATTGCTAATTGTTGTTCTGCATTAATTAATTTTTATTTTTATTTATAATTAATTAAAAAATATTTGTAAACTCATACAATTCTTAATAAATAATTTGAATTTGAAATTAAAAAAAAAGGCTAGTTATTATTTTAAAAAAATGAATTTAAATGTATAATTAATTATAAATTGTTGTTTATTGGTGCAAGCTAATTTCGTCTTTAATTTTAAGCAATTATTATATAAAATTAGGAATTAATTGTATTTGAATAGATAGTAAATAAAAAGGTGGTTGTGAATTGGATTTAGGTGGTTGGAAGAAATATTGTTTTTCCTACTCTAGTTCAATTCCACATGTGATGCTCACTGAGGATTGGCCATTATGAAAATTAAAATTGGTTCATTGTTTCTTAAGAAAGATAAGGGATTCCTTAGATTTATTTAACATCTTATTTCTATGCTCAAAAGTCATTAAGAGAACCATTGCAAGATCACCATAGTTTTGATGATTTAGGATGTTAGGGAATTGTCCAATGCTTAGTTTCACTAAGCATCTCATGAGATTTGATTCATAATTTAGTATAATTTTGATATAATAGATTAAATTTTACCACCTCCCTGCAATATCTTAACTTTCATTTATCATCTATTTCTTTTTTTTTTGTCAGTCAAAGTCTATTTTATATTATCATAATGAAATTTACATCAAGAGACATCATTGTTGAGATACATCCAAGCAACTCGGTCGGCAAAAAAGGCCAGAATTGACTCGGGTGTGCACCAAGACATACATTTCCATTGATTATTACTGGCACAAAACTTAAAAAAAACCAGTAGATACATAACTTCATGGAGGTGGATTGAGAGGAGCTGTTGGTGGCCCTACAAAGAAGGTGACATGATTATGCACATGGTAGTCAATGTGCTCAACCTGGATCTCAAGTGCTCGGAGGTGGTCATGAGAGTGCCTCAGCTGACGACGCAGACTCTCTAGAGCGTCTAAAGTCTCATTTTGCATATGTTGAATATCATTGATGTTGGGTGTGGAGCTTAATTATCTTCCTTATTTAGATGTATTGTCGCATTGGACTGATGTTCTTAATGAGGCAAAAACGATGCCCGTCATATGATCGTCATCATGCGGGCCCAAGGGAGCGGGGGGCGACCTTTTGGAGACCCCCCTAGCGGAGATTTCAGGGTAGCACCCCTGAAGCTAAAATCAGATGTAAAATTGCCTCGTAAAATATTGTAATTTCTAGTCAATCTGGGTCATTCATTAGGCAAATGATCTGACGGTAGACATTATGCTTAATTTAGGGTTTTTTACCCTAGAAGGAAACCCCTCTTTTTTATGAGGGTATTGTATTGCGTCTATGTATGGTGTGTATACTTTGAGCAAGAAATAGCAAGGGGGACTATGTGAGAGAGAAGAGGATATTACAATGGATCTGTTGTAGGTTGTGTCTCTTCATTTTTCTGGATAATATAAAGGAAGGACTGGTTGTTTTTTTGGTCGTAGCCCAAGTTGGGTGAACCACATATATATGTGTCTCTCTTGTTTATATTTTTTATGTTTTTGTGTTTCTGCATATTTTATGTGTTCCATTTCTCTGTAACGTAAAATTTTCTAACAACTAGTATCAGAGCCGAAGGTCTCTTTGGTTGATAAACTTGCAGGAAAGAAGGGTTGCTCGTTCGAGTGGGAGAAATGGCGAAATATGGTAAGTTTAGGGTCGAGAAATTTAACAGCCAAAAGCACCCGTTGTGGAAGATGTAAATGATATATTATATGTATCAGAAAAATCTGTACCTACCATTGAGTGGAAAAACAAAGATGTCGTCAAGTATGACAAACACAGAATGGGAGATTCTCGATAGAAAGACACTTGGAACAATACGGTTATGCCTCGCATCGTCGGTATCCTTCAATATTTCGAAGGAAACAATAACAAAGGGTTTAACTAAGGCATTTGCGAAACTATATGAAAAACCCTCGGCCTCAAATAAGGTATTTCTTATGAAACATTTATTTAATATGAAGAAGTCGGAAGGCGTATCTATTGCTGGCCATTTAAATGAATTTAATACGGTTACCGATCAGTTAAGTTCTGTAGGGGTAAAATTTGATGATGAAGTTAGGGCTCTGTTATTTTTGTGCTCATTTCCAGAAAGTTGGAATGGTTTAGTTATGACCATTAGTAACTCTATCTCTGGATCTATTACTTTAAAGATTGATGATGTTTTCGGTGCTATCCTTTAAGGAAATGTGATGGAAACGCTCTGGTGAGACATCAGGTAATGCTTTTAGTGCAGAGGCTAGGGGAAGAAAAATGGAAAGAGGAAAGAGCTCAGCATATCGCAGTAAATCAAGGAAAGGCAGATCCAAGTCCAGATCGGGGATAGTGTGCTGGAAATGAGGAAAGAAAAGACACCTTAAGAAAGATTGTAAATCTTGTAAGGGAAAAGAAGGAGACGCACAACAAAAAAACAATCATGAACAAAATGTGACAGGTGATGTGTTACAAGATGCTTTGATTCTTTCTTTAGAAAATGTTACTGATTCTTGAGTGGTAGATTCATGGGCCTTATTCCATGCCACAGCTGATAATAAATATTTTCATGACTATGTTCAAGGATATTTTAGACAGGTAAATTTGGACAGGTTCGTCTGGGTGATGATAAACCCTGTAAAATCGTTGGAATGGGTAAAGTTCTTGTAAAAAAATAGAATGGAAAACAATGTTTATTAAAGGAGGTAAGGCATGTTCCATATCTGAATAAAAATATGATTTCAACAAGGTAGTTAAGTAGTGAAGGTTGTGTGATAAATTTCACAGATAAAACTTGGAAGGTCACTAAAGGAGCCCTGGTAATAGAAAAATGCTAAAAGGTTGGTACATTGTATTTATGCAATGGTATTTCTAACTCTGTAAATGCTTTAAATTCCAAAGGAGAAAATGCAGCATTATGGCATCATAGTCTCAGACACATGAGTGAGAAGGGGATGAATATTCTTCAGTCAAGAAATTTATTTTCAGGTTTGAAGAATATTAATTTGGATTTCTATGAGAATTATATTTATGGAAAACATAAGAGAGTCATATTTCTTAGAGTTGGGAAAGAAAAGAAGGGTGAAAAATTAGAGCTTGTGCATATAGATGTATGGGGACCTGCTCAGGTATCATCTCTCGGTGGCTGTCATTATTATGTTGCTTTTATTGATGATGCAACTAGAAAAAAATGGATTTATTGTATTAGAAATAAATCTGATGTATTTGATACTTTCAAGAAATAAAAATCTTTGGTTGAGATTGAGACATGAAAGAAGTTGAAGTGTTTGAGATCAGGCAATGAAGGTGAATATTGTAGCTAAGAGTTTGATAGGTATTGTTCAGAGCATGGAATTCGTAGAGAGAAGACAATAACAAGAACACCACAAGAAAACGGTGTGTTAGAAAGGATGATCAGGACAATCATGGAGTGTGCAAGGTCCATGAGATTGCATGTAGGATTTCCTTTACAATTTTGGGAAGATGTTGTAGATACTGTTGTTTATCTAATAAACATAGGGCCTTCAAGTTCCTTGGATGGTGGTATTCCACAGGAGGCATGCACAGGTAAAAAGGTAAACTACTCTTTTTTAAAGCCTTTTTGTGGTGAGGCCTTTGTCCATATTAATAAATAAAATAGAACAAATATTGAGGCAAAATCAAAGAAATGTACCTTTATTGGATATGGTGTTAATAATTTTGGTTATCTCTTATATGATTAAGAAAATCACAAAACCATTAGGAGCAAAGATGTAATATTCAATGAAAAGGCCTTCTATACACTAGTATAAAATGATGAAATTAATGCCTAGGTGACTAAAAAAGTTAGTCACCGCAATTATCTCAAGAGAATTACTACTAAATTTGAGCAATTTTAAGTGACCGAACTAAAAATGACTAACTTAAATGACTAATTTAGTCTAGGGAAAAAATATACGACTAGATAATAAGTGACTAAACTAAAAACGACTAACTTAAATGACTAATTTAGTCCAGGACTAAAATATATGACTAGATAATAAGTGACCAAATTAAAAAATGATTAACGAAAATGAACACTATAGTCAAAGAATAAAAATACGGCCAACTAACTAGTGCAACAAGTATATGAATTATTAATTTATGCTAGTCATTTTTAATTGTGTCACTCTCAATTTATGTTAGTCATTTTTAATTGATTCTGAGGCATCTTTAGGTCTCGAATTGATATGTATGATCCATGTCTATATGATATCTCGAATGTGTATTATTTTGATTTTGATCACTTAAGTATTGTATTGTAAGTCTTAATGGTTTGGCTATATGTTCTAAGTTGAGTTGTTCTATGGCATTTCGTAATCTCAGTTAGAGAAGTGTGTCATGTTGATGGTTTGGGTATATAATTAGTGACTTAATTAGGTGCTACACATCGATCTTATTGTACCCCTTATTTCCCTTATTAAAATTTTATTCCATGTCTCTCTTAACAACAAGGTATTTTTGAGCTCTACGTGAATTTCCCTGAAAATAATGGACAACCTACAACTACTTGAGTTTATTGCTAACATTATCATAGATTTGAATATATTTGCTACCTCTTCAAGAATTAGTGGATATTTAAGTTATGTGTAAATCTCATGTCCCATTTCCCTCCTTATATGGACATACTTGCATGTATTCTATCATTTTTATTAATAACCTTATGTCAACATTATCACTCGTAGACATTCATCATTACATATAATCTATATGTCAACCAACCTCCTTTTACTTAAATGAAAAAAAATAAAATAACAAACACAAACTTAACAGAAATGGGAACAACATAAGGGACAACCTAAGTTCCCATAGCAATTCCCTCATAAAAAATTACTACCTATTAAAATCTAATTTAATGAAATTCTAACATAGAAAATTGACCTATTAAAATATATTTTCTCGCAATTTCCCCCTACTTTTTTTCCTTCCCAGGTTGTTGGGAGGGAGTTTGATACTCCTCTGGTCATCATTTTCCTGTTGTGAGACTATTAGCTCCCTGTAATTTCAGCAAATTGGAAAAACTAAAACTGTAGGGAAAACACTTGAACCACTTTGGGATTCTAGGATCTAGCCCTCCTAAATCTAGAGAGGGATCTCTCTTATAAGTGCAAAGATTGATTTATCTTTAAGGCTTTTGAAATGATATTAGGCTAGTTATGAAGAGTAAGGTTTTTGTTTGGTTTTGGTTGGGCAAAGATATGTGAAAGTGAAGGAATTTTAAATGAAGGGTGAAGGTATATGCAAGTGAAAGATTGAGTCAGTTAACAAGATAGGCAAGAAGTAGCTTCAATCCATTGTGCTATGGAGTCGTAGTAGGATTTAATTGAAACAACAAGGTTCAAGAGTGGTCCATGGGGCAAGTCATCTATGTCAAAGGATCTCTTTAAGTTGATTTTATGGAATGAAATGAAACAACAAGAAAGGGAATAAAACAGATGAAGAACAAAGAGCAGCCTAAGATCAAGTAAGTACTTTGAAACTATCCTGCTTTTGACATACACTAGAGAAAGACATGAAAGTTATCTAAGATCAGGTAAGTACTTTGAAACTGGCCTGCTTTCGATGCACTTTCAATAGAAAACATTCAAAACACAAAATATAATAGCTTAAGATCAAATAAGTACTTTGAACCTATCCTGATTTTAGCATATTCCAAGGAAAACCTTTCAAAGCAACTATTGGAGAAGAAACTAGAGGATAGGGCTAACCATAAACTTCCCTAGCTCTTCTTTACTTAGAAAAATTTTCAAGACAACATTTAAGATAAACAAAGAATAGTCTAAGATCAAGTAAGGACTTTGAACCTATCCTGCTTTTGACATACTCTTAGGGAAACTTTCAGAACAACTGTTGGAGATAAAACCAGAGGACAGGGCAAACCATAGACTTCCCTAGTTCAACTCTACTTAGCATAAACTGAAAATAACATTCAAGAACAATGTTTAAAGTTTAGACAGTAAGACGTGGGAACACCAACATTCCTTAACTGCTTGGACTATATTAAATAATTCTCAAATACATAATTGGAAGAAAACATGGAGATAAAGCTTATTACTGAAAGTAGGGTACTACAAAGAGTAAATCCTAGCTTTATATTTGTTGTTCTTTATTAGAGAAGATGGAAAAAATGGAAACAAAAAGAAAATAACAATTTACAATAAGAAAAACATCATTATCGACATAGACGAGGATCCCATAAATCAGCTTGTATTTGATGCTTCAAACCAGTTACAATCATCAAGTCCAGTGGGTCTCTACAGCTTCAAACTTCTCATCTCAACTTAGGTATCTTCAATTACAAACATAGCTTACAACAGCTTCAGGAAAACTATCTACATGCATCAGATATTTAGAGACCCACCTTTGCCTCATCTTCTACAGAGGTATTTATAGAAGAAATGAGGAGGTGCTATGTAAAATCAGATCTTTAGGCTCAATTAATACAATTAATGCTTCTCAGCCTTTGAAGGGCTCAATGAAGAAGTGTTTCTGATATTTCCTCTGTATTAATTGATTTTCATTAAGTTATTTGCTACTTGGGAGAATTTGTTAACTTTAAAGCTCATTCTTATCTTGTAATAACTTTTCTGACAGTTGTAATAATTTCCTTTGATTTTCAATAATTGTTCAGCTATCTTGAGGCAAATATCTTCTGTTCTGGCAATAACTATGCCTCCTTTGAATGCTTTGAGGCTACAAGTGGCTTTTGGTAGCTGGACAGGATTCAATTAGCCTCTGATGTGGCAATGGAGGCTCCTCAGATTGATAGAATTCTTTATCTTTCCCTCAAACACCTTTAATTCACTTTAGTTATGTGTTTTAGGACAGATTAGGCTTAATCTATGTCTTCCGGTCTTCATGTTGTCTTTAACTGTGGATTAGGCCTTTGATAGCCGAGTTTACACCTTAATCCCTTAAAACTGTGTTAAAACCTTTAAACAATGATTTCTGCTTTGATTTTATACCTGGATACTGGTACTCTTTGTTTGTGGAGTTTGCTATGTTTTTATTGCTTTTGCGGGTGCACAGAGGGTTTTAAAATAGCATCAGTGCTCATGAGGCACGGATGAAACATGATATGGAACCTTGCAGAGTGATCTCCTTCATGAATAAAGGCCTGGGGATCATCATCCCCGACCTTTGGTTTCTTTTAAGAACTGTGTAAAAGCTTCACAACTTTCAAAAATACACAAAAAGTTATAAAATCCTGCGTGGATGGGTTAAGACTGCTTCAAAAGTTTAGGTTAGAGCACAGTCGTTGGATGAAAGCATCCAACGACAAGGATTGCTCACTGGGGTCAATAGGAGAGGCAGTTGGAGGGGTGAATGAAAGATTAAGTCCGAGACATTGATGAAATATTGATCAACGATTGAGATCAATCTAGGATCTTATAAGGCAGAAGGGAAATGATATAGTGAAATGGCGGAAAATATAAGGAAAATTGGGGAAAAGACTTTATCGGCAGTGAAAAAGGTTTAATGAAATTTGAGGTTGCAGAAAGATTCTGGGCCATTGGATTAGATTAATTAACAGAGATCGACGGTGGATATCCTTTGATGAAATCTCTGGGAAGAATGGTGGAGGGCGATGGCTTAATGGTTAGGTGAAATGAGGACTGTTGGATTAAAATAACGGATGGCAGAGATTAAATTAGAGGATGCAATGTAATGGATAAAGGTGGTTTGGTGGAAAAAACAAAATGGTTTTCACGCAGATTTGAGGTGGTTTCCAAATTTTCCCAAAAAAACTCGATACACTCTGCCGCCCGCCACGTGTCCTGAGGAAAACCACTTTTTTCACGTTTTTTCTCGGCGTTAAACATCTATCATAGAAAAAATGCAAAACAAAATTCCAACCTTCGGATGGAGGGGCATAGATCCAATGGTGCAGATCACACGCGATAGTGGGTAAGATGCGCTGGCAGAAAAGGGGGGGTAGGACCAAGGCGATTTAAATCTGGACCGTTAGATCTCAGGAATGGATGGTGGAGATTTGTCAAGGGGGAAAGGTAGGTCCCAAAGGAGTTGGGCCTATCGGGTTCAATCTAGACCGTTAGATTAGAATAATGTATGGTCCATATTACTTTTTGTGAAACAAAAGAAATACAATACGGGGGTCTTGGGTGGAGATCAAGTAAATATGGACCATTGATCTGCAGAGATCAACGATAGATCTTCGCCGAAGAATTTTCAACTGTGGGGCTTTATGAAATAACAGAGGAAGTGGGGCTTTATCTGGACCGTTGCATCTATGAAATGGACGGTCTAGATCCGATCGCAGGAGCAACATGGACCGTCGGATCTGGGGGTAGTAAAGAAGACCAACTGTTGATATTCATTTAAACCTTGAATTGTCGGGTTTATGAAAAATCAAAGGAAAGTCGGGGTTTTTAAAAAATACAAAGGGAGGAAAAGGTTTTGGACACATTTTTTAGTGTTTTTAGCGCCCGATTGCGGGGCCGTGGTTTTTTGACGAAACAAAGGGATCAGAGGCTTTAAAGGAAAGGGCCAAATCGCATCGGATTTTTTGAATGCAAAAGGCGAAAAGAAAAATGGACAACCCCAATTGCGATTGTGCAATGGGGGCTTTAACTCCAGGACACAGCTCCGGTTTTATGCAGAAAAAGGAGTTGGGGGCTAAGGCCAAAGGGGCTTAAGGCCTTAGTAGAAAAATGAGTTTTTAGGCCAAAACGAAAGATTTTTAATGCTTTTTTGGCTTTCGGTAGAAGGGTAAAAAGGGGTTTTTAAACCTTCAAAAGGAATTTTCAAAGGTTTAAAGGGAATTTCGAGGGAATGAGAGGTAAATGAAAAATTTTATGGATGAGAGGGAGAAGGAAAAAGGAGAACGGAAAATAAGGGAAAATGGGAATTTTCAGCAGTCTTTTCCTTTGGTAAACAACAGATTTTTTCAGTGTTATGAGGGAAACAACAATGAAGGTTTTCTTAAGGAAAAAAAAACATCAACAAGACTTCAAGAACTCACAATTTGGAAATGAATTGTTTCTTGAAGGCTATAAAGATCTAGCCACCATTTGATATGACAAATTTTTATAGGTGACTAACAGTGGCTCCACATGGGTATGGTGCCTTCTTGAAGGTATCAAGAACTTCAGACCCGTCTTCTCTAGAAGCTGATCAATGCCTCATCCATTGGGTTGCAACTTTATTTCTTTGCTGATCTTATTTTGCTCTGACAATGTTAGCAGCCATTAAAAACCTATGGAATTCTATCAAAACAAGCTTTCTACTTACCCAATTCTAATGACCTAACATTATTTCTTCTTTTTAGAGTGCATTTGGATTGGAAAACTCTTGTTACAACATTTTATTCTTTTGAGA
This sequence comes from Pinus albicaulis, assembly GCA_034641835.2. Taxonomy (NCBI): domain Eukaryota; kingdom Viridiplantae; phylum Streptophyta; class Pinopsida; order Pinales; family Pinaceae; genus Pinus; species Pinus albicaulis. The sequence continues at coordinate 729,327,037 of CM076578.1, read as the reverse complement.
AAACATAAAACTATTCTATTTCTACCCTTATTTCTCCATGAACTCAGGTTAAACAGTTGAGTTCACAAGCTTCTCTACCTAACTACACTCTGTCAGGATTAGACTGTCTGACAGAGTTTATTCTCTAAATCGAAAGACAGAAATTTAAAAGCAAACAAGCCAGGATTGGACAATCTAACTTGTTGTTGATCTATGACATAAAAACAAGCTGCACATAAACAAAAATTTGCAGAAAAATAAATCAAAATGGTGAAGGCTTAAGATCTGAAAACTAAAGAACATCCTTCACTTTCCTTCAGCCCTATTTTTAGGCCTGTTTGAGCTGTTTTTCTCTTTATTCACTGGTTCAGGTTTTGGGCATATTAGAACCATTTTTCTTCTATCCTTGGCTCAGTTTTTGATCTGATTAGAGCCATTCATTCTTTGGAAACTCATAGGTTCAGATTTTGAACTTGTTCGAACCTTTTTTCTTCTATCCTAATCTTCCTAACTGATAAGCCAAGATTAAGCTGTTTGGAAAATCTATTTCACTAACTTATCAGTAGAAAATTGAAAACAAATTAGTCATGATTAGGCTGTATGACTAACTAGGAGTGTGTTTTATAGAAGTGGCATTTGAGCTTGCACACTTTCAGATTTTGTTTCTCTTTTTGGTATGGGGTTGTACCTTTCTTGTTTTTACAATCTGCCCTCTTTTCTCTTTCTATTTATTTTGTATTTTTTCATTTTCTAACTTTGAATGCAATGATGGGTATGATATTTACAATGAAAACAAAAATAAAATGGCTTCCAAACTGATATGGTCAAGAGAAATAATGTTTGAGCATCCTGCCATTGACAGGACCCCCAAACAGTTTAGCTCCATTCATTTCTTGCAAAAAATAAGAATTTTTACCAGCAGTAGAATGAATGAGGTAAGGGCCAAGCCATAAGTTATCAAATTTCCCATGCTTGACCTTGTCTTCTCTCCTTGAATCCCACTTTAACACTTTGTCACCAATGTTGAAATTACTAGCCTTTGTCCTTCTATCAAAAAGCTTCTTGATGCTTTCTTGCTTTTGTAATGCTCTGTTGTAGACCTCCTCTCTGGTTTGTTGAAGATGTATGGTCTGATTAATTCTTCTTGTCATATCATTTTATTCAGACTGTACCTCTTGGATCAGCTTCATGATTGGCACTCCTAGGCTGGTTGGAAAAATTTCATCCACTCCATAAAAAGGCTAGTAGGGTGACATTCCAATTGATTTTTTGAGTGTTAATATGTCATCCCAAAGTGTATGTACTAGCTTTGTGTGCCAAGACTTCTTATTGTGCACCAACAACTTCTTGATTATGTTTACCAAACTCTTGTTTGAGGATTCTTCCAGCCCATTACCTTGAGGGTAATAAGCAGTAGAATGGCCCAATGTAATCTGATATTTGTGACATAATTCAACCATCTTTTTGGATCCAAAGGAAGCTGCATTATCAGTGATAATCTTCCTAGGACAGCCAAATCTTGAGAGGATATGGTTTTCAAGGAATTTTCTGATGACAGAGTCATTGGCTTGCCTAGAAGGGATGGCTTCTATCCATTTGGTAAAGTACTCTGTTGCTGTGAGAATCCATCTATGTTGGGCAGATGATGGTGGATGGATTTATCCTATGAAGTCTAAACCCCACTGTTGAAAAGGAGCTTCAACAGTGATTGGATGCAAGGGTAAAGGAAGAAATTTTCTTTTGCCTTCAAAGAGTTGGAATTTATGACAGACAATAATCATCTTATGGACATCTTGGAAGAGGGTGGGTCAATAGTAGCCAGCTCTAAGGATTTTGTTGGCAGTTGTCTTCCAATAGAGGTGGCCTCCACATTCTCCTTCATGGAACTCGTGCTTAACCTTATCTTCATCATTCTCAGGCAAAAATTTAAGCAATAATCCACTAGCATTTTTCCAATAAAGAAATTTATCTAAAATGCAGTAATTTACATCTTTTAACTTTAAAAATCTTGCTTTTTTTTGTCAAACCAGGAGGTGTATTCAGATTGAGCAAAACATATAAAATATCAGAATACCAAGGGGAATTTATAAAATGATCTTCAACAATGAGAGTTTACAATTCCTCTTGTTCATCTAATGCATTTATCATATTAATATCAAGAGATTCAAAATTAGACTCAACCATTAATCTTGCTAGTCCTTGGCCTTTACTGAGTTTAGTGGGCTTGATTTCTAAATCATATTCAAGTATCACAGTTATCCACTTTCCTCTCTTGCCATCTGGGTCCTATGTTAGAATTTCCTTTACAACTGAGTTAGGCACAAATGCAATTGCATGGGAGTGTAAAATGTAAACTCTGAAGTCTTTCAAGGCTTTGACTAAGGTAAAGGCTTGTTTTTCCATGATATTGTACTTCAGAGGTGCATCTCTAAGTGCCTTGCTAAAGAATGCAATTGGCTACTCTTGTCCCTTTGAATTTGTCTGTAATAGGACAGAAGCCACTGTATGTTCTGATGCAAATGAGAAAATGAAAAAATATTTTGAAAAATCAGGACTTATAAGAACTGGTGTTTTGGTTAATTCTTGCTTTACCAGTTCAAAGGATTTCTTTTCTTCTAAGGTCCATTTGACTCCTTATTCCTTCTTCAGCATGTTTGTTATGTTTCTAAGGATTTCAGCCAAGTTGGGTATGAACCTTCTCAAGAAATTAATATTTCCAATGAAAGATTGAAGTTCCTTGATGTTTCTTGGATGGTTGATTTGAAAAATACCATCAATCCTTTTTGGGTCAATCTTTATTCCCTCTTCTGATATGATGTGTCCAAGTAACTTACCTTCTTGGAGACCAAAGATTTTTTTCTTAAGATTTAAAGGCAAACCAAATTTTCTACATTTCTCAAAGACTATTCTCAAGTGTTCTAGGTGTTCTTCATCTGTTTTGGAAAAAAACAGTGATATCATCAAGATAAATAATGATGAAGTAGCCTAATTCTTCCGAGAATGCAATGCCCATGGTTCTCTGAAATGTAGCACCAGCATTCATTAAACCAAAGGGCATTTTCACGTACATGAAAGTACCCCAAGGTGTAGTAAAAGCTGTCTTTAATTGATCATCAGGATGTACTAAAATTTGATTGTATTCTGAGAAGCCACCTAGCAAAGAAATTGTTTTAGAACCAACTACCCTTTGTAAAATATGATCCATCTTGGGTAAAGAGTAGTTGTCCTTTAATGATGCTTTGTTTAAGTCTCTAAAGTCAATACAAAGCCTAATATCTCTTGTTTTCTTCCTTACTGACACTATACTAGAAACCCACTTTGAATATCTAATTGGAACAATAATCCTAGCTTCATACATTTTCTTGATTTCCTTCTCAACCAAAGGTAATTGAATAGGGTGGATTCTGCGCAATTTTTTCTTGAAGGGCTTTTGGTTTTCTTTGAGAGGTATCTTGTGTTGAATTATCTCTGTGTCATAGGATTTGAAATCCTCATAACTCCACGCAAAAACATCAGAAAATTCTTTAAACAACTCTATGTAATTCAGTTTGATGTGAGCTGGTAAAGTTTTAGACAACTTGATCATTTTTGGGTTTAGATCACTGCCTATATTACACTCTTCTACCTCAGTTTCCACAGGCTCCAGCTTTGGTTTCTTGGCCACATCGTTGAAATCAAACAACTCTTCCAAAGGGACCAGTTCTTTTGGCAAATCTTGTGTGTCAGATTGTAGTGTTTCTAAGTCTTCTCTTTTAAATCTTCACTAATATTTGCGTTATGTTCAAGTTTATTAGCTAACAGATTTACAACAGCAATTTCTGGAGAGTTTTCTTCTTCATCAAGTAGATTTTCTTCATTAGAACAGTCTGTGTCATAGTCTGAATCTGAACTTGGCAGCTCAAATTCATTTCTGGACTGTAAGAAGTCTTCTATTTGTTTGTCTTCGTCAAACACTTTCCAATATTTCTCATTGTCAGGGACAGCTGGTCAAAATTTGATTTGGGTAGTACATATTTTGGTTTCATACGGTGTAAGGCATGTTCTAGCAGCAAAAGTTAAACCGTTGGCTTGGATATTTCGGTCTCTTGGGACAAAAATCAGTTGGAATTCCTCAAATGTTTTCAATAAATCCATGACATCGTTCCGGTATGCTCTAAGTCTGGGGTTTTTGGCACTATTATTCCCCATTCACTTGCTTGATAATCAGTTTAGAATCACCATGCACCTTTATCCTTTTGGCCCCTAATTTCTTCAATAAGTGTAGGCCTAAAAGAAGGGCTTCATACTCAGCCAGGTTGTTGCTGCGTTGAAAATTTAATTTGCAGGAATGCCCTTTAGTATGATTTTTCATTGTATTGTGAAGCCACACTCCTACACCTGCATCACTCTTAGTACAAGATCCATCAAAGTGCATACTCCAAAGAGGACTAGTTTCAGATTCACTATTTTGGTTACTATCCTCTTCATCTAGTGTGCTTTTGGATTGTTCTTGAAGATCAACATTATGTCAAGTCTTTTTTAGTTCCTCATGTTTTTCATTGTGTTGAGGACTCTCTTCTTGACTCTCAAGGTTGCAAAGCAATGGATGACTGATTTGCAGCTCTAGACCTGTGATCTGTTTGCTAAAATTTTCTGATTTAGAAAACTGTTTTGACACTTTTGTCTTGTCTTCCTCCTTTTCTATATCTGCCACTAATTCAACTAAGGTTTCTTGTTCACTGAATATTTCATCATTGAAAAGGATAAATGAATCAAGGCCTATGTGAACATAATAAAGAGGAGAGTTTTGTGGTCTCTCTTGGCTGGTAACCATGTATTGCATATGGGATTCCCTATAAAGTCTTCTTGTTTGATTAAAAACAGGGATTGTCGCATATGTCATGTCCATCTGCATAGTTCCTTGTAACTTAGCTTCCCAAGATATTGATAACAACATTCCATACTTGGGGGGAACATCAGCCACTACAATATCCATCACTAAACATTTGGCTGGAATTTGTGCTAAGTTTACACAGAGGTCTTTGATTAATCCTAAACATTTCACTCTGCTTGAGTCAAAGGAGTAAATATCTTTGTAAGGTCAAGTGATTTCAAGGCCTAGACTCTCCATTACATCTTTGGGCATTAAATTATGGGAGGCCCCTGAGTCATGCATGGCATTGTGTAAAATCTTGTCATGAATATTCAAACTTACATAGAATGGAGGAACTGGCCCTTCTTGGTATCTACCTTCCATATTTGGACCAAATAAAAGCTCTGGTTGGTCATCATTAAGATTGACAGTGTCATTATCCTCTTCTATGTTAAAAGCCTTCAAAATTTGGGATCTATATACATCTTGGGTGGCTAATTCAGTGAGAGGAACAAAGATTTTGATTTTGGCAATTTCTTGTTCCAAACTAAAAGGCATCTAATTTTTAACATGTTTGTTTCAGCCTTATTAACCACCACTTTATCAGCAAAATCAATTTGCTGATTTCCTCTATTTACATTGGTCAAAGTTGTTTTAATAGGAGCACTAGTTGAGGTGCTAACGCCGCTAAGGTCTGCACTCTGTTTTTCATTGATTTGAGTGACTTTTTCTTTGTTTTTATCATAATTTCCAGCCATTGTTTTCTCTTTCTATTTTGTAATTTTGGGTTTATTTACAGGGCTGATTTTTACAAATTTTTCAGAGGTTTTTTTGTTGGGAGCTTCCTGATTGCTTTCATATTCTTTTGGAGTCTCTATGATGACATTTTCCAACTCTTGATAGAAATATTCATCTTCTGCTCTTTTATCATCATAGGGTGTATATAGACCTTGTTTTCTATTGTAATGAACTTCAAAAACATCATTGTCTACTCCCAACATGTTTATGTCATCTTCCTCTGTTTGTTCTATTGTTTCTTCAACCTCACTTACATAGTTTTGATGAAAAGGAGGTGTAATCTATTGATCATCCTCCCTTGGTTTGTTTTGAGGTTGGTTTCTCCTAAAATTATGATTTTGATTTTGATTTTTGTTTTGAGGAGTTGTTTGGTTTTGACTAGCTTGTGCTCTCTCAAGTATGCTCATCTTTTTCATCATCTCCTCCATCAGTTTTTCCATCTTTGAGCTAGATGTGGAAGGTGTATATTCCTCTCTAAAGGATGCTTTCTTCTCATTCCTCATTCTTGCTCTCTTCTCCATTAGATTAACTTCCACTGTAAGAGCTCCTTTTTGCATATCTTCAAGAGTCAAAAGATCTCTCTCTCTTAGCTAATAGGCCATTTTAGGATCAAATCCTTCAGGAAACTTGTTTAAAGCTGAGCTTTGTGGAGGTTTCAGATCTGGGGGAAGTGCATTATACACACTATTGAACCTGGTGCAATAATCTTGTACACTTTCCCCAGTGTTTCTTTGGAGATTCTTGTAGTCCAAAAGTATTTGAAGAGGGTTTTTCTTAACTTCCCATTTGTTTAAGAATAACTGATGGAAGGCTTGGATATCATTAATACTATGAGGGGTTAAGCCTTTAAACCATTTTCTTGCTTCTCCCCCTAAAATTTGAGCAAATAGTCTAAGTTTGATAGTTTCATCATCAATATCATTTCTATCAAATTAGTCATTCATCTTATCCACATGTTGTGAAGCAGTAGTAGCACCACTGGCATCATACAAAGGTATCTTGGACTGATAGTCCTGTGGAAGATTGACTAGAGGTAAAGGAAGGACTAGGGTGGCATACCATGTTGCCATGATAGGAGGTTGTGGAAGAATTGGGGGGTTTACAAGTGGAGGAGGTTGAATGAGAGGGGTTTGATGGAATGGTGTGGTTTAGACAGTGGATGTATGGATAACAGATGTGGATGGACCAACAAGAGATTGTTGAGCAGGTCTAGGATGAGAGAAACCAAAATTATGAAGGAAATGTAAATCAGGTGGTGTAGTTTCTCTGCTACTAGGATGCTCACTTCTTTCTTGCGATGAAGGTGGAGATTCAGAGTCTATCTAAATTATTTCATCAAGTGACCTAGTTCTAAATGGGTTTATTAAGTCAACTTGTGATTGTTGTAGAGATGTAAGATTATCTGGGATAGAATTAGCTCTATGGAGTGATCTGACAATAGTTGAAGATGTGGCCTTAGGAGACTTCCTAAGTATTGTTTCAGGGTTTTCAACTATCTCAGGGTGGTTTGGATCAGGGTGGCTTCTAGTATGAATTCTTTTAGAAGCCACTATGCTATGTTTTTAGACCCAACTAAACAAGAAAATTTTAACCAAATATGACAATATTTAGGAGGCTAACTGATCTTTAAAACCAAGAAAAATTTAATCCTTAAAGTCTTCTGACTGAGTTTGTATGATGTTATGAGAGTAATGGGTTTCCCAGTGGAGTCTCAAGGTATTTTTTGGATTGTGGAGTCACCAGGTGGAAATTTTTAGCTCTTTTGGAGGTAAAATGTTTTATGGTCCACCACCATGTTTATTTGGATACCAATCTGAAATGTTTTTGGGTTTTTTCTGAGTTTATTTCAGTCCTATGGGTTCTAAGAGTTTCCTAAATCTGTTCCAACACTTAGCTATGGTGATGAGACAAAGAAATGACTCTTATGGCTAACCCAGCTGATTCCTTCAAGGTTTGATAGGATCTTATGAGAATTATAAGGTTTCCTTAGTTTTTCACTGATTCAGATAAGTTTTATCATGATTACCATTTGCTTTGGTAGTGCTTGAAGAGGTCTACTTGTACTGCACTGAATATTGATTGACTTGTTTCAACTACTTTTACTCAAAGTCCGGAGTGGAGTCGCCAGAAATGTTAGCTCCCCGTAATTTCAGCAGATTGGCAAGACTAAAACTGCAGGGAGAACACTTGAACCACTTTGGAATTATAGGATCTAGCCCTCCTGAATCCAGAGAGGGACCTCTCTTATAAGTGCAAATATTGATTTATCTTTAAGGCTTTTGAAATGATATTAGGCTAGTTATGAATAACAAGGTTTTTGTTTGGTTTTGGTTGGGCAAAGATATGTGAAGGTGAAGGAAGTTTAAATGAAGGGTGAAGTTAAATGCAAGTGAAATATTGATTCAGTTAACAAGATAGGCAAGAATTAGCTTCAGTCCATTGGGCTATAGAGTCATAGTAGGATTTAATTGAAACAACAAGGTTCAAGAGTGGTCCATGGGGCAAGTCATCTATGTCAAAGGATATATTTAAGTTGATTTTATGGAATGGAATGAAACAAAAAGAAAGGAAATAAAACAAATGAAGAACAAAGAGCAGCCTAAGATCAAGTAAGTACTTTGAAACTATCTTGCTTTCGACATACACTAGAGAAAGACATGAAAGTTATCTAAGATCAGGTAAGTACTTTGAAACTGGCCTGCTTTCGATGCACTTTCAATAGAAAACATTCAAAACACAAAATAGAATATCTTAAGATCAAGTAAGGACTTTTAACCTATCCTGCTTTCAACATATTCCAAGGAAAACCTTTCAAAGCAACTATTGGAGAAGATACTAGAGGACAGGGCTAACCATAGACTTCCCTAGCTCTGCTTTACTTAGCAAAATTTTCAAGACAACATTTAAGATAAACAAAGAATAGTCTAAGATCAAGTAAGGACTTTGAACCTATCTTGATTTTGACATACCCTTAGGGAAACTTTCATAACTGTTGGAGATAAAACCAGAGGACAGGGAAAACCATAGACTTCCCTAGTTCAACTCTACTTAGAATAAACTAAAAATAACATTAAAGAACAATGTTTAAAGTTTACATAGTAAAATGTGGAAACACCAACATTCCTTAACTACTTGCACTGTATTAAATCATTCTCAAATACACAATTGGAAGAAAACATGGAGATAAAGCTTATCAGTGAAAGTAGGGTACTACAAAGAGTAAATCCTAGCTTTATATTTGTCATTTTTTATCAGAGAAGATGGACAGAATGGAAACCAAAAGGAAATAAAAATTTACAATAAGAAAAACATCACTGTTGACATAGACCAGGATCCCATAAATCATCTTGTATTTGATGCTTCATACCAGTTACAATCATCAAGTCTAGTGGGTCTCTACAGCTTCAAACTTCTCATCTCAACTTAGGTATCTTCAATTAAAAACAGAGCTTACAGCAGCTTCAGGAAAACTATTTACATGCATCAGATATTTAGAGACCCACCTTTGCCTCATCTTCTATAGAGGTATTTATAGAAGAAATGAGGAGGTGCTATGTAAAATCAGATCTTTAGGCTCAATTAATACAATTAATGCTTCTCGGCCTTTCAAGGGCTCAATGGAGAAGTGTTTCTAATATTTCCTCTGTATTAATTGATTTTTGTTAAGTTATTTTCTACTTGGGAGAATTTGTTGACTTTAAAGCTCATTCTTATCTTTGTAATAACTTTGCTGACAGTTGTAATAAGTTCCTTTGATTTGCATTAACTGTTCAGTTGTCTTGAGGCAAATATCTTTTGTTCTGGAAATAACTATGCCTCCTTTGAATTATTTGAGGCTGCAGGAGGCTTTTGGTAGCTGGAGAGGATTCAATTAGCCTCTGATGTGGTAGTGGAGGCTCCTTAAATTGATAGAATTCTTTATCTTTCCCTAAAACACCTTTAATTCATTTTAGTTTTGTGTTTTAGGATAGATTAGGCTTAATCTGTGTCTTCCGGTCTTCATGCTGTCTTTAACTATGGATTAGGCCTTTGATAGACGAATTTATGCCTTAATCCCTTAAAACTGTGTTAAAACCTTTCAACAATGATTTTTTCTTTGATTTTATCCCTGGATATTGATACTCTTTGTCTGTGGAGTTTGCTGTGTTTTTATTGCTTTTGCGGGCACACAGAGGGTTTTAAAATAGCATCAGTGCTCATGGGGCACAGATAAAACATGATATGGAACCCTGCAGAGTGATCTCCTTCACGAATAAATGCCTGGGGGATCATCATCCCCAGCCTTTGATTTCTTTTAAGAACTATGTAAAAGCTTCACAACCTGCAAAAATACACAAAAAGTTATAAAATCCTACGTGGATGGGTTAAGACTGCTTCAGAAGTTTAGGTTAGAGCGCAGCCATTGGATGAAAGCATCTAATGGCGAGGATTGCTCGCTGGGGTCAATAGGAGAGGCAGTTGGAGGAATGAACGAAAGATTAAGTCCGAGCCGTTGATGCAATGTTGATCAACGGTTGAGATCAATATATGATCTTATAAGGCGGAAGGGAAATGATATAGTGAAATGGCGGAAAATATAAAGAAAATCGGGGAAAAACCTTTATCGGCAGTGAAAAAGTTTTAATGAAATTTGGGGTTGTAGAAAGATTCTGGGTCGTTGGATTAGATTAATTAACAGAGATCGACGGTGGATATCCCTTGATGAAATCACTGGGAAGAATGGTGGAGGGCGATGTCTTAATGGTTAGGTGCAATCAGGACCGTTGGATTAAAAGAACAGATGGCAGAGATTAAATCAGAGGATGCAATGTAATGGAGAAAGGTGGTTTGGCGGAAAAACCAAAATGGTTTTTGCGCAGATTTGAGGTGGTTTCCAAATTTTCCCAAAAAAACTTGATACACTCCGCCGCCCGCCACGTGTCCTGAGGAAAACCACTTTTTTCTCATTTTTTCTCGGCGTTAAACCTTTGGCGCAGAAAAAATGCGAAACAAAATGCTAGTCGTCGGATGGAGGGGTGCAGATCCAACGGTGTGGATCGCATGCGATGGTGGGTAAGATGAGCAGGTGGAAAAGGGGGGGCAGGACCAAGGCAGTTTAAATCTGGACCATTAGATCTCGAGAATGGATGGTGGAGATCTGTCGAGGGGGAAAGGTAGGTACCAAAGGAGTTGGGCCTATCAGTTTCAATCTAGACCGTTAGATTAGAATAATGGATGGTCCAGATTACTTCTTGGTGAAACGAAAGCAATACGATACGAGGGTTTCAGGCGAAGATCGGGTAAATGTGGACCGTTGATCTACATAGATCAACGGTAGATCTTCACTGAAGAGTTTTCAACTGCGGGGCTTTATGAAATAACAGAGGAAGTGGGGCTTGATCTGGATCATTAGATCTATGAAATGGACGGTCCAGATCCAATCACAGGATCGCAAATTGGATGAGGAAAGAGGAAGGCATAAAGGGAACATGCCGATGTGATTAAGTGCGGGCCATTAGGTCTTAAAGAGGTCAACGGTCAAGATGAATCGGTGGTGTTCAATGTCATAAGGCTATGGTGGAGGGTGATTAAATCTATGCCGTCGATTCTTGTGGATTTGACGGTCCAGATTAAATCGTAGGTTTTCAATCGGAGGAGGAAAAGGGGAACAGACAAAGGATTTTTTGCAATGCGATGAGGTAACGACCGTCAGATCAAAGGACGATCGATGGCCCTGATTAAATCGGAGATGGCATAATCGGAGGAAGCCCAGGGATGGCACTTCATACTTTTGCGCAATGCGATTAAGCGCGAGCTGTCGATCTAAAAACTAGATCGACGTTGGAGATTTAGTCATGAAGGCCAAAGGGGAAATGGCGGGTTTAGAAAATGGAGCAACATGGACTGTCGGATCTGGAGATAGTAAATAAGATCAATGGTTGATATTCATTTAAACCTTGAACTATCGGGTTTATGAAAAATCAAAGGAAAGTCGGGTTTTTTACAAAATACAAAGGGAGGAAAAGGTTTTGGACACATTTTTTAGTGTTTTTAGCACCCGATTGCGAGGCCGTGGTTTTGTGAAGAAACAAAGGGATCGGGGGCTTTAAAGGAAAGGGCCAAATCACATCGAAGTTTTTGAATGCAAAAGGCAAAAAGAAAAATGGACAACCCCGATTGTGATTGCGCGATGGGGGGTTTAACTCCGGGACATAGCTTCGGTTTTATGCAGAAAAAGGAGTTGGGGGCTAAGGCCAAAGGGGTTTAAGGCCTTAGTAGAAAAATGAGTTTTTAGGCCAGAACGAAAGATTTTTAATTCTTTTTTGGCTTTTGATAGAAGGAGAAAAAGGGGTTTTTAAACCTTCAAAATGAATTTTCAAAGGTTTAAAGGGAATTTCGAGGGAATGAGAGGTAAATGAACAGTTTTATGGATGAGATGGAGAAGGAAAAAGGAGAAGGGATAATGAGGGAAAATGGGAATTTTCGGCAGTATTTTCCTTTGGTAAACAACAGATTTTTTCAGTGTTATGACGGATACAACAATGAAGGTTTTCTGAAGGAATGAAAAACGTCAATAAGACTTCAATAACTCACAATTTGGAAATGAATTGTTTCTTGAAGGCTATAAAGATCTAGCCACCATTTGATATGACAATTTTTTATAGGTGGATAACAGAGACTAGGGTTTGATAAAATTTTGAGATAAGGGTCTAGAACTCAAGAAGGGGTACAAGGAGGTGTGGTAGTGGAGCCATACCTGGGAAATGTCTCCAAAGAATGTTCTGCAGCAGAGGAGCCATACTTGGAATTTGCAATTATTTTTCCCATTTTGAGAATGTTGGTTTATCTTTTTCTAAAGTTCTTATTACAGGTCAAATGGTGCCGGTTAAGGCATATTCGGCATGTAAATTTTGCACTCCTAAGTGAAATTACACCACTTATTTTGAAGCATGCCTTGCACATGCTCAACTTGAACAGAATTTGGCGTCGTTTAAAGTTTTCAAAGACAAGAAACTTTCAGGAAGGTGCTAAGAATGCAATAGTATGGGAATCTCCACTACAAGGAAAAGACCCTCTAATGGGGTATATAAAGGAGGTTTTTAGTGTTATAAAATTGGCCAAAATTGTCAAAAAAACATTTGCTACAACATCCATTTATGGTTATGGAGGTTTCAGCGGAGCTTTTAACGGAAATTCAACACAACTAAAAAAAAAATAGCGATCATAGGTTATTACAGATGTTTTTTTCATCAGTGTGCTACTCTGAATTGAACGCACCAGTGCGTACATACATAAGGCACCTCGGGGTGGTCGAAGAAAAATGCACTAGGCCATTAAGGTATAAAACTGCACTGGGCGTAGTGTTGGTGATATAACGCATGGGGCTGTTCTAATTGGTCTTGAGATTTGTGTAGTGCCCATAGGTCGTATCAACGCACTGATGCGTAGATGTATAGAAATGAACCAGTGGTCAGTATCACATAAGGCACCAAGATTTATAATTAGTATCATTATTCGTGCGGTGCCTAGAATTCGTACAAATGCACCGGTGCTTATAGACACTTAAACGCCCTGGTGCGCAGTATCACACAAACGCACCGAGATTTATAATTGGTATCAGTATTCGTGCGGTGCCCATAGATTGTATAACGACACCAGTGCGTATAGACACATAAACGCACCAGTGCATCATACCACACAAATGCACTGATATTTTTAATTAGTTTTGGTGCTTTTTTGGTGCTCATAGTTCATAGAAACGCACCGGTGCACTTCTTAATACAAACGCATCGGTGTATAGTTACTGACACGCACCGGTTTTCATTTTGTATTTTTTAGAAACATCGACCTGTGGCAGTGCAATTATTGTGATTGTTTTAAATTCATTATTCATCAAAAGTTGACACATCTTATAACAATATTCATATTAATTAAATTTGTATTAACGCATTTGAATGTGATGTTTTGATTAATTTGTTATATTATATCATAATTATTGTGGTTTTTTAAAATTCATTATTCATCAAAAGTCGACACATATATATCTCATAACAATATTCATATGAATTAAATTTTTATTAGTGCATTTGAGAACGACAATGGAGAACGAAATAGAATAAATTAAAACATATTTTATGATATATAATATATATGAATAAGACAATCTTTATCATAAAAAATGGGACAGTTATTGGTATCCCTTTGTCTTTCAATTGGGATACTATGTCCATTACATAAAACAAAATCTATGATTTCACAGACATATTTCAAAAAATACAATGCCTTGCTTTGATATCCAAACATAGTGATCATCATTCTTCGCTTGAACTGTTGTCACTGTTAGAGCTACTTCCATGACTTGGGTTATTTTCAAGAATGTTTTGTTCACGGTGTTGATTGTTTGCTTCTTCTTCACCTTCCAACTACAAACATAAAAATAAACTCAAATGAGTCTATATACGTTGGCGAGAATAATGAAAATTGCAATATTAAATAATATACATCAATGTAAACCGAAAAGAAAAATGACGTACCATAGCAACAATTGACTCATAAACTATACACATTCTTTCAAAACCATGTACCATGCCATCTTTCAAAATTTTATCTGTTGGCGTAGTTTCATACTTTGTTTCCTGCAAGTTTTATACCCCATAACAAATCATATATTTAATATAAAATATGTTTTTGTTCTATTAATTATAAACGGAGCTAAGTAAAACAAGATCGACAGATGCTTACAAATTCTACAATTAATTTCTGATATGCCAACATATATTCACAACCCATATTTAACCCAATTTCAATCAATTCATCTGATGGTTCTTCTTTGTATGTTAGCACCTGTTTGAAGACATTCAATGATGATTTTTTTAAAACAACTTAAAAAATACAAAAATCAAATCTAGTTAAATTGTTATAAGGAAGTAACAATTACTCACAAACTTAGATATCAACTCTTTTCTTCCTTTTCAACTTGTTTTATGTGTTGAATGGGTTCCATTTTATTTTCTTTTCTACAAGAAAATTCTTGAGAATTAATATTTAATGCTAAATTGTTTATTTATTGTACCTAATGACCGAAAAATCCAATGATTACATATTACATTTTAAGCACCTTTTTTGTTGAGATGGCTCCTCCTACGATGCAATTTTGTCCATTTCTTTGACCATCTCCTTGTACACCTTTTTGGACATTCCTACTGGCATATTTCTAATATCATCTCTTTCATCTTTTGAGATTTTCATAATCTTCCTGAAAATGTAAAATGATAATAAAATATTTAATTTTTATATTTATATCTGAAAAGTAAATATAACAAAAATGATATTTATAAATAATTCTAGACAAACATTTAAAGGATATAATTACTTTTTCATTCCTTCTCTTTTGTTGTTGTATGTTTTTGCTATTAAAAGTCTGACATGTCTTATTGACCAATTCTCTGGAAACGTTTCCTGTATTTTAGATAAAATTTGGTTCTTGGAATCATTGGATTGATTTTTGTATTGTAAGTGGAAAGAACGTCTATACATTCCTTCCACTAGATCCCTCAAACTTTTGTAAAACTTTTTCCCCCTTTCGTTAACTTCCAGCACCACTCCAGATGAGCTAAAGAGAAATTCATTTTCATTTTCATGTTTTATTTCTTTTCTTTTCTTAGAACAAAATTCCTTTTCTGAACTGTTGGTCCCTATAGAACATTAAATAGATGTGAATTAATAGACTGTTTGACACATGTTATCTAAATTTTTTAAGTATTTTTTTAATGATAATTAAAAAAGGAACTCATATTGGATCGATAGTATTTTTTCATTCACCTAATTCATCCTTTTGCAATTTTTCCATCAAGCTTTTACACTCTTTCGGTCCTAGATCATAAATAATCTTTTCAAGTTTTGTCATTTTGTGGCTCTGCATGATACATAGTAAATAATACATATTATTTAAACTTACATATAGTTCAAAAATAATATTTTTATAAAGAATTTAAAAAGAACTTGCCTTTTTTTCTTTTCTTGATGTGTTATCAGTATTTTTGTTACTTGATCTCTTGTTATTCATTTCTTTATCAATCTGAAACCTGTACCATATCATTAATTAATATATTTATAGATAAATTGTCAACTTTTGAGGTAAAAAATAAATCCCAAAAAACCGGTGTGCCTTTCATCATGTACGCATCGTCATCGGTGCATGGTAGTATTAAAAGTGCACTGCAAAAATGGTATAATAGACCGTACAGTGCGTGGGGGTATTATAAACGCACTACACAAAAATTGTAATAAATCATACGGTGCTATCCTCGTAACATGGAGAACTAGTGCCCTATTTCAGATATGGTGCACTAATTTTAAAAAAAAAAAAAAATTGAAATTTTTTATTACAGTACTTGCACGGTGCACTGTATAATACAGCGCACAGTGCGCTACGTTACACAAGATGCACCAATAAAAAAAAATCCATTTTTTCCAAAAATTCATGCAATGGCCGAATGGATTGGGATCTGACTATGCAAGTCATCTCGTGGGTTTGATGTAAATCTAAAATGAAAATCCCTAATTCTAAAATCACAGAAACAGGGAGAAGAAAGAAAAAATAAAAATGAAGGGTTTACGGTAAAAATGGATAAAACTGCAGAAAAAAAGTAAAAAAATAAATCAAATTTAATCATGAGATGGTTTGAAATTCTATGATACAGTTTTTGAATCACCAAATGTTTGATTTCTGATTGTCTGAATACTTATGTTCGAACATATTTCACTGCTCCAAAATGCCCTCGTGCTCTCTTGCTCCAGGTATGTCTCCTGCAAATATTTGGCTGAAAATTTTAGCAAAAATAGTGAAATAATGAAAAGCGTTAAGTATTTAAAGAATTTTTTTGTGAAATTAGATTTCGAAAATATTTTTCTGCCCATTTTTCAATTTGCCTCTTTTTTTCACTTAAAGAAAATAGAGTTGCATTTTTTTATTTGTGTTTATTCATCACCAGTGCAATAGCACCGCACCGATTCGTCATTTTGTAACACTGGCACCGGTGTCGTTATATGTACAGTAGCATCAATTTGCGGTTAAGGCACCAAAATTAATTTTAGGTGTGTACACCAAAATTTAGTGAACTCCAACCATAGAAATTGAGAATTATAATTTTGTTTATTCCTGAGAATTAGAATTAGAATTAAAATTGAGAATTGGAATTGGATAAATTCTTGATGGAAATAACTATTCTTCCAATGCATTTTGTTTATTGTAGGAGGTCCCCACTTATTATGTGAAGAGAATGCAATGTGGGGTGTGTGAATATGCAATACTAAAGGGCCCAAGTGGGGAATTGTGGCATGTGAACCTATTATAATTGGCACTTAACTATTTGCAACCAATATGTTTTAGAATATAATCTGCAGATAGATGGATGGTCTGCCAGCAATTAGTACATATAATCTACAGAAGGGTAATGTTTTGGGAGCAATGACAACGAGTCCTTCATTCTGCATTTGTTAGCAAAAGAAGACCGATTTTTTACTAGACGATGCAGTTATTAAATGTGGAGGCAATGGTTTCCCATAGAAAATGAGTATAGGGTTGAGCAGAGGAAAGAAATTGCAAAATAGGCTATTACATTGGTTTTTCCAATGGGAAACTAATTTGTAGGTGGAAATATGGTAGCTGCAGGTATCTATGCTTTTCTTCCCACAGAAATGGTCACTGGATTTCCATTTATAATACAATCAGACTTTTCACTAGTTTCATCCATAGGACCATAGCTCAAACAAGTTAGAGATTCCATTCAGGTTCAATTCAAAGCCAAAGATGTGATTTTATGCGACGTTAGCTTTGCCAGTAAAAGTTTATGTAAGCCAACCGAAGCTCAGATAATACTCCCAGCTGCTTTTAAATGCATTCTGGAGAATCTTTCCCTTCATGAGACCTAAAAGCCCAATCAACAATGTCAATTGATCTTTCTCTGCTGTCCTTAAGGGAATGACAATCCTTCCCTTCATGGTTCCTCTTGGCTTTATCAACTGCCTCGATTGATATTTCTCTTCCATCAACTCTGCTCTCCATTTCTCCATCATAGGACCTCTTAACCCTATCATTGGCCTCAATCGAATTCTCTCTGCGGTCTCAACCTATAATCCTCTTGTAATCTGTCAAGCTCTATAGCCGTCTGCATCCCTGTAAGCGTCTTTTTCCGTCTTTATGTTTGAATCACTCATTTTCTCTGCTATAAAATTCTCAGCTGAAATTCAAACTCTCGTCTTTTCAAACTCTCATCTCCTCAGAAAATTTCATGCCCATGATTCAAACTCTCTGCTGCTCCAATACTTCACTTTACAGAATAACCCTGTCTTGGTGCACGTTGTTTTATAGGCACATCGGGGTGGTTTGTAAGATCAAGGTTTTTGGTTTGGCTCTGTTTTTTATGACGCACCGGTGCGAAAGAGTTCTGAAGCATCAGTGCGTCGGAGTAATAAGACGCACCTGTGTGTGTTATGATGATAAGTGCATCGGACTGTATAAAGTTCTTTTTTTTATATGTAAGATCATAATAAAATAATGATAATTCTAAAGTACATGAATTTATTTGCATTCTTTTCTAAACTTTATTATGTTACAAAAATTCATACTATTCTAGATTTCTTATTTTACAATTATTTACAAATTTAAATATTTTGATAAAATAATTTCATATTAATACAATTAAAATTTTCACATTAATACAATTAAAATTTTACAAATATTTTACATATAATTACAATTACAATTTTACAATTTCACATACAATTACGATTAGAATTACAATTACAATTTTAATTTTACATACAATTACATTTTACAATTTGTCATATATACAATTACAATTAAAATTAAAATTACAATCATTTCACAATAAATTAAATATTACAATTACAATTAAAACTTTACATTAAATATTTTACATACAATTACAGTTAAAATTACAATTACAATTTTACATACAATTACGATTAGAATTAGAATTCCAATTTTAATTTTACATACAATTGAAATTTTACAATTACAATCATTTCACAGTAAATCAATTAAAATTTTACAAATATTTTACAATATACAATTAGAATTAGAATTAGAATTACATTTACAATTACAATTACAATTTTACAAATATTTTACATAGAATTACAAATACAATTACAATTTTAGAATTTTACATACAGTTACAATTACAATTACAATTTTACAATTTGTCATATATACAATTACAATTAAAATTACAATTACAATCATTTCACAGTAAATTAAATATTACAATTACAATTAAAATTTTACACTAAATATTTTACATACAATTACAGTTAAAATTACAATTACATATACAAATACAAATTTACAATTTTATAATTTTACATACAATTAAAATTTCAATTTCAATTAAAATCATGACATAATACTTAATAAATATCATGGTCATTTAATATTAAATTAATTAATAGACATCACAATCATGATAACCATCGTACAAGCATCATCTTCGACTAAAAAACACATTCAAACATCAAATTAACATTATATATTAACATCATCACAACACAAACATCAAATATATATACATCTCATGTCAAATAACTCATGCTATCACATACACATCTATCTGCAAGCTAAACATTAAATGAACATATCTAACATGACCTAACGATATACACATCATGATGATCACCAACATGTAAATTCAGTACAACTGCAACATGAACATAAAATACATGTACCATATATATATATATATATATATAACTGAATAATGTTAAAACTATGCAACTATAATATAAATGTCATGGATCAGCTGGTGGTAGTATGTCAACATCAATAGCAGTACTAGTGGAGGTCTGCTTAGTCAATGGTGCAGCCTCGACGATCGATGGTCGAGCTTGCTCATGATCATGACTGGTACTAATTGATGGATCAGCTAGTGGTAGTACAACATCAATATAAGCAGTACTAGTGGAGGCATTCTCATTCAATGGTGTAGCCTCGACGCTCAATGGTCCAGCCTGCTCATGATCATGACTAGTACTGATGGCTGTTGCAGGTCGTTGATGACTGTATGTGGCCGATGGTCCAGCCTCATCTCCATGATGACTGCTAGATGCTAGTGGTGCCTCAAGCTCATTAGGTGCGATGTGAGTTGAACGATCATGAGATGAGTCACTGCTCCCGGACTGTCCATCACGTGCTACGGCTCGACCACGCCTATAATGTGAAACAGTCCTCCTTAGTTTCGTAACAGCTATCGTAGCTCCTACGACATGCCGCATCATGTTGTACATGTCACACGGCATGCCTCTCCACATCCATATTATCCTATCATCAGCATGTATGTCTTTGTAATGAGCAGGCCTGATGCCTGCCTCAACAATCAATGCACTGAGTTGGTCACCCAACTCCATCCTATATCGAGTATCAGGTCGACCACGCCTAGAAAAAGGCGGTACTGGCGCACCAGCATGAGGAGCATGTCTCTCTCTACCGACCTCCTGATCATGAGCCTCGACATCTGCCATGTCTTGATCGTCATCAGGATCCACGCCTCGATCATGTGGTGGTTCTGGCATCTCCTCGCCATCAAAAGAGCCAATGTCTAAAAAATATATACAAGTACACAACAATAATTCGACAATTTCATTACACAATTTAATAAAAGAAAGTTAAAGAACATGCTAGAATAAATTTAAATATATAAAACAGTAATATTACCTTTATCATCTAGCGGCTCATCAGTTGTGAAGAGGATGTTGGCACACAATCTCCAATCCAATCCAGCATACAGACAGGGGACCATAATAAAGGGATGCAGCACGTCAACACTGGCTAGTAAGTCCAGTGCATCATGCGATATCCTAGCTGGAAACATAATCTCTCCCCCCTTGGGCATCATCTACGCCCACATGTGAATCCGAGCCTCCAACATCGGCCTACGAGGTTGCTGAACAAAATAATG
Organism: Pinus albicaulis; assembly: GCA_034641835.2. Lineage (NCBI taxonomy): Eukaryota > Viridiplantae > Streptophyta > Pinopsida > Pinales > Pinaceae > Pinus > Pinus albicaulis. Next base: position 729,306,451 of record CM076578.1, on the reverse strand, counting down.
CCTCATCTCTGGAAACCTCTCAAAAAATAAACAAAAAAGCTTTGAAGCAAAAGGGAAGTTGACCCTCCCTTGTGCATGAGCATGACATCTATCTAAAGCCATACAAAACTGCTGCAAAAAATGGTAGACCACCTGAAAATTCATGGCTCCTGTACTAAAGAATCAACATAATATAGAAGCATGTAAATAATGCATTTCCCATCACTGGTGTTGTCTGAAATGGTCAAAATGAGAAGTGATAGGCATTTCACGTCCTATCTACCAAATGCACCAATATGTAGTTGACTTCCAGGGACCTGAAACTCTGAAGGAGACAGTATGTTTGCTCCAATGTATCTCTGGGATTAATGCTACACAACCAGCTGGAACCTCTGGGAACGAGGGAAAATCCAACCCTCTCCTTGATAGCCCTGTAATGAAATAAATATCCTCCTCAATGGGTGTGTACCACTAGTCAGGACCAACCTCGAAAGCCTGTCTGTGGAATTCCACCTGCAGATAAGATGTCTCAAAAGACACTATGGGCCTTTAGGGAAGTAGCCTCCTCATAGAACTTGAGGAGGCCTACCTGCTTTAGGAGCCCCTGGGTATCTGCTGTAAGAGGGTGAGGGTACGCATCTCTCTACCTCTCTCGTGCCTCCCACTAGCGAAGCATGTCATACTGCTCCGCCTGTTGTTGCTTTTATTCCTCCTCTTCTCTCTGAATCATTGACATATTAAATATTTTTTTTTAATTAAATCAGACATTTATTTAGGAATATACATAAATAATTTTTTTTGGAAAAAAAAACAAACCCGTCGGTGCACCGCAAAAATAGTCATGCACCAGTTCCGGTGCAACCTTTTTTTGTAGAGCACTGGAGGTGGTGCCCCAGATGACATAAAACACACCGTATGCAGTGCACCTAAAATTTTCTCAAGCCCAATTGACTATATATGGTGTCACAAGAGCGGTGTTCTGACTAAAATATATGCCCCGACACATATAGTCGTGGCAGCGCATCAAATTCCTCGACAAATTATATAGTCAACGGTGTGGTCTTTTACCCGGCCGCACTGTTGACCCTTTCGGAATGCCAAATGCGGTGTGCTGACACACACCAGGGCGGATATATATGTCAACGTAATGTGTTGCTATTCCCATGGTCAAAAATACGCCCAGCTAAATAACTGCACTGCATTTTTTTTTTTTTTTTTAAGATAATGTGGGGCGCATTTTAGTACCGCCCCGGAAATGGTGTGGATACCGTTAGCACCAGTTGTGGTGCGGCCTGTAAATTTTACAGGCATCACCGCTTACCAGTGCGAGCCGAACGGTTCATGCGCACCGCGCAAATATTTTTTTTCCTTTTTTAATGGTTAATTTTAAGGTTATTTCAAATTTTAATATACTAGAAAGCTTAATTATGGAAAAACTAGAAAAATACCTGTACATTTCACTATCGAGGAGGCATATTAGTTGTAGAATTTGCAAAAGAAAATTTTCCCACCGTTTTGCAAAATGCAAGCTAGAGATTGGTGCCCAATGCACAGCAACAGTGCGTGCAATGGGTGCAATGGGAGCATCGATTCCAGGGTGGCTCAGAGAAGGAGAATTTGCGTCAGTGCTTGAGAGCTCTGGAGTACTATGAAAAGTGAAAAAATGTGGTTTTTTGGCCGTAATTTTTTTTATTTAGCCCTGTTCTGGTGCGCGGGGTTTTATAGGTGCACCGGTGCGGTTTCTTAAGAATGCACCGGGATGTTTCAGATTTGGTGCATTGTTTTATGATGCAGTGGGGTGGTTACTTAACACCGCATTAGGCTATTTCAGTTTTGGCATGGTGTTTCATGATGCACCCGGGCGGAATAGTGTTGAAGCCCTTGTGCTTTACAGTAATAGGACACACCGGGCATGTTTGTATGGAGTGCATGGTGTCCGGTGTGCAAATTTTTTGTGTGATCAGTGCTTTCTCTTGTAGATCGAAATAGTGACTGAGAGCAGAAAAGTGAAAAATTCGGTTTTTTGGTAGAATTTTTTTTTTATTTAACCCTTTTTTGGTGCGCGTGTTTTATAAGTGCACCGGTGTTGTTTCAAATGAACGCACTGGTCCACTTCTATTTTGGTGCGTTGTTTTATGACGCACTGGTGCGGAAGAGTTTGTGTGCACCGGTACCTTCTCTTGTAGAGCGCATCAGTAATTGAGAGCTCTAGAGCACTGAAAAAAGTGAAAAACCAGTTTTTTTTCCATAATTTTTTAACCCTTTTCCGATGTGCATGCCTTATAGGTGCATCGGTGCTATTTCTTACAAACGCACTGGTCAATTTGTGTTTTGGTGCATCATTTTATGATGCACCGGTGCAGGTTCTTAATACTGCACTAGGTGTTTTCAGTTTTGGCATGGTGTTTTATGATGCACCAGTGCAGAAGAGTTTTGAAGCACTGGTGCTTTATAGTAATACAATGCACCATGTGAGTGTATACAAAGCGCATGGTTTTCGGTGTGTCAATGTTCTGTCTACACCAGTGCTTTTGCTTGTAAGGAGCACTAGTGCGATGTTGAATGATAAGCGCACCGAGGATAAAACATTCGAAAAACGCTCCGCCCGTCGACTCCTCTAGTAACCTCCGCTAAAAAAAAATGTATCAGGTATTTTTATAAGGGGTACCTCAAAAACATCTACTAGAGGGTCTTTTCCTTGTAGTGCTCTGGCCTCTATTTCTCTTGGTAAAGGCACAGTGGATAGACCAGGGTCTAGCTGTGAGAACCACTAAGATCCCTAGAGGTGAATGAGGTCAAAATTTACATATTTCATATACAAAATCAAGATGGACAGAAGAGGTAGCTTTATTTCAACACTAGAACAATGTTCATTGAATCAAATAGCTATTGCACTTAGCATGATAATTTGTACTTTTTTGACAGTGTATATGACTCATCTGTCTGTAGATTTTCTAGTTTTTTTGAAGTAGAACTTGGCAGGTCAAATATGGGCATTGAAGGTTTGATTTTTCTTCCATCATGGATGTTTAATAAGATCCTATGTAAATAATTATTATTTCTTTTCCTTCTATAATTGCATATTGTTGGATGTTTTTCAAGAACCTTTTGAATGTTGTGCTTGCATTCGAAAATATTTTTCCTTCTCAGGAGACATGTATATTTTTTACCATAGAATCCTATTTTCATTTTCCAGTTTTCTTTCTAAAACGAAAAAAAAAATACTATTCTTGGAAAATTACAATAATGTGTGGCAGTGGCTCAACAAAGAGAGAAAATGAAATGAAAATAGATGGGGATTCATCGTGGGGTAACTGCAGGGGAGTGGGTAATCGGGTGAGGAAAAATGGGAATTGTTTAAGTGGGAGTGGAGGAGGTTCTGGTTAGAGCTTATTTGTAGAGGGTGGAGCTTTAGTTGAGTAGCTGCCTTCATGCACGCCAGGATGTGGTAGGAGGAGCATGTTGCGGTTTTTTGATATAGATAAACTCAATGTTTCTACTCCCAAAAGGTATCAAAGGCATGGGCTAAGAGGCACTCCCAACCAAATGGATTTTAGATAGAAGTTAAGCAAATTTGTTTCCTATGCTTATCCTATCGAGGATGCCACAACTGTGCCTTCTCCTTTCGATTTGGGTGATGATATCAACTCCAATAAAAAATGCATCTCTTGTGATTGGTCTCAGGATATTATACATTCAACAACTGAAGTGAAATTTACAACAAGTAACTGTCCATTCACTGTCCTTTCGCCCACAGAAAATCATGTTGTGGTCTTTCTTGACAAAAATCCTAGTAAAGGGCCTATCTTAGAATGTGGTATTTACAATAAAAAAGGTAAAAGGTGAGAACTCAAGAAAGGGTACAAGGAGGCATGGAAGTTGCTCGACAAAGAGAGAAAATGAAATGCAAGAATATGGGGCTTCGTCATGGGGTAACTATAGGGGAGTGGGTAATCAAGTGAAGAAAAATGGGAATCATTTACATGGGTGCGAAGGAGGTTCTGGTCAGAGCTCATTTGTAGAGGGTGGAGCTTTAGTTGAATAGTTTCCTTCGTGCATGCCTAGTAGGAGGAGCATGTTGTGGTCTGTTGATATAGATAAAACCAATGTTTCTACTCCCAGAAGGGGTCGAAGGCATGGGCTAAGAGGCACTCCCAACCAAATGGATGTTAGATAGAAGTTAAACAAAGTTGTTGCCTATACTTATCCTATTGAGGATGCCACGACTGTGCCTTCTCCTTTTGATTTGGGTGACGATATCAACTCCAATACAAAATGCATCTCTTGTGATTGGTCTCAAGAGATTATACATTCAACAGCTAAAGTGAAATTTACAACAAGTAACTGTCCATTTACTGTCCTTCCACCCATAGAAACTCATGTTGCGTTATTCCTTGAAAAAATCTTGGTAAATGACCTGTCTTAGAATATGGTATTTATAATAAAAGTACAGATATTGAATTAAGTGGAGGAAGTAGGTCGAGATTAGGATACAGTGTAGAGAAGACAGTAATTAATGCAACAACAGATGACCTAAATGGACCTGGCATAGAACATGAAGGTGGACCAAGTTACAGAGCTCAGGAAACGCCTAATGAAATGAAGAAACAAACAATTCAACAAAAAAAATCACAAGTAGCCCAAGAGAAAAAAAAAGAGAAGAATGTTGATAAACATAAAGATAAAGGATTTTTAGTGATTGGAAATATGCACATTTATACTGATGATGTTTCAATTTCAAATGAGGACAATAGTGGAATGCTGGAACAGGACACGAAGGACAGTGCATAAAGACATGGGAAATCTAATAATGAAATGGTCAGTATATTGAAAACTACAAGTGCAGAAATTTCTTCCACGATTTTTTATGAGTTATTTGACAGTTCACAATAGGATGAAATTATGTATTCCTCATATATAGATGAGGAAACAAAAAAATATTATTTTTATGGAAAAGGTGGCATTTTTTTCTGATTTACAAGATTCTTTGTGGCTGTTGGAAAGAGATGTTTAAGAAATGTTGGATAAGTGATGAAGAGGACACAATGGATTCTGAAATCAGTTATGAATAAAGTTGTGAGGATCTTGATGATGGACAAGCTACATCTGGAATTATACCCTCAAAAATTAGTTCACAGAAAGGATGGTCTAGAAATCCTATTAGAAATGAAGACTCTGATATTAATCCAGAGAAGCTCAGGGAAGCTATCCCATTTAGTGAAGAGGCTGGAAACAGTTCAACAACAGATGCTCATGGACATTCTAAAAATGGGTTTCCAAAAAGTCATGTATATGGGACACAGTCAACTAATAATCATCATGATAATTTTGAAGAAGGTTTTGAGAATATTTTCTTTCAAAGGATTTCAGAACCCCTTCAAATAAAAATAAGGTTAAATTTTTGTAACTTCCTCAGGTTTGGTCGGGTAACAAATATGAGAGGATCCAAGGTAACTTTGGATTGCTTCAAAACTTGATTGTTACTGTAATTCTTGCCTTTTAGCAGTTATCTTATGCTATTTTTGAATGCCCATGTCTATCTTGTATCTTATGATTGAGAAAGCGGTATCTTGCAGATAATATTTTCTTTAATAAGTTAATGGTAGACATTTCAAAGTGCTACAATGTTGTTCTAATTTACTTGTCATCTTAAATATTGTGCTAGAAAAATCTAGAATATAATCTGAATTCAGTAGAAATCATGGGATTCCTTGAATCTAAAAGTTTCACCATAAATATTATAAAGATGAACAAATATATGAAAGAATAGTTTATTGTGTTTATACTTACAAATAATTCAATGAATGAATAAAAACAAGGAACATTAGAGTGAAGCTAAATACTGACATCAGTGAGTTTAGATTCTAACATTTTAATTTATTAAGTTATCAAGCGTATCTAGTGAGATAAGAAGACATGATTATCACTAAAGTTACCAACACCAATGGTTTAAGTTGATGTTACAAATATATTTATTGGCAGGATATCAGCCGGGGGGTGGGTCATAAGCTTGTGTTATCGGATATATTGACAAATATTGGTAGGCTTGAAAAAATACAATGTGTTTGTGTAAAGTAATAAGAACTTCTAATAAGCAGATTGTTGTTACAATTTCAAATACAATTTTGAAACTATCTTGATATTGATAGAACTCATATAAATACTAGGATGCTGGAAATGATTGTACTTTATTGTGATATTTTTGATGTATCGATAAATTTCACTAAATCGAACTGTATGGACCTGTTTGATTAGAAAACTAGAATAGTTATCATTTTGTGTTGATCCCTTGTTTACCAAGAAATATATTGAGATTTGAGTCAATTAGGTTTGATTTTTTGCTTGTTTTATGAGAAAAAATTTTAGGAAAATTTCTATGGTTGCTCATACTTTTCATGAAACCAAAACATACATGGAAATATTGAGCATGAATTTGCACAAGAATTAATTGGCACATGTGTCTTTGGTAAGGTGACTATTAATTATGACGGTCATTATATTCCAAGGCTAAGTAGCCCTTAGTGTATGCCTAGCCCATTTTATGTAATTGGGAGTTCAACTTAATTTTTTCACTACTGAACATGATAATAATATTTACTCTAGGTTAATTATAGTGAAGTCATCTTATTCCAGGGCTAATTAACCCTTAACATATGCCTAATACATCTAACAAAACATTGGGAGTTCAAACATAATTTCTTCACTACCGAGTATGATGTTATTTCGTCTAGGTTGGAAATGCTCCATATTGGGAGGGACCATAAAATTTCTCCATTTGAATTGCTTTTTCCCCAAATCAACTTTAGTGATGGATATTGAAGCATTCGCAATTTTTGGCATAAACAAGAAGGCAAGAGCTAAAAGTATGGCGAGTTGGAAATTTTTTTATTGTCATGGCAGGAAACCAAAAAGGCAACATAGCTCCATCATTTGGGTCGAGAAATTTTTTTAAGTTAGACCAATTCCATTGATGTAATTGCAGCTTGGCCAGCACAAGTTTCAACATGCAGGAGGTAACAATTCAACTGACCAAATGGGAAAAAACCCTCATAATCTCTCCCTAACCTGCCAGTGCTGATAAGACTAGAAGGATGTCAATGACCCTCACAGATCCTACATGTCATATTTTCCCAATAGAAGGTGCATTATAATGCAACTTATTAGTAGAATTGTACCAACAATTTTTTAGGCATTATATTCAACTGATCTGAAAAAGCATTCCAACACCTATTTATTTCAACTAGTATTACTTTGATCATTCCTCTCAAAAAGGTTATAATAGACAATATCCCTACTTGAAAATGTTGCACTAGAATTGTTGTTTCCCTGTGAGTAGCTTTTGGCATCTTTTGAAACAACTAAGATTGATTTCCAGGTTGGTCAATCTTCCTGATTGTTAATCTATCTACCATTTCTAGGACCAATTTTAGAGTTGTTTGGCTATGCATTTTTTGGATGTCATGCTAGCCCTTTTCAATGTCTATTGGCTGAAGTATATGGAATCTTAGCTGACCCTTCCCCATGTTTGATATAATTTGAATCAGCTGCTAGAGATGGAACATTGCAACCTAACATATGTTGAAGGGATTCTATAATAATTTTCCAAGATGTTTGAGCTTTCAAAGCATCTCAAGTCTTCCAATATCTAATATGATTGTTATAATCCATTGGATATTTGATCCCTTTTATGAATAATATCTTGACTGAGAACTAGGATATCTCAGCGAGTGGGTTTCCATCTCCAAGAATTACAAGTGGGCACCAGAGATCATGGTCATTAAATGAAATCCTTGAGCAAGGAGTCACACTTCTAGACCAGCTTATGTGTAATGGCCTCTTGCATGCCTTATGATTTTGGCCACAAAGGTCCCTTTTATAATGATTGGATCAGGTGTGGTTATAAGTGTCTATAGGGTTCGATAATTCCAAATTTTGTGCCCAAGAGGGCATGAGATTGAGTCCTAATGGTAATAATACCCATTTTCCCTTGTTCTTAAGCATACAACATAAAATCTAGTCGACTCTATGGAAGCCCTTGACCCAAACAGATGTAGCCCACAATAAATTCGTGAGAAACTTTTTGAGCTTGCAGTAAGCATGTGTGGAAGGATCCTAACAAGCATTATTAAATATGCATGGCAGCCAAACACTTAGTGTAATTCTAAAAAACAAACTATGATAACACTCATTCTGTAAGGGTTTTGTTAATTATCTACACTGACCTCTACTCCTTCATACTAATGCCCTTGTGACAAAATTGACAGCATAAGGTGATATTAATATGTCAATGGTAATGGTGTGAAGATATATTTCTTTTATGCCTTCATATTAAGAAGAGATCAGTGAATTAATGTCAACAGGAAAATTTGTATCCCTGTTATTATCTTAGTGAATCTCAAGTTTGTCACCTTCAACATTATCATAATAAACACATATATGTTTACTCTCAGGTTGAATAAATTGAGCCAACCTGGGGAATCATTATTTTCAGAGGAAATATCTATAATAAATCCTTTTATCACATTGGAATGAAGGAAATCTTCAGGAATCAAGGACATTTGTCATTTCACATCAAATTTTATCCTCTTTCAATCTTGAACTCACTCCACAGTGACTTACACTATAACCCTACAGTAGCATCATTAAAGAAGAAGCCTTAAAGGTATATAACCTTTCTATTGATTAGTGTGATTAATAAGTTCAAATCTGTATTGCAAGGTCGATATCCTTTGTATCTTATCCAATTTCAACTGACCAGGAGGGAGTTGGTGCATTGATTTTACCTATTGTCTTTTGTTGAAAGATCAAACCTATAGGTGGATTTGATTCAAGGGTAAGCTTCCAGAAATTAATGAATCAACACAATTTATACATGAATAGCTATAGTGTATACAGTGAAGAAGTTAAGCCTTACTCTGTGCATTCAAATGTTGAAGCAACATCAACTGAAACAACAGGAGTCTCATGATGTGTTTGATAGGTCTAAGCCTTTTAAACCAGTGATATTTGATGGACCAAAAAGGATGCATTTTGTGAACCTTGACTGTTTAATTAAAGGTTAAATTATTGAGCATCCAAATTCATGAATTACAGACACAACATAAGAAACTCTATCTAGCATGTGATGACCAACAAGTGTAGTTGGAGTCAAGCAGCTTGTTGAAGCATGTTTCTGATGGTTGATGAGAGGAATTCTGGGCTTAAGTTATTTATTTTTAAGGGCTATTTTGGGTTGTGTTTATTTCCCTTGCAGGTCACAGTCCCTACATGAAGGTTACAAGAGTCGATCATATTAATCTGAAGCCTGCATGTTAATCTAGCTTGGACCACACCTACAACAAGGAGGAACAAAGTAAGGAGTGAAGTATTTTTGAAGATACTCTCATGGTTTCACTGTTATAAGTTAGGGCTAATATAAGCCCTAACTAGTAGTGAAATTTTGGTTCAATTCAAACCATCTTGGGAGTTTTATTTTCAGCTAAAAAGGTTGTATTCATTTATCTAGGTTCGAGTCAATTTTGTAGCTGCCTTTACTATCATTGATCTTTGGTTAAGGCTGAATAATGAAGTGGAAATTTAACTGTGTTATCTCCTTTGCATTTGGAAAATGGCATTGGCTATTATATTTTGAATATGATTTTACTCTCTCTCTCTCCTTCTCTATACATTTAATATTTATAATAAAGAAGATCGATCCAGGGTTTTCCCATCTTGGGTTTTTCCTTGACTTGAGTCATATCCATGTGTGCTTTTGTCTTGGCTTGTCTTCTCCATCTTATGTCTATGTTATTTTTTTAGTTATTGTCATGATAATAATGTATTATGCAATTGATAAAGGAAAATTGGGCCAAATTGGGCTAATATGGATCTCTGAAGTAACTTTCCTATGCAAAGAACATGTTAACTTAAAATTAATAGCTAGGAGAAGTCAAGCCAAAGGAAGAGTTAGATTGATCAATAATATAAATTTGGATGACATATCCTCTGAGGCTCGTATGGTACTGTTTTGAGGCAGATTTTTCTCTATGGCATCTTCACTTGTGTATGTTTGTATGCCTTAGCTCAAAGGCTCACTAGAAAATTTGGCGGAATTTCCGACGGCCAATGCGTCGCTATTCCGACACATAGTCATCGCAAGAGAGATAGTTCGAGGACGGGTAAAACGCGGTTTCCCATCCCATCGCATTTCCGACGCACTTAAAAAGTGTCGCACTGCCGACACTTTTTTCGTCGCTTCCAAATAGGCGTCGCTCTTCCTACGTTTCCCAAACCGTCGCTCTTCCGACGTTTGTAAACTGTCGCAATTCCGACGAAATGTGGTCCGACGTTTTGAACGTCGCTCTTCCGACGTTTGTAAACTGTCACAATTCCAGCTAAATGTGGTCCGACGTTTTGAGTGTCGCTCTTCTGATGTTTGTAAATGGTCGCAATTCCGACGCAATGTGGTCTGACGTTTTGGACATCTCTCTTCCGACGTTTGTAAACTATCGCAATTCCGACGAAATGTGGTCCAACGTTTTGAACGTCGCTCTTCCGACGTTTGTAAACGGTCGCAATTCCGACAAAATGTGGTCTGACGTTTTTATACTGTCGCTCTTCTGAAGTTTTTAAGCTATCGCAATTCCGACGCTTACAAGGCGTCGGTATACCGACGGCGGGTTCAATTTAAAAAAAAAAATGAAACTTTAAAACAGGACAGTAAATCTCCAATATTTGTTATGAATTGTGGGCGTTCCAATGACCATGAAATATTAATATAATAAACCACCCCGCAGCGCTTCGACTATAAACAATCATTTTTTTTTTCACAAGAGAAAAAACGTTGTTTTGAATATATTATATGAAGTAAAACAGTCCATGAAGTCATTACATTTTCACATCTGAAGATTGGAACCCAAATATCCATCCAGAAAGTGGAAGTCCCACCCCAGACAATGATAGAAAAATACCCCATGTCACATACAGGGACTTGATATAAAACCCAGTAACGGTCCACATGGAGATTATCGACAAATCTGAGAAAGCATCCAAATATGCTTGAGGCATCTATAAGAAAGTGAAATAGCAGTATGTAGAATAGTAAAACAACAGATAGAGTACCGACGTCCATTGTTCCAAATACAAATTAAAGTACCCAAAATCCTTGAACAGAGAAAAACGTTAATCATGTGAGGAGTGTGATATGTCCAAAATATAAAAAGACCATCAGACCATATCAATAAACCAACATCGCTAGTTTTGAAGGCAGAGTGATAAACATTAATCATTTTTTTTTCACAAGAGAAAAAACAATGTTTTGAATATATTATATGAAGTAAAACAGTCCATGAAGTCATTACATTTTCACATCTGAAGATTGGAACCCAAATATCCATCCAGAAAAGTGGAAGTCCCACCTCAGACAGTGATAGAAAAATACCCCATGTCACATACAGGGACTTGATATAAAACCTAGTAATGGTCCACATGGAGATTATCGACAAATCTGAGAAAGCATCCAAATATGCCCAAGGCATCTATAAGAAAGTGAAATAGCAGTATGTAGAATAGTAAAGCAACAGATAGAGTACCGACGTCCATTGTTCCAAATACAAATTAAAGTACCCAAAATCCTTAAACAAAGAAAAACGCTAATCATGTGAGGAGTGTGATATGTCCAAAATATAAAAATACCATTAGACCATATCAATAAACCAACATCGCTAGTTTTGAAGGCAGAGTGATAAACATTAATCATTTTTTTTTCACAAGAGAAAAAACGTTGTTTTGAATATATTATATGAAGTAAAACAGTCCATGAAGTCATTACATTTTCACATCTCAAGATTGGAACCCAAATATCCATCCAGAAAAGTGGAAGTCCCACCCCAGACAATGATAGAAAAATACCCCATGTCACATACAGGGACATGATATAAAACCCAGTAACGGTCCACATGGAGATTATCGACAATCTGAGAAAGCATCCAAATATGCCTGAGGCATCTATAAGAAAGTGAAATAGCAGTATGTAGAATATTAAAGAAACAGATAGAGTACCGACGTCCATTTTTCCAAATACAAATTAAAGTACCCAAAATACTTGAACAGAGAAAAACGCTAATCATGTGAGGAGTGTGATATGTCCAAAATATAAAAAGACCATCAAACCATATCAATAAACCAGCATCACTAGTTTTGAAGGCAGAGTGATAACCTGTCAACACATAAAATAGTATCATAAAGCGGATACAGGAAATGTGAAGAGAAATGTACTGTTGATATATGCCTCACACAAAAAGCATCCATGATAGAGCAAAAATATATATAAACCCAGGGTCGATTGTATGTTCTAGCTCGCTTGTTCCCGGAAATAAAAACCATCTGCAGAAACGCAGGCTCGCTTGTAAGATTAGGCTCACATGATTCCAAAATTGGTAACCATCTGTTGCATCTGAGAAGTAAGGTTTAGGCTCGCTTGTTTCCATTAGTAGCCCGCTACAACATCCACCCTGTTCATAGCAAAAAGGTTCCTGTAAATATACAAAGAAAGAGTATAATACGTAGACCATATAAACATGGCTCTGTATTTCAAAAAACAGGTTTAAAATAGAAACAGGGCAACATTTTTTTTTGCCAATTGTTATGAACATAATTCGACCGTGAAATATTAATATAATAAACCACCTCGCAGCGCTTCGACTATACACAATCATATAAACATTATTTCAAAAAACAGGTTTAAAATAGAAACAAGGCAACATTTTTTTTTCTAAGTAAAGTTAATCTATTAACAATGGGAATAAAATTACACCGAAGTAAAAAACATTGCCCAGACTCATGGAAAATTTGTCATCAAAAAATCAAAAAATTAAGAAGAATGCCCTCATACGAGGAAACCAGTCTTGAACGTTTACAAAATTCAAAAATATTACAAAGGTCCAGCACAGTAAAATAATCTAAAAGCAACCCAATTAAGTGGGCTGCGAAGCAAGAAAAACAAATTAACCAAACTACTCCTCCAGCTCCTCGACAATTCGGCACCATCCTTCGAAAGGTCTAGGATCGCTAGGTGCTACCTCCACATTCATGCCACCGCTCCCCTCCTGAAGGCCCGAATGCTGGCCGGCTTTTTCTGAGCTCAGACCCGCCAAACGGGTGCATTATTCTTCCATTTGGGCCTCCTCACGGAAAACCACAGTAGTTGAAGTTGTGATTCGTGGGCGGTTCAAAGAGAAATTAAAGGAAAAAAGTGCAGTGTGCGTCGTGGGAGAAGGTGAAGCGGTGGGGAAATGAGGAGCAGGGGAGCCCATATGGTGGCCAGATCCTAGAACCCGACCCCGCCCACTTATAGTATCTGGATAGCGACTTGTGTGATAATCATTGGAATGGGAAGTCGACTCGGTTGAGGGGCTGGAGGGAGTGCACAGGGGTTGACCTCTAGTGCTCCCCCTGTGGCAATGCATCCTTTGACGCAGGCGAGGCATGGGTGCAGTCTTAGTAGTGGTCACAAGAGGAGACAGAGAAGAAGAATTCCAAGAAACAGAGGAAGACAGACAAGGACCAGATCGAGATAAATACAGATATGCATCAAGGTCTAAGCAGCAGTTTAGCTGGCCACTTCTCCTTCTCGTCACAGTGAGCAAGCAATGTAACCCAGCAACTGGCTAGTCTGAAAAACCATAGCGAAATTCCATATTATCGACCCGACTACAATGCAATCGAAGGACGCCCATAATAATTAATCTCTGATCATTAATGAGAGCCGAAAGCCGGATCATATTGGAGCATGCGGAATCGCTAACAGGAGTGGATGTCCGATCTTGAACAATGTTAAAACTTAATGCGATTAGATGTGAAAACCTTGGAACTTAATTTAATAGTGTTAAAACTTAATGCGATTGATATGAAATCGCCACATCCATGTCCCATCGCATTAAATGCCATCGAATGCACCCGCATCCAGGAATAGGGCAACGTTTGATTGAGGACACATGGCAGAAATTGATTGGAGCGGATCTTTGTTTGGGCCGCTCGTGCAGTGGAAATCCAGACCCAAAAAAGATTAGGGTAAATTTGATAAGAAATTTGTGTCACAACTCTCCCTCCGTACGCCAGCCCAACTTCAGACCCGAAAAATATTAGGGCGGAATTCAATTGGTTTTTGCGTCACAAAATTGGCCGACGTCAGCAAGCTATTTTGGAACGCGAATTTGGTTTGAATTATGGTTTATCGCCGTTTGAAGTCTGGCGGGCTCGACTTAAGAACAATTTTGTTTGATCCCATCTTATAAAATTTGTGTTGGTTTTCTTTGATAATACACATATTTATAATAAATCATAGGAATACCACACTAAACATGTGGAAAAGTTATATAAATTATTGAGAACAATCATTTTTATGTAAAAATATCCAAATGTGCTTTTGGGAAATAAGAATTCGAGTATTTGGTTCATATTGTTTTAAAGGAAGGAGTGAAGTTGGAGCCTCAAAAGATGCAAGCTATTGCAAAATGACTTATTCCTAAGAAAATCAAGGTTCTTAGAAGATTTTTTAGACTTACATGATATTATTGATAATTTGTTAAGAATTATGCATGCATTTCAAGTCCACTCACATATCTCTTGAAGAAAATATCATTTATATGGAATGATGAGGCTACTTTTGCATTCTCTCTTTTAATAGATGCCATGTCTTCTACACCAACATCGGTTGCACCTAATTTTGGTAAAACATTAATAGTAGAGTGTGAGGCACTAGGACAAGGAATTTACATAACATTGACACAATAAGGGACATCATTAGCTTTTAAAAGCAAGGAATTCAAAGAAAATATTTGGTGAAATCTACGTATGAAAAATAAATGGAAACAATATTACATGCAATAAAAAATGGGGATAGTATATCATTGGGAGGTACTTTAAAGTCAAGATATACCATGATAGCATAAAGTATTTTTTGAAGCTATGGATTTCATTAGAAGATTAACAAAAATGAGGAGAAAAAATGCAAAGTTTTAATTTTGAGATCATCTGCAAAAAGGGTAAGGAAAATTTAGTACATGATGCTCTTTCTAAAATAGAAGAGGCCTCAAATTTATATCCAATTACATTTTCTATTCCTAGGTGGCTAGAATAAGCTTGCCATAATGAAAAATTACAATAGTACTAAACAAAAACTAAAATTTATAAAGGATGGGATGAACTCTATGGAGCATTGGGAGTGAAAGACAGATATACTTTGGTGCAAATGTAGAATATTTTTATGCATGCAAGCATATTTGAATAAACAAATATTAAGGGAGTCCCATGTCTCTCTGATGGTAGGATGGAGGGTTCCTTAAAACATCTCAAAGGATCAAAATATATTTTTGGAAGGAATGAAGAAAGATATTCAAAATTTTGTAAGAGAAGGTCAGGTTTGCATAATAAATAAAAGAGAGATAGTAAAATCTCTAGGGTTACTTCAACCATTCCACATACATATTCAAAGACTAGAAGATATATCAATAGACTTTATTACAGGGTTACTGAAATATAAAGGTAAGTATTACATTTTTTGTGGTCATTTATATAGACAAATTTTGTAGATTTTTTTTGTAGAGCTCAAAGTACATAAACAACAAGCCAAGTGGCAGAAGTGTCCGTGAAAGAAATTCATAGTCTTCATGGTTTTCCTAAAGTAATAATAACAAGAAACTTTTGGAAATAATTATTTAATATGAGTGGAGAAACACTAGCTGCCATGAGTTCTACATATCAAACACAATCAAATGGTCAAACAAAAATAGTTAACAAATGTTTTTAAGTTTATCTACAATGTTACTCTTTAGAAAAGCAATCTTAATGGATGAAGTGGGTTCGTCAAGGAAGAATGGTAATATGATACTACCTATCACACATCTACTAAAATTTCCCCATTTAAGGCCCTTTATGCATATCCAACTCCTAGTATCTCATACTTTTTGCAAGATAAGTCCAAAGTATAGGAAACATAGTCACATATGGAAAATACTAAAGAAACTTTGAAAATTATTATGGAAAACCTTCAAATGACATGAAACATGATAAAAAAACAAGGGGAACAACATTGAAGTGAAAGATAATTTGAGGAGGGTAATTGGGTATTTTTTAGATTATAGCATTATAAGCAATCTTCATTCAAGGAAAAGAATAATAAAGAATTAGCTCAAAAATGTTATGGCCCTAAATAATTATTCATAGGATTGCACAAGTGGTATAGAAGTTATATTTTCCTTCTTCTTGCATTCATAAGGTTTTTCATGTATCTTGCCTAAAAAAGGTTTTGGGAAAAAATATGCCAACGTAAATAGAACTTCCAAAATTAGATGAAGAATGAAAGTTGATTCTTGAACCACAAAAAGTTATAGATAAACATTATGTATCTCTTTGACATATAACCATTATGAAGTACCTAATCAAGTGGAAGAATATTCCTCTAGAATAAGGTACATGGTAAAATGATCAATTCGTGATGAAATACCCACGGCTAAAGGGTTCGTTTGAAGTTTTGACAAAGGTTTTGTTATATGTTTTATATAATGAGCGGCGGAATAGTTTTATTGTTTGTTAAGGTCCCACACAGTGATCAAATTTGAAGGGCCGGTCCAAATTTCAATTAGAAGGGCATATATCTATGTCTCCCTTCCATAATGAAAAGCTTTAAAAAAAACTTTTCAATTGACCACAATAAATTATTTTTACATTTCATTTTCAGAAAGACAAAACCATCAATCTTTATATTAATAAAAGACTGTTACCTATACAACAATGAAGAAGGCTCCATATTTCATTGCTTAAATATCTCATTGGCAATGTCAACATAAGTCTTGAAGACACTATTATAAGAATTTGGATACATACCACCAGGATATAGGAGATTATTATGTGTCAGATTGTGTAATGCAATTTTGACTTTGTCTCACAAGGAGCAGCAGCATGGAGGTTTGTATTTTTCTTATAGAACTTTATTATTATTATTTGAAACGTTATTTATAGATATGAAGACAACAATGAAATTATGAGCATGGTGGACAATTAGTCAAGCTCATGATGCCAAACCATGATGATGTAAGTTTGGAATTTAACATTTTTACATGTTAAAGACAAATAGTCAAAATCACTGACAACTTAGTATGCCATAACTAATAATCATTCCCTGTTCACTTTTGTTAATAGGTTTATGTCACATGATGATCTCTCTTCTTTGGCATTTACTTGTATTGAAGATCACTATTCTAGGAATAAGGAGTTATTTTCTCCATAAATAACCCTAGCCAAACATTGAAAATGCATCAAGGATATCTTTCTATGCTTCATAAGTACATATGTTCTACTTCTAAATCATGTCTTGGAAGTGGTTGTTTTGCTGGAAATTATTCACCGGTTGGTTTCATACCAAAGTATTTTTCTCATTTTCAGCATCCAATACATGAAAAAGATAATGGTTTAAAACAACATAAATATTTGAAATTTTGCAAGAATTGTCTGGCACACTGTGAATATTAATTTTGAAGTCAAGTGCATGATGATGTATAGGATCAAGTGTCATTCTGAATACCAAATGTTTCACAAGAAAATTATCAACATGCTACCCTGCAGTAAGGATTAAATGAAAATATTGCATCAACTATTTCCATAATAGAAGTGCACCTCGACCATAAGACTAAACAACTACAAATGTTGTAGATATAACAAGACCACATAATCAAATGTATTCCACAAGGCCAATACTGTATGAAAAATTTTGCAACCAAAAATAACTTAGGAAACTAATTCAATTAGATACACCAAACCATCAGCAAAAAGGAAAACCAGCCTACTCAAAAGGCAAGCATTTACCTCCTTTGAAAAAATTTTGATTTCCAAAACAAGGGCCTTTATTGTCTTGTCAATGCCCCTAGTAATTTGAATGGGGTTTGCACTTGCTGCAACAACCTAAAAAAAACGGTTTCATTTCAAATTATTTTCCGCAAATTTAAGATACAACCATTGTCAGTTTTGTATTTCCTAACAAGCTCATAAATTTTGACAAAAGAACCAAAAAATTTTAATACCTGATAGCAATTTTTTCACTCAAAAACTATCTTAGACTCAATAAGCCCAACCCAAAACTAAAAAACCAAACACCATAAGACCCTAGAAAAATGAATAGAATCCAGTACTATCGAAAAAAAATTACCTTTACATCCTCACTTATTAAACCCTATGCTGTTGAATTTTAACTTCAACTGCTGCAGCAGAAGGACGGATGCAGCAGCAACATTTTTTTTTGGAGGTTGCTTGCACGCCATCCAGAAATTTAATTCAGCATTTAAAATTCCTGCAAGTTTTTTTTGTAGACGGTTGCAGCCATATTTTTGTACAGGATTGTATTTAAACACAACAACTAGCATTAACGCAATTCACCAACCAGAAATTAAACAAATAGAAATTTACCCCCTAGTTTTGTAAATTCAAAAGGAGGACACGTGGAGCATTAATATTGGATTGCATGAAATTGAAGGGAATCTGAAAACCTGAAAACCGGACCCAAATTTTTTATAAGGCACATTGGATTGAGAATTCGCGTTACAAATTAGGCAGACGTCAGCATCCCATTTTGGAACGTGAATTTGGTTTGAAATTCAATCTATTTAGACTTTTGAAGTCCGACGGAAAGGGTTCTTTAATGTTTTGATAATTTAATTTTATGTATGCTTTAATATATACATATGTTTTAAACATATGTTATATATATATATATATCATATGAGAAATGAAAGGTGGGCCATAGAATTTAGTTTTAATTTTATTTTTTTTAAAAGAGGGTTTATTATAATATGTTTTATATGTTACGACATATAAAAATAAAAAGGACAAAAAATCTTGGTAGTTTTTTTATAGACAGTACGTAAATTTTTTATTACACAACAGTGTGTAAAAAGTGAAAGACTAAGTGTAACTTTTTAAGTGTGTATGCACAGCAGTGCGAAAGGGAAAAACACAGCAGAGTGTTTTAGAGACAGAGTATGTTTGTTTTGAACAGACAGTGAGTTGGTTTTATGCACTGCGTTTTGTAGCAGTCATAATTTTTTAATCCCTCTCAGTGAGGAAGAAGTGTAATAGTTTTTTTTTGAATAATTGAAGGGAATAGATGTTTGTTTTCAAAGTATTGAAACTCTGTCTCCTGTCAAAGAAATTTTTATTTTCTCTGTTAGAGGAAGGGAGATTTATTATCCATTCATTGTTCTCGAATTTTTCAATATTCCAACATGTGCAAGAACAATAGATGTTGTGGTTCCATCCCCAGCTAAATCATTTGTCTTTGCCACAACTTCCCTTACCAACTTGGCCCCAATATTTTCAACTAGGTCCTCTAATTCAACCAATAAAAGGCCAAAACCATAGCATTGAGATACATTTCATTAAACTGTCAATAACAATAAAATTTGAATCAGCCATAACCCTTTCCTTTTATTGTGGTGAAAAGCTTTATGCATTACTCTAATGTGGCTAGCCCATAGGCCAAGTAGACCACTGGGTAACAAATATGTTTCCTTTCACCTTTGAGTTTTCAAATTATGCCTACCAAATCTAAGACATTTAAGAGGGGGAACTAATACAACGTTAAAAAGAAAACCAGATCACACATCTAAAAATTACCTCCTTAGCTACTGTCACACCATCATTAACTATTTTCGGAGAACCATGCTTTCTCTCCAAGACAACATTTTGCCCCTCGCCCCAAGGGTGACTCCAACAAGATCAGCAAGTTTGTTCACACCGCCTGCAAGACAAATTGACAATGCTTTCAGTAAGTGTGCAATCGAATGCCAGACCATATGCCAAAACAACCCTCCATGAAAAATTAAAATAACACATTAAAATCGAATATAAGTGGACAAGGAAAGATCCACCAACGTGAAGTTTCACGTGCAGGTGACCTTCCTTTAAACATAATTTTTTCTCTGACCTGCAATTTTTTCTGCTTGAGCGATTAAAGGAAATGGGTGAAAAAACTGAAAGAGAAGACAATTGTCTGCCATAATTATCAAACATTGTACCCATCTTCTTCCCCTTTCCATTGTTACCCAATGAGGTAGATGTGGCAATTGTTGTCATACTGCCCAAAGCAGAGACCATCTTATCTTATCCTGAATATAGAATTACAAGATCTTCATATTAGTATGAACCTTAAAAAACATGACTCCCATTGCTAAAAACCACTTTTAAGTTGTAACAAGCAAACTAAACAACTATTGCAACTTTTGGCAACTTCTGGAGCATTAAGAGAGAAACAACCAAAGAGAAATACAACCACAATCCTCATTTTAATGAGACCGGACTATATATTTGCATTAATATAATAGAAAGAAATCACGACTATATTAGGGCCAGCACAAAACAATCATTAACCAGTGTCTCTTGCGGCCTTCAGGTTGCCATGCTAGAGGTTGCATATTTTTAATTTAAATTCCTGACCTCTCGTGCCCATCTATGAATGCATCCAATGGGACATCTACATCAAATGCTCCTTTATATCCCCAAAAAAAATTTCCCTACTACAAGAGCACCAGTATTGATGGATCACCCCACACCATCCCACCCACTAGAAACGGTGAAAAAGGAAACCCGAGAAAACTTCTGAAATATCTCAAGATGACTATATGGGTGGTTATTATGAATAAACCAACCATTCATAACATGCTCATCAATCCAAACCATGAGTATTATGTGACAATATTCAAGCAGGCACTGAATCGGATTTCTGAAGCTATGTTAGAGAAACCCTAAACTCTCACTGAAAATAGGTGAAATGTGGCACCACTCAGAGATTGACATGTGCCAATTGGTACAAGTGGTAGAAAATTGGCATGATCAAACAACGAGGTGATGCAGGAATGACATGAGGGAGAAAATATCAGAAAAGCCCCAAATCTGGAGAACTAAAGCTCATCACCAACCTGAGATTGACAACTTTACATGATGTAACCTATGAAATCGTAAATGGAGAAATCATAGTAACAATAAAGTAACATATGTAACAATAAAGTCAGATTCATCTTGGGAGTGGTAATGGGAGAAATCGTAGTGAACAACAGGAAACATGCAGAGTTGCTTACAATCAAATAGATGAAAAAACACATACAAAAAACCTAGATAATAATCATGAACAAGCTTAATATTGAATTATGAACTGTAAAGGAACTTACAAAATGTGACATTACGAACCTGGTCAAGTGCACAAGCAAAAATATCCCGGACATGACCCTGGTTGACAAGTTGTATTGCTCATGATGCAAGAGGATTTGTACCTGCACTGCCAAGTCAATCAAAATCCATCATTATCTATACAATAAATATAAGTAATTGATGTAGTATTTTTTACTCTAAGATGCATTCTTATGATAATGTTAGAACATATGTTGAAAATGTCAAAACATACCCGAATAAGCTCCTCTTCGTTTCAAGAACAATTTATTGGAGTCGCATGAACTTGGAACAAGCCTCCCACGATTTGAAAGAGTAGCAACTAAGTCAACAGTGACTTTTTTGTTGCTACACTGGATCGAGGGAGGTTTGCTCCAAGATTAAATCGCTCCAATAAATTATTCTCTACTAAACAAAGCCAACCACGTGAAGGTGGAAGCTCTTATGGCTCCTCCCCCCCCCCCCTCACATCACTCTCAATTCCCCAATACCCAATCTATATTTCATTTTTTACTTTCATGAGCATAAAAAAAAATATTCAATAACTAATAAAAAAAAAATTCAACAAAAAGTACGCAAGGAAACATTGCAATTAATGCTTGACATAAAAATAGTATGATAAATGAGTTTTTTATATAACGCAAAAAACGTTCCAAGTATGGTAACGTTTGTCTTATAATAACACAATATTTTACATTATCAAATTTTCTTTTTCTTCTTCCTATTTCTAAAGCTCCTAATTACACCATCAATATCATCATGCTCTGCTCCTGTTTCGTGCCTTTCGACCCGCACTGCTGACCTAGTTGCGTAGTCACGATGTCTGGTCTCATCCAGTGACGGGGCATCGCCTACAAAAACAGATAATATTAAATTTTAATTGTGAGTTTTTAAATATCATTGAACTAGTTCGGTAATATTAATAAAAAAAATTGCAATGAGATTATTTACCTGGTGCACCAGTTGTCGCCGCTGACCTAGTTGCGTAGTCACGATGTCTGGTCTCATCCAGTGACGGGGCATCGCCTACAAAAACAGATAATATTAAATTTTAATTGTCAGTTTTTAAATATCATTGAGCTAGTTCGGTAATATTAATAAAAAAAATTGCAATGAGATTATTTACCTGGTGCACCAGTTGTCGGCGCTGACCTAGTTGCGTAGTCACGATGTCTGGTCTCATCCAGTGACGAGGCATCGCCTACAAAAACAGATAATATTAAATTTTAATTGTCAGTTTTTAAATATCATTGAACTAGTTCGGTAATATTAATAAAAAAAAAAATTCAATGAGATTATTTACCTGGTGCACCAGTTGTCGCCGCTGACCTAGTTGCGTAGTCACGATGTCTGGTCTCATCCAGTGACGGGGCATCGCCTACAAAAGCAGATAATATTAAATTTTAATTGTCAGTTTTTAAATATCATTGAACTAGTTCAGTAATATTAATAAAAAAAATTGCAATGAGATTATTTACCTGGTGCACCAGTTGTCGCCGCTGACCTAGTTGCGTAGTCACGATGTCTGGTCTCATCCAGTGACGGGGCATCGCCTACAAAAACAGATAATATTAAATTTTAATTGTCGGTTTTTAAATATCATTGAACTAGTTCGGTAATATTAATAAAAAAAAATTGCAATGAGATTATTTACCTGGTGCACCAGTTGTCGCCGCTGACCTAGTTGCGTAGTCACGATGTCTCGTCTCATCCAGTGACGGGGCATCGCCTACAAAAACAGATAATATTGAATTTTAATTGTCAGTTTTTAAATATCATTGAACTAGTTCGGTAATATTAATAAAAAAAATTGCAATGATATTATTTACCTGGTGCACCAGTTGTCGCCGCTGACCTAGTTGCGTAGTCACGATGTCTCGTCTCATCCAGTGATGGGGCATCGCCTACAAAAACAGATAATATTAAATTTTAATTGTCAGTTTTTAAATATCATTGAACTAGTTCGGTAGTATTAATAAAAAATTGCAATGAGATTATTTACCTGGTGCACCAGTTGTCGCCGCTGACCTAGTTGCGTTGTCACGATGTCTGGTCTCATCCAGTGACGGGGCATCGCCTACAAAAACAGATAATATTAAATTTTAATTATCAGTTTTTAAATATCATTGAACTAGTTCGGCAATATTAATAAAAAAAATTGCAATGAGATTATTTACCTGGTGCACCAGTTGTCGTCGTTGGGACTGTTGCCCTGTCTTCCTCTCTGGTGGTAAGATCCTCAAGGGAAACATTCTCTATCATTTAAACAAAAAACGTTATAAGGACAACCATCAAGGTATAATTAGAAAAAATTATAAGTGTAAATTAATTACCGTCATGGCCCTCACTGATAGTAGCATTGTCGGCCTGGTCCCCACTACAATGATCAGGTTGCACGTGAGGATCATCTACATCTAGCTCTAAAACTGGGTTATTTGCCTCGTCGGTAGTGCTGCTCCCCTGATTTAAACAAAGTTGTTAGACATTAAATTTATGGATGAAAACAAACATATTGAAAGGTTAATGTTTTACCTTATCAGGCATTCTGGATCTTGGGACCTGCCCCAAGCTTCTGTGACGTTCAACTACGACTTGATAGCCGAAATGGAAAGCGATATTTTTATCTTCCTCTGTAGTTTCTGTTCCGAAGTCATCACCCTACATTACATATGATTGTGTATTTTTAATCATATTTGATAGGATTACAAAAACGTTGAAAGGCGATACAATTAATTATAAGATGTTTAGCTACTTAATTACAATTCTTGCGGCCAATTTCAAGTAGCCGCCCTGGCCTAGCTTGTGATGGCCCTTTTTTTCAATCCTAGCTTTGGTTGCCTTGGAGGTGTCAGGCAACCTAGCATCAAAAGATTAAAGTCAGATATGACGTAGCACACTTTTATTTTAGACATAGAGAAAATTAAAGCTATTGAATTAAAGTTTTAATTTACCTTGCGGGTCCAGTTGGCATTTTTCCTTCTTTCTTTGCCCTTTTCTCTTTTCCGTCATGGATGAGTGCTCTCCACTCACTCTCTGGAACTGTGAGAGGATGCTCGTATCTAGGGTTAAATTTCAATTGCGTCCTATAGGTGTCCCTGGTATATTTCAAATATTTGCCGGCTACCCGAGCCATCGCTG
The DNA here is from genome assembly GCA_034641835.2 of Pinus albicaulis. Lineage (NCBI taxonomy): Eukaryota > Viridiplantae > Streptophyta > Pinopsida > Pinales > Pinaceae > Pinus > Pinus albicaulis. Next base: position 729,282,142 of record CM076578.1, on the reverse strand, counting down.
TTCTGTCAAATGTGCCGACCCCAAAAAGGGCTTCTAGATAATCTAGAAGTTCTTTTTTCAAGTTGGAATTCTGGGAATTCCACCTTGTGCGTATGGTTGGGCCAAAAATTACCAACGCATGGCTCTCCAAAAACCTGTAGAACTCATTGTTTCCTACACAGAAAAAAAAGATATTATCATTAATTTAAAAATAAAAATCATGATAAATATGTTTTAGATAGAGTACATGAAATAGTTAAAATATTAAAATTTACCTCAGAGTTGTACATGCTTTATAGGGACACCTTCATCGTTCACCAACAACGTGCCATTAATGGTCCCTGTGGAGCTGACATGTGTAGCTCCAGGAAACGCAATAATGTAGTTGGCCATATCAACCTCATCATTGCCAACACGTTCAGCGGTTGGCTGGGTGTCTGCTTGGGCAGGGTGTGTTTCTTGGTTGGCACCTAAAGGAGTAGAAGGTGTACGAGAGGGTTGTTGGGAAATATCTTGCCCTTGTGTCCCACTACCACCAACACCGGGTTCAGCAAGTGCCAGAAAACGCTACATACAAAAGAACTTTTTGTTAGTTTAGTTAATGTAAAAATTAAAAATCAAACTATCACAATTCATCTCATGCAGAACAAAAAAAATATCCTTTTGACTTTTTATTATTACCTGATATCTTTCTAGCTGGCTCATAAGTTGTTTTATCCTCTCTTCTGTTTCAGGTGTTTGAGGCACGTCTATCAAAGTATTAAATTTCGACCTTGCATCTCGTGCCTTTTTTCACAACAAGAACACTGGAGATAGGGATGAAGAAAGCTCTTCCTCAAAGAGGGAATCATCAGGTGTACCATGGCTAGGTGTCTGCATATTTGAACAAAATTAATATTATTTCAATTATGTAAATAACTAAAATACCTGAATATAGAGCAATGCTGACACTTTACATGTTCTTCCGCTGGCCTCTTTCCGCGATCATCCCGTCTCGTGGTTGTTCCTGCACTGCTCTGATCAGTCTGCCACATTGCAATAAAATTATAAATGTAAAAACTTGAAAATAATATCTAACTTGAAAACACAAAATGAAAACTAAAATAATTTCTAATAAGACACCGGAAGACAGAGTTAGAGTTTCAAATATGCCTTGCATTGAATTCAGTCCTGGAAACATGTCATTGCACATTAAGGCACCCAAACAAGAGATGAGTTGACAATGAAGACCTTATTGAATATATTTTTGGAGCAACTTCTAGTAAACTTGTTGTGAAGACCTTGAGGACATTTTTGGAGCAACATTGTTGAAGCTGATGGTATAGCATTGTTGGAGACGATCTTGCAGGGCCTTGAAGTGAAGCTTTTGGAGCAACTATTGAAAAATTCTTAGAGCATTTAAGTAAGGCACTTTCTATCTTCCATTACCTTTTTCCTTTCAATATCCTTTAAACGATTTTGTTGATATTTAATTTTTGAAACTATGTTGCCAGGAAACGTGGGTTCGGGGACGGGGACAGGGATGGCATTTTTTGAAAGAAGGTGCGTGGGTTCGTCTGGGTATTTTTATATTAATATATATTATAATTTATATATCATATATAATACTATATTTTCTAAATTATAAATTTAATGACACTAATATAGTAATTTGTAAATTACTAATAATTTATAAACTTTAAACTTTAAATATTTAAACATGCACATCATTCAACATTCAAGTTTCAACATTCACATGTGACATTTGCCATTGAAATTTCAAAATTTCTAGTTTGATAATATCATGATTCATATATGATATCAAGTGCAAATTGGAGCTCAGTTTACATATTAATAACTTATAAGAAATTAGAATCATGATTCAAAATTTCAAAATATATGTCCATTGTCATACTAAATTCAAATTTTTCTTCAAGGCATCTCCAAATAGAAAACTGTAAACATGAACTAGGAAATTTTGATATACTAAAATAAAAATAGCTAAAGCCTAATAGTGAGCAATGGCTTCCTCAAGCCATATCATCAGCATCCATGTCATCAACATCACTTATATCTTCACTTAGCATGCTCTCCAGGTAGGAATCACTCTCATCTTGAGGGTCTGGCTCATCCATAGCAATTTGAGGATGGATGCTTGTGGTAAGTCTACGCTTTCGATGGGTAAGTTATGAACTTATGATTCATGGATAGGTAGGTATGTTTTAAGGTTTAGTTTTTTTTTTTTTTTTAAGTTTTAACTTCCCCCTTTATAATTGACTATAGTCTATGGGGTTGGATAGGCTACTTTGTCCTCCCTTGGGAAATTTAATTATAAGAGAACATTACAATTGGAATAATGTTCACTTCCACTGCTGTTTTGTATAATATTTCATAGTAGTCCCAAGGCAGAAAATTCACAGAATTAAGATCCAGGAAACCTCTGGTTAAGAGATTAAATTTCTGTTACATTTAAAGTCAAAGCCAACAGAAATTTCTTCACCAGTAACTACTCTGTCTAAGCCATGCCTAGTATGATAGATATGCTATTTGTCCAGTTTTGCATCATAGTCATAGTAGCTACATCACCTTTGGTGTGAACAAATAATCCCTCTTGGAAATTAGGTTGTGTATGTCCAGATTGTATTCGACCAACCCCATGCCAATAAACCTGTAGGAAGCATTTTATACATCTACTATAATAGAGCTGTAACTTTAATGTCTAAGACTTCTTTACCATTAAAAAATAGACATGTTTATTTCTGAGGTTTGATATTTCTAAATATGCCAGACCAATTCATCCAAATAGCATACCAATTCATTTGAATCATTTAAGTTTTAACTCTTAAGTTTTAAAATTTAATTGTAATTTGTATTTTTTTAAAAATAGTTAGAAACAATACCATTTAAAAACTAGGGTTCTCAGTCCTTGGCATTCCTTCACTTGGGCCTAGGGGCACACTAGAATAATTTCACACTAAACCATGCAAACTTAAAATTAACTTAACAGATCCATAAAGTAATAATAATCATAATTCCTAATTTCCTATTGTACGATATGATGCAAATTATTCAAACATGAAGCAATGAAGACATGCAATGTCTGAATTTCAAGATTGATGAACCAATACAAGAAGTTAGAAACTATAACTTTGATTCAATACTCTATGTCCTAACTCCAGGAAGGAATCTAGTTTGTAGTACAAAACATGCATCGTGTATTATCAATTCTTAATTGACAACAACTAAAGGACATCTACCTCATCAATTCCTTCCCATTTTGTGTTTTTATGTTATATTCCTTATCAAAGTGTCAAATTTCTCTCAAATTAAGCAACCACTGAATAAAATAAAAAATAGTTGAGTTATGATTGAGAAATGGTCATTTATTTCTTGAAAGGATCTTCACGATTTCTTTGGTTATTTTTCATCTCAAGAAACAAGAAATGACCTAAGAAACTATCGTGATGTAATATAAGAAACAACACGGTGCAATGGCCATTTTCAAATCCAAATGATGTCCATTGAGGACATGGCCTATATTTGGTTCCTATTTCATAGGAGTTTCGGGTAGAAATGGAACTTTGTTGTACCATTTCCAATAGTAAAAAGGGAAAACCTTATTTTTCCGTGGGAAATGATTTACCTTTCCTTTTTCAAGATAATCTAAATCACAAAAAATATGAACTATACTGCACACATTCTTGGATAAAGTGAAAGTGGAAAAGGAATACCCTACACAAGTGATGCACACATGTACATTTGAACACTAATAGATTTTTTTAGTTGAAATGCAATGCTTGTTTTCATTTAAATGTAGGGTTTTTAAAGCAGGGAGAAATAATGGCTGCCAAATTAATAAGCTTTTCTTTGGGAAAAATTTAAATCTTGTATTGGGTGATGAAGATAATAGAGGGTATTGAATCTTGATTCTTGACATCTAGAGAGAACCCTACAGCCTAACACAATCCAATGGAATTAACCAAAAAAACCCAAATAGAGTCAACACTACTATAGGAGGAAGGGCCTGCAGTAAGAACTTACCATTTTGCAAGAGCTGAGGGAGAATGTTGTTCTGCAAGAGTTGAGGGAAAATGTTGTTCTGCAAGAGCTGAGGGCGAATGCAGGGCGAATGTTGTTATGCAAGAGCTCAGGGTGAATGCTGAGGGCGAATGTTGTTCTACAAGAGCTCAGGGTGAATGCTAAAGGTGAATGCTATTCTACAAGAGCTCAGGGCGAATGCTAAGGGCGAATGTTGTTCTGCAAGAGCTGAGGGAAAATGATGAGGGCAAATGCTGTTCTACAAGAGCTAAGGGCGAATGCTGAGGGAAAATGCTGTTCTGCAAGATCTTAGGGCGAATGCTGAGGGTGAATGTTGTTCTGCAAGAGCGGAGGGTGAATTCGCACATGATATCACACATTAATGTAGCTATTGCAACGGATATAAGTTTCGTATTTTTAATAAAATCATTTTTATGTAGCGCACATATAAGTTTCGTATTTTTATGTAGTGCACATTTAAGTGTCGTTATACCGACGGCGGAAAAAGCATCGCTATTGCGACGGATGCCTCCAAACGTCGCAATTGCGACACTTAGACATTGTGTCGCACTTGCGACGTTTGGAGGCATTCGTCGCAATAGCGACGTTTTGGGGCATAGTGTCGCAATTGCGACGTCTTCCTCCAAACGTCGCAATTGCGACACTTTGTCTAAGTTTCGGTATTGTGACACTTTTCTATAAACGTCGGTATAGCGACAGTTTCAGGCGAGATTGAAAAAAATTAGGGAAATTTCCGACATTTGGTCAAAAGCGTCGGAACCAAGTGTCAGAATTTCCCCCAAATGTAGTAGTGGCTTATCTTTGAGTGGTAGTGGCACAAGATCTTACCTTCACATATGGCCTCATGATTATCTTTTTAGTCATAAATCTCAGTTGAATGATGGAACTTTCACATTATATAAATTCGTCATTGATAAGGTATGGTCACACTCTTATACGTGAATTTCTGGAATGGTCAATTCAAATATTATATCTCATGTTCATACCTTCGTTCTATCTTTCAATGATATCGTCCTCGTCAAGGCTTAAAGCTTCATTATTTGGTCCTTCAAATTCAACAACTATCATTGTGGAAGTTATTCAAACATGATTACCTTGTTCTGCAACAAAATTCCAGTGTTAAGATCATATTTAGAAAAGTGCTTCTATTCATTTCAGTTTCCCCACTAGAATCTCAGCCTCAAGGATTAATGCCTTAGATTTGTCATTTGATCTGTGATTCGTCATTAATACGGTATATTTTGTGATGAATGAGTTTATTCTGGGTAAAAATGTGAAGATGGGTAACACTTTTGTGAGAATCAAGGGCGGAAAATGTTTTTCCTCAATAGTTCAGCCGAACATTCGTCAAAGTTCAACCGAAATATTCAAGATTTTGGCCAAACTTTCGAAATTAGTTCGGCTGAACTCATTCTGTCGTTTACATTGACGGTGTACCGATGGCAATTGCAAACATATTTTTGGCCGGATATTGAAAAACCGGCTAAAAGTTCGGTCGAACTAATAGTTCGACCGAACTATTAGTTCATCCGGACGTTTAAAATAGTTCAGCTGAACTATTATTTTATAAATATATAGCCCGCAAACTGTTGCAGTTTTCTTGTTCACATATGTCTCGTGTTATGAGGTCTTGTTCATTGATTTTAGTTGATTTGGTGTCTCACGCAACGAGGTCTTGTTCATTGATTTTAGTTGATTTGGTGTTGCGCCACGAAAAGGAGGGGAGTTTTTTTTATTTGTGCCTCGACGCTAAGGTAAATTTTATTAATTTTGTTATTTTTTGTAATTATCTTTTGTTGGTTTCTTTTTTAATTTTATTTTTTTTGTTCGTAGGAATTTGGTTGTCTTCCACGACCTCTTCAGCGTCTTCAGGAATTTCCTAGGTTTGTTTATGAATTTTTGCAACTTTCTACGTATGTATCATGAATTTCTTGCTGCCTTTGCATTGAAAATTCATTCCAATCAAAAAAATGTCGACAAGCAAGAAAACTCATCCCATTCAAGAAATCTGCACCGACAAGCGATACACACTAGTTTGTTTTAATTAATTAATTTGTAATATAGATTAAATATTGTATCTAGAATTGATTCTAACAATCCGGTGGGATGTATATGCTTTATGTATGCTTTATGTTTGTATTCAGTCTGTATTCTGTGAGCTTTCTATTTTTTTTGTCCCTTTCTGTTCACCATATTATGTTTGCATTCAGTTCGCCTTTATCTAGATATGCATTTTCCTGACCATGACCCATTTAGTCAGTTAGCCTAGAAAAGACAAAGTGGATGTCATGATCTCCAACTGTTTTGTACAGAATAAATATTCCACCTTTTCATGATATTTTCATGAATTTAAGCCTCTGTAAAAAAAGATAATATTTCTTATCATTTCATAACTTCCTTCAAAAAAGATAATATTTCTTATCATATCAAAATTTCATGAGTTGATCATCCCTAGAAAAGACAGCGTGGCTGTCATGATCTCTGATTGTTTTGCACATAATAAATATTCCACCTTTTCATGATTTTTTAATGAATTTAAACCTCTGCAAGAAAGATAATATTTTTTATCATATCAGAACTTCCTTCAAAAATGATAATATTTCTTATCATATCAGAATTTCATGAGTTGATCATCCCTAGAAAAGACAGAGAGGCTGTCATGATCTCCGACTATTTTGAACAGAATAAATATTCCACCTTTTCATGATATTTTCATGAATTTAAGCCTCTACGAAATGGATAATATTTCTTATCATATTAGAAATTCCTTCAAAAATGATAATATTTATTATCATATCATAATTTCATGAGTTGATCATCCCTAGAAAAGACAGAGTGGTTGTCATGATCTCCAACTGTTTTGCACAAAATAAATATTCCACCTTTTCATGATCTTTTCATGAATTGAAGCCTCTGCAAAAGAGATAATATTTCTTATCATATCAGAACTTCCTTAAAAAAAGACAATATTTCTTATCATATCATAATTTCATGAGTTGATCATCCCTAGAAAAGACAGAGTGGTTGTCATGGTCTCTGATTATTTTGCACAAAATAAATACTCCACCTTTTCATGATCTTTTCATGAATTTAAGCCTCTGCAAAAAAGATAATATTTCTTATCATATCATAATTTCATGAGTTGATCATCCCTAGAAAAGACAGAGTGGCTGCCATGATCTCCAATTGTTTTGCACAAAATAAATATTCCACCTTTTCATGATATTTTCATGAATTTAAGCATTTGAAAAAAAAAGATAACATTTCTTATCATATCAGAACTTCCTTCAAAAAATATAATATTTCTTATCATATCAAAATTTAAGCCTCTTCAAAAAAGATAATATTTCTTATCATAATATTTCTTGAACTTCCTTCATGATATCTATGGTTCCTCACCTTCATTCAATATTGGGTAAAAGGTCATGGTATTACCTTAATTTCTATTCTAATTCCCTTTCCTAACTTTGATTTTCCTTTTGACCTTTGAGATAAACCCAATCATTAAATATGATAGCAATCCCTTCTAGGGAACTTAGTATGGGTTGCTTAGTGGTTTCCAATCCTTATGATGATGTGAGGTGGTGTTTCAAACATGGGAGTAACTTGTGTTTGCATGTGATGCTCACAGGCCATGGTTTCTTTTGTGGGTTATAGACGACTTAGTTCTACCTCCTAAGATAAACATTCAAAAAAACTTCCCTTTATTCCTTAAAGTCAAAATAGATCTATACTAAGGATTACTCTTTATACGCATGTCTACCATATAAATTCTAACGATAATTAATCACATATGTGTTAAAGTAGAATATGAAATAAGCCGTTTTTACACTTGGCTTGGCTCTTAGGTACATAGATGGGTGGGTTTGGGAATGTGGTTCACATGAAAAGTAATAGGGATGGATTTAGTGGAAACCTTTTAGAAGATCAGGACTCAAACAATGAGAGAGAGAGAGAGAGAGAGAAAAAAAACCTTTTATATTCAATGTAAAACACATGCATTAACATATAATTGTGATATTTTCCCTTATTTCCAACTTATTCCATCCCTCTAGAAAAATCCCTTTTAATGAAGCAAATATATCCATAGTGATCCACTGATATTTGTTCACCAACAACTATTCCATTTTGGACTTATATATTTGAAAACTATGCTCATTGAATTTATGCATCTATATCTTTAAGCTACTCAACTATTTTATTACACCATAGGAATTATTTCTATATATCTCCTATTTTAATGGGTTCTATCACATTTCGAGAAAAACACATTAGCCATAAAAGTTTCCCATTGAAACCAAAAGTGATTTGATACAAAACATAGGTTTTAACCTTGTATAGTTAATTGTTTCAAATATATTCTTAATAAAATGAAAAATATTCAATGTAAAACACATGCATTAACATATAATTGTGATATTTTCCCTTCTTTCCAACTTAATGGACATCCTTCTAGAAAAAATCCTTTTAATGAAATAGATATATCCATAGTGATCCACTGATATTTTGTCATCAACAACTATTACATTTTGGACTTTTATATCTCAAAACTATGCTCATTGAATTTATGCATCTATATCTTTAAACTACTTGAAACTAATTTATTACACCATAGGAATCATTTCGATATATCTCCCATTTTAATGGGGTGTATCACATTTCGAGAAAAACACATTAGCCATAAATGTTTCCCATTGAAACCAAAAGTGTTTTGATACAAAACATAGGTTTTAACCTTGTATAGTTAATTGTTTCAAATAGATTTTTAATAAAATGAAAAATATTCAATGTAAAACATATGCACATTAACATATAATTGTGATATTTTCCCTTATTTCCAACTTAGTGAACATCCTTCTAGAAAAATCCATTTTAATGAAGTAGATATATCCATAGTGATCCACTGATATTTGTTCACAAACAACAATTCCATTTTGGACTTTTATATCTCAAAACTATGCTCATTGAATTTATGCATCTATATTTTTAAACTACTTGAAAATATTTTATTACACCATAGGAATAATTTCAATATATCTCCCATTTTAATGGGGTGTATCACATTTCAAGAAAAATACATTAGCCGTAAAAGTTTCCCATTGAAATCAAAAGTGATTTGATACAAAACATAGGTTTTAACCTTATATAGTTTAATTGTTTCAAATAGATTTTTAATAAAATGAAAAATATTCAATGTAAAACACATAGTATTTAGAAACAAAAAGTAATTTGATACAAAACATAGGTCTTAACCTTATATAGTTAATTGTTTTGAAAATAGATTCTTAACAAAATGAAAAATATTCAATATAAAACACATGCACATTAACATATAATTGTGATATTTTCCCTTCTTTCCAACTAGTCCATCCTTCTAGAAATATCCCTTTTAATGAAGCAAATTTATCCATAGTGATCCACTGATATTTTTTCACCAACAACTATTCCATTTTGGACTTATATATCTCAAAACTATGCTCCTTGAATTTATGCATCTATATCTTTAAACTACTTGAAACTATTTTAGTTCACCATGGGAATCATTTCAATATGTCCCAGTTTAATGGGGTGTATTACATTTCACGAAAAAACACATTAGCCATAAAAGTTTCCCATTGAAAAAAAAAGTGATTTGATACAAAACATAGGTTTTAACCTTATATAGGTAATTGTTTCAGATAGATTCTTACTTTAAAATGAAAAAATTCAATGTAAAACACATGCATTAACATATAATTGTGATACATTCCCTTATTCCAAACTTAGTGGACATCCTTTTAGAAAAATCCCTTTTAATGTAGCAGATATATCCATAGCGATCCACTGATATTTGTTCACAAACAACTATTCCATTTTTGGCTTTTATATCTCAAAACTATGCTCATTGAATTTATGCATCTATATTTTTAAACTACTTGAAACTATTTTATTACACGATAGGAATCATTTCGATATATATCCCATTTTAATGGGGTTTATCACATTTCAAGAAAAAACACATTAGCCATAAAAGTTTCCCATTGAAACCAAAAGTGATTTGATACAAAACATAGGTTTTAAACTTATATAGGTAATTGTTTCTTGAATATATTTTTTAATTTAAAATGAAAAATATTCAATGTAAAACACATGCACATTACAATATAGTTGTGATACTTTCCTTTCTTTCCAGCTTAGTGGACATCCTTCTAGAAAAAACCCTTTTAATGAAGCAGATATATCCATAGTGATCCACTGATATTTGTTCTCAAACAGCTCTTCCATTTTGGACTTTTATATCTCAAAACTATGCTCATTGAATTTATGCATCTATATTTTTAAACTACTTGAAACTATTTTATTACACCATAGGAATCATTTCGATATATCTCCCATTTTAATGGGGTGTATCACATTTCGAGAAAAAACACATTAGCCATAAAAGTTTCCCATTGAAACCAAAAGTGATTTCATACAAAACATAGGTTTTAACCTTATATAGGTAATTGTTTCAAATAGATTCTTAATTTAAAATGAAAAATATTCAATCTAAAACACATGCACATTAACATATAATTGTGATATTTTCCCTTCTTTCCAACTTAGTGGACATCCTTCTAGAAAAATCCCTTTTAATGAAGCAGATATATCGATAGTGATCCACTGATATTTTTTCACAAACAACTATTCCATTCTAGACTTTTATATCTCAAAACTATGCTCATTGAATTTATGCATCTATATTTTTAAACTACTTGAAACTATTTTATTACACCATAGGAATCATTTCGATATATCTCCTATTTTAATGGGGTGTATCACATTTCGAGAAAAACACATTAGCCATAAAAGTTTCCCATTGAAAACCAAAATTAATTTGATACAAAACATAGGTTTTAACCTTATATAGTTAATTGTTTCAAATAGATTTTTAATAAAATGAAAAATATTCAATGCAAAACACATGCACATTAACATATAATTGTGATATTTTCCCTTCTTTGAAACTTAGTGGACATCCTTCTAGAAAAATCCCTTTTAATGAAGCAGATATATCCATAGTGATCTTGATATTTGTTCACAAACAACTCTTCCATTTTGGACTTATATATCTCAAAACTATGCTCATTGAATTTATTTCCAACTTAGTGGACATCCTTCTAGAAAAATGCCTTTTAAAGAAGCATATATATCCATAGTGATCCACTAATATTTGTTCACAAACAACTCTTCCATTTTGGAATTATATATCTCAAAACTGTGCTCATTGAATTTATGCATCTATATCTTTAAACTACTCAACTATTTTATTACACCATAGGAATTATTTCGATAAATCTCCCATTTTAATGAGGTGTATCAAATTTCGAGAGAAAACACATTAGCCATAAAAGTTTCCCATTGAAACCAAAAGTGATTTGATACAAAACATACGTTTTAACCTTATATAGGTAATTTTTTCAAATAGATTCTTAATTTAAAATGAAAAATATTCAATGTAAAACACATGCACATTAACATATAATTGTGATACTTTCCCTTCTTTCCAACTTAGTGGACATCCTTCTAGAAAAATCCCTTTTAATGAAGCAGATATATCCATAGTGATCCACTGATATTTGTTCACAAACAACTCTTCCATTTTGGAGTTTTATATCTCAAAACTATGCTCATAGAATTTATGCATCTATATTTTTAAACTACTTGAAACATTACACCATAGGAGTCATTTCGATATATCTCCCATTTTAATGGGGTGTATCACATTTTGAGAAAAAAACATTAGCCATAAAAGCTTCCCATTGAAACCAAAAGTGATTTGCTACAAAACATAGGTTTTAAATTTATATAGGTAATTGTTTCTTGAATAGATTCTTAATTTAAAATGAAAAATATTCAATGTAAAACACATGCACATTAACATATAATTTTGATACTTTCCCTTATTTCCAACTTAGTCGACATCCTTCTAGAAAAATCCCTTTTAATGAAGCAGATATATCCATAGTGATGCATTGATATTTGTTCTCACACAACTCTTCCATTTTGGACTTTTATATCTCAAAACTATGCTCATTGAATTTATGCATCTATATTTTTACACCACTTGAAACTATTTTATTACACCATAGGAATCATTTCGATATATATCCCATTTTAATGGTGTGTATCACATTTCGAGAAAAAACACATCAGCCATAAAAGTTTCCCATTGAAACCAAAAGTGATTTGACACAAAACATATGTTTTAACCTTATATAGGTAATTGTTTCAAATTATAGATTCTTAATTTAAAATGAAAAATATTCAATGTAAAACACATGCATTCTTATACACCCTTATGTCTACGTAAAGTAGTGTGAGTGATTCCACGGGTCCTCTACACCCTTCATGGGGTATAATTGGGACAAGTAGTGTTAACTTCTACAAGTTTTATATGGAGAGTCTGTAAAGGGCCAGGGAGCCTCTGCATCTCATCTTTTCTCAAAGGTGACATATCCAGTAAATGCCCCTACGGTCAATCTCCATAACAGATTTAAATAGAAGTTCTTCATTTTAATATTCATAAACCTCAACCACTTTAATGCAAACTGTGTACATGTGTCATTTCTCCCATAAGTTCTTAGGCAAATTTTTCTAAAGCATGTACATGTCATGTTGGATTTCTCCCATTAACTTTAAAGCATTTTTTTGTAAGTGCATAAAATAATTTTGCAAAGAATGTAAATGTCATTTCTCTCAAGCTTTAAGGCCTAAAAATTGAACCTAAAGTGGCTGAACTCTCATAGAATTTTGAACTTCCATAGGATTTTAATCCATCTATTGAGTGTTTACTTCTACATGTTCTAAAGGCAGAGTCTGTAAACAGCTAGGTAGCCTCTGGATCTCATCTTTTCTCAAAGGTGAAATATCCAGTAAATTCCCCTACAGTCAATCTCTGTAATAGATCTAAATATAAGTTCTTCATTTTAATATCCATAAACCTCAACCACTTTAAGGAAACTGTGTACATGTGTCATTTCTCCCATAAATTCTTAGGCATAGTTTTTAAAGCATGTACATGTCACGTTGGTTTTCTCCCATTAACTTTAAAGCATGTTTTTTGTAAGTGCATAAAATAATTTTGTAAAGCATGTAAATGCCATTTCTCTCAAGCTTTAAGGCCTAAAAATTGAACCTAAAGTGGCTGAACTCTCATAGAATTTTGAACTTCCATAGGATTTTAGTCAGTCTGTTGAGTGTTAACTTCTACAAGTTATAAAGGTAGAGTCTGTAAAGGGCCAGATAGCCTCTGGATCTCATCTGTTCTCAAAGGTGACATATCCAGTAAATGCCCCTATAGTCAATCTCTATAACAGATCTAAATAGAAGTTCTTCATTTTAATATCCATAAACCTCAACCACTTTAAGCAAACTGTGTACATGTGTCATTTATCCCATAAATTCTTAGGCAAAGTTTTTAAAGCATGTACATGTCATGTTGGCTTTCTCCCATTAACTTTAAAGCATATTTTTTGTAAGTGCATAAAATAATTTTGCAAAGCATGTAAATGTCATTTCTCTCAAGCTTTAAGGCCTAAAATTTGAACCTAAAGTGGCTAAACTCTCATAGAATTTTAAACTTCCATACGATTTTAGTCTGTATGTTGAGTGTTAACTTCTACAAGTTCTAAAGGTAGATTCTGTAAAGGGCCAGGTAGCCTTTGAATCTCATCTTTTCTCAAAGGTGACATATCCAGTAAATGACCCTACGGTCAATCTCTGTAACAGATCTAAATATCTCTATAACATATCTAAATAGAAGTTTTTCATTTTCATATCCATAAACCACTACCACTCTAAGGCATTTCTCCCATGCATTTCATGATCATGTGTCATTTCTCCCATGCATTTGAAATAAATATCAATTTAATATATATTTTTATTGAATTTTTTTTCTTTTTCAGGGATAAGAAAACCATTAAATATGGTTGAAAATGGAAATTATGCATAGACGTTTCTTGGTATCCCAATCCAAGGAAAGCAGTGATTACATATGTGCTTTCCAATATTGTGACTAGCAAAGTCGTCCAAAGGAAAATGAATATACCGGGAAGAACAACAAATAACGAGACATATTATATTGGATTGATAGAAGGCTTGGGAACAACTATGGAGTATGGATCAAATGGAATTGTAGTTTTCACCAATTATAAACTTGTGTGCAACTAGATGAATAGTGTGTACCAAGTTAAGAAGGAGAGGCTAAAAGAACTGCATGGAATAGCAAGCAGTATTGTTAGCCAATTTCATTTTTTTAGTATAAGACATTGTACAAATGTGAATAATATGTCTGCTGATCTATTGAGTGGGGAAATGCCAATTCAAGATTCATCTATCAAAGATGAATTAATAGATGAATTAGAATTATACGGGGCAATATCAATGCAATATTCATCTCTCAAAGATGAATTAGTTTTGAGATGTTCTTCTTCAAAAATTCAAGATTCATCTCTCAAAGATGAATTAGTTTTGAGACGCTCTTCTTCAAAAATTCAAGATTCATCTCTCAAAGATGAATTAGTGTTGAGACGTTCTCCTTCAAAATTTATTGATGTACATTGTAACATATCTTGGATATGTGTGTGTTTTGTACTTATAAATGTGTCTTTTTTAATGACCATGTGCTTTTTTCAATTATATACCAAGTGTGCTCTCACCACACCATGTAAAGCGCAACTTGGTGAACTTCACATTTGCAACAAGTGGTGAACTTCACATTTTTATGAAATTAAAATGCGGGGACTTCAACAAATTTTTGTTTAAATGGAGTTTCACTTTTTTTTTAATGACAATGTGTTTTTTTCAATTTTATACCAAGTGTGCTCCCACCATGTAAAACACAATTTGGTGAACTTATCATTTTTATAACTTTTTTTTTCTTAAATTGAGTTTCACACATCAATTAGTGCTTTGAAAGTTGTGTTTTACATAATTTTTTTAATACTAAATTACATTAATTTTCTGAAATTTATTTTGAATTTAATTTAAATTAGTTATTTAAAAAAATAATTGTAAATGTCCACCGTAGATATATATATCATGGAGGATGAACGACGAAGATCAACAGAATCCCATATCTCTACGAGAGGGGGGGATCAGGGATCGAGAGCTGTTCATGGTAAATTTAAATATAATCTTAAATCTCCATACATGTGTGTACATATGGAATTGATTTTTTATCAACTTTGTGAGTTAAATTAGTTGTTAATAAGTTTCATTTTTTATTTTTTAGGAGCTAAGAGGAGAAGGGTCTCTACTCCATCCATGGAGCATGCCCATGGTTCACCCAGTCATGGTATGGTTCACGCAATTTAATCAATGAATATGTACATGTATTTATATGTATGAATGTATTTTTCAATTGATTATAAATTCATATTTGTTTATGAAGCTTCTCTCTCGTCTCGAGAGGTTGGTGGTGGTTCAAATCCCCTTAGAGGGCCATCAATAAGTGCTAGCAGGTTGCGTGAAGGTGGTGATATTTATTCCCCCGGAGGCCAATCAACGGATGGTCATGTTGGTTCTCAGTAGGGTCGTTCTAGTTCTCAATAGTTTCAGGGTGGGCAAGATGCTAGCCAACCACATCGAGGTTGCCATCAATTTGAATATTTTTTTCATTCAATTTGTACAAATTTGTTTACATGTGTTTTTTCTAATATACAAAATTTTATATATTGATGCAGAGGCTGAAAATGCTCCAAATTTTGGTCGAAATAGACGTAGGGAAGAACGCTTCATTCAAGAAGAAGGTTTTCCATCCACCACGACATATCCGGCCGACATTTCCGATATACCGTCGGAAAGAAACATGCAACAATGCACCTTAGAAAGGTGTCAACAACTTCATGCAAAATTGCAGAGAGGTCTTGTGTCTTTCACTCTACTTGCTAAGAGTAGACAAAACTTGGAAATAGTTACACATTATGCAGGCCAAGTAGTAGATGTGTACCAAAAGCTTGGGCTAGCCACAGATACTTTTGTGGATGTCATGAGAAAAAGAAAGGAAACAGTGATGGGACCCAATAAATGGGAGGTTGTTAAGGAAAGAGTTACAACAACAACCGCAATGTCTATGTTTAATTTCAATGAAGGGCCAAAAAGAAAGATTCTGAAGGTGAAATATTTCAAGCACCTTGATATAGTTCACTATTTGTATGATAGACACCTTGCGACTTATGGAAGACTCCCATGGAACGACAAGGTTCCACTTTATTTTGCAAAATTATTTTATGCAAAATTCTTTTTGGAAATGAAACCCAATTACAATGACCTTCTCTCTGAATTTTTTGGTCCTGGGAAAGGTCAATTGTGTGACCATAGGGGCGCTAGGCGTGATGCTGAGTTGCCTCGTCCTGAGCCACCATTGGTTAGTTGACATGTTCGTGTCAAAACTTTGCGGTCAGAGATGGAAGCCACTTCTCAGATTAGTCAAGAAGCAAGGGATGACATCATCGACAATGTTCACAGTAGATTGGGTGGAGTCGATGTTTTTATAAATCGACAAAGAGCACGTGAGAATGCACGCGCCAATTTTGTGTATTATATAGATTAAGAGATTGACAACATGAGTGTGAAGATCTGAACACATATGCAAAGAATTGTCGCAAGGGTTGGCATGACCTAATTGTTCATGAGGAAGATGGCATTGGAATGGTATGTGTTAATGGTTAGGATTCAATTATTTTAACAGATACATACAATTTGTAATAAATACATATATATACATACATTTATTTGTATGTACATTAATCTAACAAAAATGTATTATTATATGTTAACACCATTTCCAATTGTCATGCTTGATGAATGAAGAAAATGTTAATATCACGTTCGGAGCCTCGGGTTCAAACAATCAAGATGGGTCTCACCATCAAGATATGTTGGCAAATGTTAGTGTTTTTTAAACTTGATATTTTTAAAATAAATAATTGTGCACACATGTACATTTTCATGTATATATAATAAAATGTTTTAACAGATTCCGATTCCGTCCAATGTTTTTGGGATGGCGGTACCTTCTTCTTCCTTAGGAGATGTACCTTCTACTTCCTTAGGAGATGTGCTAGGTTCACAACAAGTATGGACAATTTTTCACTTTTAAAATTTATATGTTTTTAAGTTATATGTATTCCACCTTAAAACGTTCCATTAAAAAATGAGATATATCTATATCTTGAGTTATTTTAAATTTTTTGAATTTTAGGTTTTTGGAGATTTTCTTTTGGAGCCTCTCTTAGGAGATGTGCCAAATCCACCTGCAGAAGTATTCAATTTTTCACTTTTAAATATATATGTTTTTAATTTATAATTTATAAATTGAAGTTTAAAAGTTTTATTATAAATTGAGATCTTGATCTTGAGTTATTTTATACTTAAATTAATTTTTTTAATTTTAGGTTTCTATAGAGGATTTCTTTTCTCCACGGACTCTAGTGATGGAGATGGGAACATCCGCAACATTTCAACCATTTGAACAAGTTGTCTAATTTTTTTTGTAATATTATTGAAAATAAGTTTATATATATGCATTTTCATTTGAAAATTTCTAATATATATATATATATATATATATATATATATATATATATATAATTGTACATGTATATTGTACAGTTTAGTGTTGGATATGTTCCCATGGGGAAGTTGTAGCAGATGAGCAGCAAAGGGAGAGGGAACCTCATGACGTATTGCATGATTTTTTATTTTTTTTTATTTTTTTATTTTTACATGAAGTTCTATATATTCTCACTCAATTTTAAAACATCAAATTTTAATGTTTGTACGTGCATTGTGTACAGGTTCCCCATGCTTCGCAAGATAGCTTGTGGATTGAGAATTTGTTGGGAAAGACACTACATCCATCTATATTTGATGGATGATTTCTAGATTTGGTTGAGATTTCTAGTCTTAAATTTTCTTTTTCATATATTATCTAGATGCAGTCATATATAACTTGATACTTGATACTTGTGAGATCTACAAATTTTGGACATATTTTATGTGAACTACATTTGGTACATGTGAATGTGATATATAATGTTTTTAAAACTTAAGTTTTGGATGGTTGAAGTACATTTGGCATGTGAAGTAATGTTGTGTTATAATTTGTTTGGTTTTTAAAACTTAAGTTTTGGATAGTTGAACTACTAGTAATGTTGTGATCTATAAATTAATGTTTTTCTTTTGAACTACATTTGGCATGTGAAGTAATGTTGTGTTATAATTTGTTTTTTTTTTTTTTAAACCTATGTTTTGGATGGTTGAAGTACATTTGGCATGTGAAGTAATGTTGTGATCTATAATTTTTTGTTAAATTAAAACTTAAGTTTTGGATGGTTGATTTACATTTGGCATGTGATATAATGTTAAATGCTTTTATTGGATAGTTGAACTACAATTGGCATGGCATGTGAAGTAATGTTGTGATATAATCAAAAAGTTTTTAAAAAACAAGTTTTGGATGGTTGAAGTACATTTGGCATGTGAAGTAATGCTGTAAAGTACTATATATATATATATATATATATATATATATCCAATACGTGCAACATTTTTCATCGACGCACATAGAAAAGCTACTTTCAGTTAATTGCCTAGAACATATCTGACCATTGGACATACAATTTTTGTACTAGATTTTCTATCAGGAATAGAGATGTGGGTCAAATCCCACAATAATTCAGAGAAGTGCTCCAAGTCTCTTGTCTGAAAGGAATCATCGTACAAAACTATATTGTGGATGATTTATTTACATTCCATAATTTTTACCAGAAAATCCCATGAGAAAAACTGGTCACATTCAATCTGTGTATATATCCAGTACGTGCAACATTTTTCATCAATGCACATACAAAAACTACTTTCAGTTAATTGCATTCTAGAACATATATATTCAGTACGTGAACATTTTTCATCAATGCACATATAGTAAAACTACTTGAATAGTTAATTTCATTGTAGAACACACACACACACACACACACACACACACACATATATATATATCCAATACATGCAACATTTTTCATCAATGCATGTATAGAAAAGCTACTTTTAGTTGATCCTAGTGTGCATGTACCAAAACAATTTATACATGTGCAAAAACTTGCACAGATAACATAACAATGCAACTCACTTTTTAGTTTATTTCTGGAAGTTCTAAAGCATAATCCAAAGAGAAGAAATTGTTGGGCAGTTCAATCAAAAAAAATCCAATGGAATGCCATCTTAAATGATCTGTTCATGATCAGATTTTGACATTTTCCATTTCCTAATTTTCATTTTTTTCTTTGATTGAACTTCTATTAACATTATGCGTGTTGCACACACTAAGTGACTATATTGAAAACTTATGGAATCAGGTTTATAGTCTTCAAAGTAAACAAAATCCCCACTTTGATTATTTTGTCTGAAAAAATAACCTTTCAGTATAATAGATCCTCTTTCATATGGAAACCCGTGATCATTATAGTTTTCTAATAATTTCATTTTTCATTCAGTGCAATACATCAAATAATACTTCACATTTTCATCATTGTCAGTAGGTGCAATTACAACAAAAACATCTCCTGCACAATAAAACAAACATAACAAACTTATGTATTTAAATTTATTTCTAGATCTTTTTCATTTGAAAGAAATTCAAATGTTACCTTCTCTAACAAGATCAGAAACTAGATCACCATCGAATGATATTGTAGTCTCCTCTGATTGCATTTCTTCAAACATTGCAACGGACATTTTTCCCTTTGTATTTAGCTCTGTAGGTTTCCAATCTTTTACATACATTTTATTTTCACAAACGTCATTGGATTCTGTGTTGTCTATGAAAACATGACAAAAACAAGAATATTTTCTTTTATCCAATGCAAACACATTTTTGGACAGATTTGTTTTAATTGAATGCAATTTTCGAGTCCCTTTTATTGTTTCAATGTCATTTCCAATTGATCTATCTACTTCTTTCATCCCAATATGCCAAAAGAAACTTTATATGGAAAATTCAAAGAAGAATGTAAATATGATATCAAAATACAATCAAAGATAATCAATTGTGATAAATGTACACTATTTAAAATTAGATATCTAATAAAAATTAAATTGAATGTACCTTCACACTTCCCTTGATCGGTTAGTCTCATGGCTTAGAGCATCAATGCACCATTTAACAACTTCTTTAGCGTCCACAAGTCAGCTTGCAGAGGGGTTCATTCGAGATCTTCGAAGTGCTTGTTTTATGCATGCCCCTGCACTGTCATGTTCTCCTTTTCCATGACCAGTCTCAAAGGAATTCCAACAATGTTTAATGCAGGTTTTCTTATGAAGACAACACAACCAAAAGAATGATTGTGTAGATTTGAATTGACATGCGCATCCATCTGACCATATCCAATGTTCATTGAATGTTATTCCACGAATTTTCAAGGAGTCATAAATCTTTCCAAAACAGTGTTGTACAAAATATGTATCATGTATACGATCATCACTGGTGCTTTCTATATGATCACATGTCGATTTTCACTGGTGCTTTCTATATGATCGAAGTTTTGTTTAGCATGTCTATATAGAATATGGACGAGCACGGAGACTTGGTCAGAATGATAGTATTCACTCTCAATTTCTTTTTGTGGAACAAATGTGTAGTTTTCTACAAAATCAATTACTGAAAAAATGGTCCCTGGTGGAAAAACTTCACGGGATTTTTTGAATTGCAAGTCTTACCATCAATTTCTATGGGAATTCTTGGTGTATTCATAAATTTCTGCCTCAAACTTTCTCAAAAAGTCTATCACAAAAATTTCTTCTTCTCGTAATTCAATTCTTTTAGCACTATTTGCACCTTGAATCGATGTATGGATATATTTATATCTCTTCCATTTCAATTTCATATTGGACAACGATTGATCAATTATATCAATATGATATTTGGTTTTAAATTTAGTCAAATTTCCACAATCATCACATTTTTTACCACCAACACATTTCTTTTCATAAAATAGTTCATCGCTTTGTCTTTCACATATAATTTGAGATATGAAATCACAGATAGTGGAAGGAGGAGGTGAATCCTTCCAAAATTTTCTTCCAAAATTAAGGATTGTGTCGTAATATAACTCAAATTCCACATGATAACGACAACAACAAGTGTCGCGTATGGTGATAGGTTTTACATACAATGGTTTTTGTTGAACAAAAGAACTGATTGACACATGAATTTCATGATTCTCTTCTTTGAACTTGTTGAACAACTCTATCTGAGTGGTTTCCAAGAAATGATTTTCATGTTGTTCATATTGATTTCGTGCTATTCTTCTTCGCATCACATGCTTTGTAGTTGGATAAACACGCGAATTTTTCCTCCAATATTCATATATTATTTTTTTAACATTTTCTCAAAGTCTATCTTTGTATGGTTGCCTACAAATAGCTCTCCAACAAGCGAGTTCATCATTTACATCTATTTGCAACCAAAATTTTCGATGCTTGTGCAAAGTTTTTCATGAGTTTCCTAATGCTCGTGCCATATATTTTACCAAGCGATTCTCTTTAGTACTTGATGAAACGACTACCATATGTATTTCTCTACGTACAACTGAAAAAAATTTCTATCTAGTTCCTCTAATTGAATTTATAGCACTATTTATATTTTGTATTACATTTTCCTTCATTTTTTTATCTTTGGTTGATTTTCAAATACCCAATAAAGTCGCAACTTCTTTTAATTTCCTTAATGATAGGAGACCTTTCAACATTTGGGCTTGAACTGTCACATTTTCCTTTATGAAGTACATATCAAAAAATGCATTTAACACGATATCATATATAATGGTCAGCTCTTTTTATCTCCATATGTGTGAGTGTCAAGATTTTCTAACATCTCATCATCGACATTGATTACATCTATAAATATTCAAATGAATAGTACATAATAAGTTTACATATTCAATAAATAACTAAATTAATAAATATATGTATAATTTCAATAATACGTGCATGTGTTCAACATATATATATATATATATATATATATATATATATATGTATGTATGTATGTATGTATGTATGTATGTATGTATGTATGTATGTATGTACCTTGTGATTCAATTTCTTCACTTGAATTTCTTTCAACATTTTCACCATCTTCAATCATTGGTTCAATATCTCATTCACTTTCTCTTTCAAAATTTTGTATCTCATCATCAGTGTTTTGATGAATATCTCTTTCTGTTTACATTGCCAAATATTTTTCAAATTAGTTCATCAAATAAAAATCAAGCTTCACATTTTACAATAGGAAAATTTTAAATATATCAAACTCATAATTTTACATTTACATACTTGCTTCAACTTCTAGTTGAGGTTGATTTTCCCCTTCAATATTTGAGAGTGCTTCTATCTCTCTTTTGTGAGATTGTCTCGTCTCTTCTCTACGTTCCTCAGAGTATCTTTTTCGATCATATTTTTTAGTACAATTCCTTTGATTTCCCATGATAATAGAGTATGAAGTTCAAAAATTTCCTTCAAAAATTTAGACAAAAACTCAATTAAAAAAAACATCACAAAAGCTTTAATTTTAAAAAAACTCATTTTAAATTTTTTTCAAAATATACATACTTCAATCCAAAACACTTACTTTAAAAAATCGAAGAAAAAAATGTCTTATAAAAATGAAACGAAGCTCAAAATATTTCTTTCCAAGTCCTAGGAAAAAATTTCATTTAAAAAATTAGACAAAAGCTCATTTTAAAAAATCATTATAAAAGATTTACTTCAACCCAAAACACGTACTCTAAAAAAATATCACTTCAAAAAATGCCTCCAAAAAATGTCCATTGAAAATTAATTCCAACTTCTTAAGAAATACCACTTTAAAAAATACTTCAAAAAAGCCTCTAAAAAATATCACTTTAAAAAATACTTCCAAAAAATGTCCAAAAAATGTCCTTTGAATATTAAGCCTAAAAGGAGTCCTTTTGAAATTAAGTCCAAATCCATACATTCAAAAACTATGAAAATTAAACCCAAATCCATACTTCAAAAAAAAATGAAGCCAAAAAACATCCAAAAAATGCATCCGAATACCTCCAAGAAATGTCCTTTGAATGTACCTCCAAGAAAAGTCCTTAAACCCAAAACAATCATTTGCAAAAATGTTCTTTGAATGTACCTCCAAGAAAAGTCCTTAAACCCAAAACAATTCTTTGCAAAATCAGACCAAGACCTTTGTAAAATCAGACCAAATGTGCGAAAATATGTGAAAATAATGAATGATTTCATGGCAATTTATATTGCCATGAAATGTTTTTTTGGAGGGGCTCTGTGGTATTTTTCGGCCGACGGAAAATTGGGTTAAAGTTCGATTGAAATTTTATACTAAATTCGGCCGAAATTTTATGTCGTTATACTTGACGGGCCGTTGGCACAAAAAACAATTCGGCCAAATTTTTTTAAGAGTTCGGCCAAACTAATGCATCAACAATTACACAGATCCAAGCTCTGAATACGTATCTTCAACTTTGGACTGATTAAACTCCATGAAACATTCTAAATTAACTATCGGAACCAAGACAAGAATTTTCAGAATTGAATCTACTTTTAGGAAATATAAATTTTATGGAATTTCATAAATATTTACTAATTTTAATTAATTTTGTAATAAAACGGGTGGAAAAAATTTCTTAAGGTCATTATGATTCAGTGAAATCATAATTCTATATCTTCAAAAATACATTGTAAAAAAAATTGAAAAAATTATGGTGCATTACATTGGGTCGTCTCTAATGGGTAGTTTTTAGATTTTTAGTTTATAACTTATATGTAAATAAATTTCTTGCATCGCAAAACATATGTAAAATATGCAGTTTTTTCATATTGGACCAGTTCAAAAATTTCTAGTAATTATGATATGCATCTATTGACTTTGTAAATATGATGAAACCGAAGTAGACTTTGTATAGATTGTTGTAACACATTTTGTTTCTCAAAAACATGAAGTTTCAAAGAATACAACATTGCGTATTAATATGACTTCTTATGAATCCTTTGATTGTTAAAAACCACACACTCAAAGAAACGCTAAGTCGACATATCAAATGTGTATAAAAAATTCCAAAAAATAAGTAATAGAAAGCTAATAAAATTTCTGAGAACTTTTATTTTTATCGCAAAATAAAATTCTAAACAGAAAATTTGTTTTAGCTTGCAGAAAGTTGAAGAACAGAAAAAAAAATAAAAAATAAATGAAATCCTTTTCTCAAAAGGGCAAAAAGTGTAACCCAACTTCACATTTTCACCGCTCACTACAAAATTATATACGATTTCATTTATGTATGACATCTCGCTACAAGATAGTGATTCTTTGCAATACATGTAAGATGGCCTTTTGGCCTCATCTAAGGCATCACAATCATCTGGCATCATTCTGAAGTATTATAGCATTCAAATCTTTCCTATGATCAACAAGGTACTGTGACTAAGAAATGGCTTTTATAATATGCGCTTTTGATATATGTTCTTCCAACTTCATTTGATGTCATGTTCCCTCATCCCTAGAGTTTGGAAAACTGTAAGATTTTTATCCGATACGATGTCTTTTGAATTATCCGATGTATGGGATGCAAATGGAAGACCATGCCATTCTTTCTGAATCTCATAGCAGACGTGAAGCACATTCAGAGCCTTAAAAATTATAAAATTGCGTAGAAATGATTGTTACGGTTTTAAGAGTTTTCCTATATATATAGTCTTGAAAAATATTGACTCCAATAAGTCTCATCACATAGTATAACAAATAACAAATTAGAACTTCAATTTGAAGGGTGAACTAAAAGAGTGATATCGCACAGGAATAGAAAAATAAGAAAGTTAGATAAAAAATCTTGATGTTGAAATCAGCTAGAGGGTTTGAAATATTGAGTCAAGTTATATCTTTACAAGTTCATATCCTACATACATACGATGATAAACTCTATAGTATGAAGTAGCCTTGCCCATTCTTTTTTTTTCATTTGAAACCTTGGCGTACATTTGATATCCATAGGTGTCATCGCTACTCATTACGGTTTCATAGGGAATTGTTTTTCTATAAGGCTTGTCATCCTATGGTAGCTCACATATTCTCTATAATTTGATGAATAGACATTAACATAAGACCACAATATTTTTTGTGGTTTCTGTATTTATGAGGATGACCTCATTGCATTATATTGTCGATGAAATTGAAGCATATCTATTGTAAAAATGCCTCCACAGCAAACTATGATAACCCTCATTCAGTAAGGGTTTTGTTAATGATCTACACTGAACTCTAATCCTTGATATTAGTGCCCTTTTGACACAATTAACAGCATAAGGTTATATTAATATGTCAATGTTAATGGTGTGAAGCTTTATTTCTTTTATACCTTCATATCAAGAAGAGATCAGTGAATTAATATCTGCAGAAAAAATTGAATCCCTGTTATGATCTCAGTAAATCTACAATTTGTCACATTCAACATTATCATAATCAACACATATACGTTTACTCTCAGGTTGAATCAATTGAGCCAACCTGGGGAGCCATTATTTGTAGAGGAAATATCTATAATAAATCCTTTTATCACATTGGAATGAAGGAAATCTTTAGGCATCAAGGACATTTGTCATTTCACATCAACTTTTATCCTCTTTCAATCTTGAACTCCCTCCATAGTGACTTACACTAGAACCCTATAGTAGCATCATTAAAGAATAAGCCTTAAAGGTGTATAAAATTTCTATTCATTACTGTGATTTATAATTTCAAATGTGTATTGCAAGATCGAGATCCTTTGTATCTTATGTAGTTTCAACTGAGCAAGGGGGATTTGGTACTTTAATTTGACCTATTGTCTTTTGTTGAAAGATCAATCCTACAGGTGGATTTGATTCAGGGGTAAGTTTCCATAAATTAATGACTCAGCACAATTTATACATGAATAGCTATAGTGTATACAGTGAAGAAGTTGAGGCTTACTCTGTGCATTCAAATGTTGAAGCAACAGTAGCTCCAAAACATCAACTGAAACAATAGGAATCTCATGATGCGTTTGATAGGTCTAAGCCCGTAAAACCACTGATATATGATGGGCCAAAAAGGGTGCATTTTTTGAAACTTGACTCTTCAATTAAAGGTGAAAGTATTGAGCATCCAAATTCTTGCATTACAGACACAAAATAAGCAACTCTATCCAACATGTGATGACCAACAAGTGCAATTGGAGTCAAGCATCTTGTTGAAGCATGTTTCCGATGGAAAAAATACATTCTCAAGATCTTTTTCTAAAGATGACTTCATTCACAGTAAGCCCTACCCTTCACTCATAAGTGAACATAACAAAGAAAGTTTTGTTATAAGGGGCCAATTTTTAAGTTATGATCTTGCCTCGAGTTATAGTGATACATTAAAGAGTTATTGTTATATTTCTAATGTTGAAGTTAGTCCAAATATGTCATCTAATCCTATTGTTTCTGTGTCTACAGAGGCCTATGAAAAGGTGGCCACTAATACTCATGTGGAGAACTTTTCATCTCATTTAAATTCACTTGCATTGACAAAAAATCAAGTGAAAATTTGAGTAATTTAGGGTAGTCATTTACCATTCATCAATGGAACTCGAAGCAGGCAGGTCTACTAGTGCAATAAAATATGAAGTTCATAATCATAAAGAGGTATATGCTACCAAACCAATTATGACTTCTATAGAAACAATACCAATGACCGTGGATCAAAATTAAATGTTGTATAAGTTCTAGAATATTACTGACTTAAATTAGGATTTAATATTAGCCATACATCTAATGATTGAGATACACTAATTCCCTTTAAAAAATCAACTTTTGTATCAATTATGCCCCTGAAAAAATCAATCTAAAAGGTCGTGACTATTATATTGCATACAATTTTTTTCAGGAGATGGATTAGAAAGAGGTTTCACTTGCGAAAGTTGATGTTGTACTTTATGATGGGGATACTTATTTTTTGAGATTCAACAAGATGATGATCCTAGTGAAAATTAAGCACCTTCACTAGGTGGGGCCCACGGGATATTTTTAGGTGTATGTCTATTTTTAGAATGGTGAGCATATTCTAAAATTTGCAGGATGTTGATTCTAGATGGTTGAGAAAATTCTATCTTTAGATGAGTTTCTATTTTTAGAACATGGGTGAAGTCTATTTATAGATTGCATATCTAAAAATAGAATGCATGTCGATTATTATTAGCCCTTAATGATAATCAGACAATAAATAATAACTTATTCTCTTGGAGCACTTAATTTCAGTTAACTGATGTGGCAAACCAGTTAGCTGAAGGAATTACGAGTTGCAAGGTTGGTTTGTGACTCATGCATGATGGACTTCATTGTAACTAAGTGTGACACAGCTGTAACAGAGTTGGAAGAGTAGTTATGGGAGTTTTTATTTAGTTTAACTCAGTTAAGTGAGTTAAAATCAGTTGTGCTAGTTGTAACTAAAGATACGCTAGCGAAAGATGAGTGAATTAATTATTTAATTAATTCACAAGTAGTGTCTTACTTGCAACTCAAGAAATACAACAGTTAACTACTTGCATGTTAGATCTAGTGGAGACACAGTGGAAAGATAGGTGAAAGGGTGTGTTTGACAATCAGTTGTGACTATAGTGATGCATCCAATGCATCTACACACACATTGGAGTTTCCAATGAGGATTGTGTAGTAAAAGCAAGGAAAGATCGAATTCATTCAGGGATCTTCTTCAGCAGGGATTGTGCAGTGTAGGCAGGCTGTCAGGAGGTAGTAAATTGGTGCATGTGTGAACCAATTTTTCTATGACAGTATGAGACGATTGTATATTGTACTAAGAGATCTATGAGTTGAGCTTTGTATGAGATTTTTTCCTGATTCCATGATATACATAATATATGATAGTTGGGGTTTTTAGCTTTAAGCTTTCTCGGTAAAACATCTTGTTATGTGCGATTGATTTTTCTTCATATGTTTGCAATTGGCGATTTAATTTCCTCAAAGAATTGAGTAGAAGGATTATGTATTTAACAGTGGATTTAATTTTTAGATCTGGGGAGGCCAGTAATATACATGCATATTGTTATAATTTCTACATGGTATCGGAGTAGTGTTAACCACTGGAGATTGCAATATTGAAGCAGTGTTGAGTTGTGTTGGTGGAAAATTTTGAATTTGCTACAAGAATTTCTTGGTGCGATAGTTGAGTAAAAATTGAAATGGAGTTCAATGGGTTGCATCTGGAGTATGCACTCAAGGGCAGCTCGAACTACATAGCTAGGAAGGACAGGATGGAGGTGGTGCTTGAAGATAATGGCTTCAAGGAGTTCATCGATAGAGATGTTCCTAAGCCCACCTCGACGATGCTACATTAATTGAAGCCTACAAAAATAAAGTAGCAAAGACAAGAAGAATTATGTTGGAAGGTGTGAAGGACCATATTGTGTCAAGCCTTCACAAGAAAGCTTTCGTGGTAAAACATATTGTTATGTGCGATTGATTTTTCTTCATATGTTTGCAATTGGCGATTTAATTTTTGCAAAGAATTGATTAGAAGGATTCTGTATTTAACAGTGGATTTAATTGTTAGATTAGGGGAGTCCAGTAATATACATGCATATTGTATATAATTTCTACAATTTGTCTTTTGTACAATGTTGCAGGTTTCAAGGGAGAGCATTAAACTTTATATTGAAATTAATGATGTCGCCATCAACCTTGTTGACAAGGTAGAGAATGTTATGGTTTAGTATGTTCAATTAGCATCTTAATCATCCCTGATCTATAGCTACTAATGAATGCGACTATTTACTTGCATTTCTTTGAAATGCAACACCAAGATGCTATTAAGGCTGTTAATATCTATAAGTGAGATGGTAAACATGTATAGTTGGAAATCTATTGTTCCAGAAGTGTTGTAATTGATGTCTTCAGTTTAAAACCCTATCAAAACAGTGCATATACCTCTAATTTTTTGTTTTTTAAGGATGATTCTGATAAAGCATTAATTTTTTCCAAAAAAAAAAATGCTTCAATGGCATTCCCTCTTAACATGTTTTAAGTTTTTATCATTGTTTACTTCCTCTCATGATGCATATACATACTTTCCTATTCATATCCAAATGTTTATTTTACGGAAACAAATTTTGTGGCAGCATTTATAGTGGATTCATTAATTCATTAGATAATGTGATGTCTCATTGAGTGATTACATATTAGGAGAAGAGGAGTACATTGAAACATCTTGAATTGCAAGTTCCCTAGGAAGACAAATGACAAGAACAAGAATAGGTGCTCTTTTATGATCTTGGAGGACTGGTGACTTGACTATCACCTCAATTGGAGGAAACATAAATGATATTGTCACTGTCTTCCTTTGTGCTTATCAATTGAGCCATATGCTTTGCACTTTTCCCTGAAGACCCATTTAACCATTTGCACTTCTTCCTTTCGGCTTATCCTCAAGTTCCAATGTTTCATTTCTCTGTATGGAATCACATTCCACCTCTGTTACTTTGTCCCATTCTTCTTTCCATGTGCATTGAATCACATTCTACTATAATTGTGGTGAATTTGTGATCAAATCCATATATAACAGTTGTAAAGAAGACTGTTGCAATATTCTTAATTTCTTGCTTCCTTTATTGCTTTCAGGTCTGTAGCTTTGAGCCATCTAATGTTCACAAATGTTGTTTCAGAATCTTCTTGGGCATTGATGATTTTCTCACTCCTTTCATTCCAGAACCTTCTTGGGCTTTGACGATTTCCTCACTATTAACATTCCAGAATCTTCTTGGCCTTTGGTGATGTCCTTAGTACTAGCTTTGACATCATTGACTTCATTATCACTGGATTCTTCATTGGTCCTTTGTTCCTGACTTGGAATGATTTCTTCTGCTACCTTTTTACCTCTATCTTCAATAGGCCATGGCACCTCAATTTCATTTTAATTACCTTGGATATAGTCGTCCTCAAATATAACATCTCTGCTGAGTGTATCTTTTTCCAAATAAAAAATCTGATATCCTATAGACTCTCCATTGTACCCTATCAAAAAATACTTCTAACCTTTATCCTCATGCTTAGGCACTTTTTTGAGAAACAAGTACACATACATTGCAAAGAGACACTTTGGGATGACTCTCCCATGGTTTCTCATCACTTCATGCTTCTTTAGGTGTAACATTCCTTGCAATTTTTAATTGTACTTCTATCAACAAAATACACTAGTGTATTAATTGCTTCAACTTAAAAATTATTTGATAGATTTTACCTTTTAGCATTCTCCTCGCCATCTCTACATCTATCCTTCCTTTGCAAAATTTCTATCTCTATGAATGCCATGAGACTTGTAATACCTATAAGATATTGAAATTAT
Organism: Pinus albicaulis; assembly: GCA_034641835.2. Lineage (NCBI taxonomy): Eukaryota > Viridiplantae > Streptophyta > Pinopsida > Pinales > Pinaceae > Pinus > Pinus albicaulis. The sequence continues at coordinate 729,251,700 of CM076578.1, read as the reverse complement.
GGTGTAATATTCACTTCTGGTCTCATGTCAACCTTACATGTAATCAAGGCTATAAATCTACACATGTGCAACCACAACATTTTATTGTATTTTTTCAATATATACTATTTTAGGCTAAGGCCAATGTAGTCAACTTCCTTTGAGCTAGCACCCCACTAGCCATCTCTACATCTATCCTCAATTTTTCAAGATGTCCTCACTATTAACATTCCAGAATCTTCTTGGGCTTTGGTCATGTCCTTAGTACTAGCTTTGTCATCGTTATTTTCATCACAAACTATTTTTTCATGAGCTAAGTATTGTCTTATGTGATTCTTTAGCTTATGGGCACCTACATCTCATGTTTATCATGTTCATGGCTTCATCTTATCTCTTCTTTGTGTTTATGCTTTTTTTGGATTTATGGTTTTTTGGTTGTTTACATTCAATCCTTGTTTATCTCTTGCAATCTCAACATGGTATCAAAGCAGGTGTGAACTTGCCTCTTTTCATTTCTTTGAGGGTTTTCTAGATTTTTTCCTTGGGTTTCACCCATATTCAATGGCACACTACAATGTTGATCCAGAAGTGGTTTAAAATCATCTTTTCTAAGGTTTCTTCCTATTAGAACTTCCAAGTAAGGCTCACTTTTTACTATTTTGATCAAGGGAATTTCTTAGCAATGGAATTTTTTGGGTTAATTAGTCGATATGTTAGACTAATGGCCAATGACATTGCCCCAAGGGTTGTAGGACTAGGGTTTTTAGATCATCTTTGTTTTAGAATTTCAAACCCTTCTTTCATGCACACCTTCTTACGTGTATGCAAGGGATCTCTTAACCCCTTTTATCTTTAAATTTATACTTTTCCCTAATCAAAGTGGTTTCTTATTCTTGGGTGTATTTTATTTAGGATGCTACTAACACACATTTATATGCACATATTTTACTGCACTATGCATGTTGGGCTCTACCCATTTCAGGATATGATGTTTTGGATCATTCATCATTGGAGGATTTCCTTATTTTTTAGGAAATTGTTTTTTTATAGTGGATGCCATGGTTGATGATGTGAGGCATATGTAGAAAAATTTAACTAACTGGCAACCTTCACAATTTTAAGTTTTTGCTCAAATATATTCCCGACAGTACCAAACTAGAAGGTTTGATATACTTGAAGTAAACATAAGGCTCTAAAATATTATGGTTACACAACCTATTGGCTTTGTAACCCATCCTATTTTATATGCTTGAACCCTGCCCCGTGTCGGGCATTGTTGAGCTTTGCACTGACTAATAGGAACCTACTTTTGTCATCTGTGGGTCTTATTCCCTTTTTTCTTGCAAGATAATGTGTTATTAACCTATTTTAAAATTTATTTATATATATAAAAGCATATATGACATTCCCAACTCGTTCGTTCCAAACTTGTTTGATTGTGATCGTGCAAAAGAAATTTTTTTAGGACCAAAGTAAATCGATCATATAGTGCCCTGAAGCAATTGTTAATTTTTTTTAAGGATTGAAAAAGGGTCATATAGATCAATTTTTATGTTGTATGGGGGTTTAATAAATGATCCATAAGTGAGAAGCCTGTGTTAGTCATGGAAAAACCATAGTGGTTGAAATAAGGGTCAAACCCTTCTGCCAATAGGAAAAGAAAACTGCGTGAAGAAGGGGTGGCCAACATTTCGGTTGCTAGAAAAGGATCTACTAGTATCACCTCAAAGAAGAACATAGTTTTGAGTATATTTTTCCATGAGAGGTGGGAAGGTATGGTCAACAGTTGCTGGTGGAAGACTATGGCCTACATGCAAGCCTGCACTCGACAAAAAAAAACCACAAGAAAGATAAGGTGGCAACTCACTAAGAAGGAAGCAACATGGGTTAGACTATTCGACACCACTCAACTGTTGGGAAATCGCAAGGGAAAAGGCACACAAATGACCGATAGAAGGGTAATTTTCAGCATAGTTTGTGGATGGAGGAGTGCTATCAGAGCTAGCTAGACCTATGTTAGTGCAGGTTTAGTAGCCACCACCCGTGGTCGAGTAGCCTAGTTGAAGCCGCAGCGACGGGCCTTCAGGGACAATCTGATTGAGAATTGGAGCAACTACAGTTGATAAGCGGGGAAGCACATAGTTCATTGTCATAGGTAAGTAGGTGGTTTTTCAGGTCCGATGGAGGAGCCTACATCAAACATCCTGCGCCTACATCAAAAATATTCTTGCCTTCAAAATGGTGCATGTTCTCAAATATAGTTGTTTAACAAGCATACATCCTCACATGTCACATTTGGGAAAAGAGTTGTGGGGAATCTCCACAATTCCCTCGATGCCCTTGTCTTTCCTTATACCAAATCACTAACATTCGTGCATAGCCTTTACTAAATAGCAGATCTTTTCTCTCTTCAACATCTCATAATTGTAATGAAAAATTGCCTCAATATGTTGATTAACAACGAACTTTTGCTCATGGGAAGGTGTCTTATCTTGAGCAGAATTTTTCTCATCAACATACCATTTTGAGGGAATTTATAAAGAGGATGATAGAATAAATTTAAGAGAGATAGTTAAATATGACTTCATATTTCCCTAGTTTTGTAGGGGAGGTGGATAATGAGGCATTGATGGATCAAATATCAAAGGAAGAATTACAAACAATTTTTCATTATTTCCAAAAGTATAATAATCTTGAGTCACTTCGCATGACAATAGAATTCTTCTAGTGGTTCTATGAATTCCCTCAAACAAACCAAGAATTTCTTGCAAATTAAAATACACAAGCAAGATTTGGGAGATTTCAATTCAACATTTAAGGCTTTAATCCCAAAAATTAGACAAGAATGAGATGATTTCAAACCTATATCACTATGTAATTGCATCTACAAAATCATTGCAAAAATTATTGCATGTAGGGTCAAAATCCACTAAACTAATTCCATGTCATTAGAACAATTTTGAATCCTTCCTGGGAAACAAATCCATTACAGAATAGGAGTAGCCCAAGAAGGAATTTATAACATCATACCAAAAAATTACAAGTAATGTTAGTGATTTTTTCTTTCCAAGGCATACGATAGAGAACACTGGCGTTATTTTAGGCTACTCATCCATATAGGGTTCAATGTGCAATTGGTTAAATAGATAATGAACTATCTTTCCTCAATATCTTTGCAATTCTAATTAATGGCTCAGCCTATTATTCTATCATGCCTACAAGAGACCATGGGTAGGTATGACTAATGGCTCCTCTACTATTTTTTACTATAGAGTAGGTGGTCTCAACAGAGTTATAATAGAGTAAAAAAGAACTATAAACTTGACAACTATACAAAGAGGAATTACCCTAAAATTGACATATTTACTCTTTGTTGATTATGTTTTTCTTTTGGATGATAGGACCAAGGCAGATGCAATTATGCTGAAGGACCCCACCCTTGAAGAACTAAAATTACTACCTTAAAAACTACTAGCTACTGAGGAACTACAAGAATCAACATCATTTTTTATTTCAACTGAAATAGCCTTATTATATCCGAGTATTTCCCTAACACTGCAAGGAAAAGACCCTCTAGCGGATGTTTTTGAGGAACCCCTTATAAAAATACCCCAGACATCTATTTCTAGTGGAGGTTCCTAAAGGAGGTTGGCAGGTGTGTTTTACACGAGAAAGCACCGGTGCATTTAAAACATTGGCGCATCGGACACCGTGCACTCCATACACACCCGCCCAATGTGTTGTATTTCTGTAGCGCACTAATACTTTACATAGTTTCCGCACTGGCACCTCATAAAAAATGCGTGAAAACTGAAACCGCCCAAGTCGCCCTTAAACGCACCGAGTTGCCAATGCACTGGGCCGCCCTGAAATCCCCTTGCACTGGAATATGGTTAAATAAATATAAAATTATTGCCAAAAAATCACACAAAACATAGGCACACCAGGAACCGTGCGCTCCTAACACACCTGCCCAACGTGTCATATTCCTGTACAACACCGGTTCCTTACATCTCTACAGCACTGGTGCTTCCGAAAGTGTGTGTGAAAACAGAAACCACCTAGTGTGGAATAAATAAAATGCACCAGGGTGCCCATAAACTCCACGCACCGACATATGGTTAAATAAAAAAAATTGTGTCCAAAAAACTGCACAAAACATTGGCACACAGGAAATCGTGCAATCCGTACACACCACCTGGTGCCTTTAGTTAAGAAAACGCACTGGTGCGTGTCAAATCGTCAGCACCGGTGCCTCATAAAAAGCACTCTGAACAAAAACCACTCGGGGTGGAATGACAGAAACGCACCGAGGTCCCCATAAATGCCACACACCGGAAAAGGGTTAAATACAAAAAAAATTACAGCCAAAAAACCGCAAAAATCATTGGCTCACCAGACACCGTGTCCGGTGCATTATATTACTGTAGAGCATCGGTGCGTTATAGATACGTTACATCAGTTCCTCATAAAATTCCGCGAAAACAGAAACTGCCCGGGGCGGCATACTACAAATGCACTAGTATGCCAATAAAATCCCCGCGCACCAGAACAGGGTTAAATAAAAAAAAAAAATTACGACCAAAAAACCACATTTTTCACTTTTTTTGGTGCTACAGACCTCTCAAGAACCGGTGCAAGTTATCCTTGTTTGAGCCGCCCTGACATCCGTGCTCCCATTGCACTTATTGCCTGCACTGCTGTTGTGAATTTCCACCGATCTCCAGCTTGAATTTTATAAAACAGTGGACAAATTTTATTTTGCAAATTCTACAGCCAATATGCCTCCTCGATGGGTAAATGTATAGGTATTTTTCTTGTTTTTCCATAATTAAACCTTTTAGCGGATTATAATTTCAAAAAACCTTAAATTAACCATTAAAAAAAAAAAAAAAATTGTCGTGCCATGCGCTTGAGTCATTCGGCTCACACCAGTTTGCGGTGCTGCCTGTAAATTTACAGGCAGCACCACAGCCGGTGCTAACGATATCCACACCGGTTCTAGGGTGGTATCGCGAGGCGCACTGTGTTATTTTTTAAAAAAATTAAAAGGTGCAGTGCGGTCATTTACCAGGTTGCACGATTGACAATGTGGTATCGCGGCAACTCAGTGCGTTGACGGAATTATCCACCCCGAGGTGTGTAATGTTGTCAGTGCACCACATTCCACAATTTGACATTGTCAACAGTTCAGCCTGGTAAACTGGTGCAAAGGGTATCTGCACCAGTTTCGGGGCGGTACAAACCGGTGCAGTACCAAAGGTGTGCCATGTTATTTTAAATTTCTTTAAAAAGAGCGGTGCGTTGACTTAGCTATACGCCCCGGGGCATATAGTGTAGTCAGCGCACTGCCCTCCTGACACCACACGTAGTGAATGGTGCGCTAAAAAAAAATTCTGGAGCACCGCCTCTGGTGCATTGAATATCATTAGGTGCACTGTATCTAGTGTGCTTTGTTGAAATACGCATCGAGACCGGTGCGTGACTGTGTTTTTGGCACACCAACTGTTTTTTTATTTATTTTTCAAAAAATATTTATATACGTATATTTCTAAATACATGTGTCATTTAATAAAAAAATTGTGTTTAATATGTCAATCATTCAGAGACGTGAAAGGAGAGAAGAGGGGCAACAACAACAACAACAACAGGCGAAATAGTATGACATGGTTCACCTATGGGAGGCAAGAGAGAAGGAGAGAGATTCGTACCCTCACCCTATTACAGCAGTGACGCAGGGGCTCCTAAGGCAGGTATGCCTCCTCAAGTACTATGAGGAGTCTACTTCCCTAAAGTCCCATAGTTTATTTTTGAGACATCTTATCCGAAGGTGGAATGCCCAGCGATAGACTTTCTGGGTTGGTATCAACTAGTGGTACACACCCACTGAGGAGGATGTATATTTTATTACAGGGCTATCAAGGAGAGGGGTGGATTTTCCCTCATTCCTCGAGGTTCCAGCTGGCTGTGTGGCAGGGAATCAGTTAGTCAACTCCCAGAGATACATTGGAGAAAATTTAGTATCTCCTGCACATTTTCATGTTGCTGGATGGAAGTTACATATTGGTGTGTTTGGTCATGAAGAGGTCCAGTGTTTCTCACTTATAATTTCGACCATTTCACACAACACCAATGATGGGAAACACATTAGTTTCTCGCTTTTATATTATGTTGATTCTTTACTACAACAGCCATGAATTGTTAGGTGGTCTACCATTTTTTTGTGGCAGTTATGTACCGCATTAGATAGATGTCGTGCTCATGCACAAGGGAGGGTCAACTTCCCTTTTGCTTCAGAGCTTTTTTGTTTATTTTTTGAGAGGTTTCCAGAGATGAGGCCTAGTTTTATTCGATGGGGGCAGATGATGCCCAAGAGGGAGGAGACTCTTTTTCCAGTGAGGATATCAGATGATGCACTGGAGTTGCTAGCCAGTGTTGATGAGCATCCCTTCATTATGGTTCCATGTCTTTATGCAGGGTTGGATTGGCGAGGGTGTGCCAACATCCTCTTCACGGCTGATGAGCCACCAGATGATAGAGGTAATATTACTATTTTATTTAAATTTATTCTAACATGTTCTTTAACTTTTTTTTTATTAAATTGTGTAATGAAATTAACTAATTATTGTTATGTACTTGTATATATTTTTCATACATTGGCTCTTGTGAAGGCAAGGAGATGTTGCCACCACCACCTGATCCAGGTGTAGATCCTGATGACGATGAGGGCATGCCAGATGCTGAGGATCATCAGGAGGCCGGTGCAGATCAGAGACCTACTCCTGCTGGTGCGCCAGTGTGCAGTTGACTTAGTGATGCTAGATACAGGATGGAGTTGGGCGACCAACTCATTGCATTGATTGTTGAGGCGGGCATCAAGCCTGCTCATTACAGAGACATAGATGCCGATGATAGGCTATTATGTATGTGGAGAGGCATGTCGTGTGACATGTACAGCCGGATGCGGCATGTCTTAGGAGTTACGACAGCTTTTATGCGACTAGCGAGGATTATTACACGTTATGATCGAGCTGCAGCACATGATCGACAGTCTGTGAGGCGCAGCGTACCATCATCTCATGATCGTTCACCTCACGCCGTGCCAGATGAGCATGAGCCTCCACTAGCATCTAGAAGCAGTCATCATGGAGATGAGGCAGACCATCGGCCACTAGTACTGATATTGATGTTCTATTACCACCAGCTGATCCATGACATTTATATTACAGTTGTATATTTTTAACATTATTCAATTATATATATATCTGTGTGTGTGTGTGTGTGTGTGTGTGTGTGTGTGTGTGTGTGTGTGTGTGTGTGTGTGCGGTCCATGTATTTTATGTTGATGTTGCAATTGTACTTAATTTACATGTTGGTGATCATCATGATGTGTATGTTGTTAGGTCATGTTAGATATGTTCATTTAATTTACAGCTTGCAGATAGATGTGTATGTGATAGCATGATTTATTTGACATGAGATGTATATTTGATGTTTCTATTGTGATGATGTTAATATATAATGTTAATAGTGTTTTGTTAGATGATCGTGATCATGATGATGTTAGCGATTTTGAATGTGTTTTTTAGTCACATATGATGTTTGTACGATGGTTATCATGAATGTGATGTTTATTAATTAATTTAATACCAAATGATCATGATATTGTAAAATTGTAATATTTGCAATTCTAATTGTATTTAAAATTCTAAAATTGTAATTGTAATGGTATATATGTAAAATTGTAAAATTGTAATTTTTAAATTTGTAAAATTGTAATTGTAATTGTAATTTTTTTATTTGTAAAATTGTAATTGTAATTGTAATTTTACGTGAAATTGTAAAATTCTAATTCTAATTATAATTGTAATTGTATGTAAAATATTTGTAAAATTTTAATTGTATTAATGTGAAATGAATTTATTAAAATTTTTAAATTTGTAAATTTGTAAATTTTAAATAATTGTAAGATAATAAATCTAGAATAATATGATTTATTGTATCATAATAAAGTTTAGAAAATAATGCAAATAAATTCATGTACTTTAGAATTATCATTATTTTATTATGATCTTAGATACAAAAAAAGAATTAATTTATACAGTACGCCATTGTTTTTGAGATCAACATAATTGCAAATTATCAAGTGAATTATTGATTTTAACATTAACACAATGAAAATTACCAATTAATTCAAAATGTATATTATATTAATATTTCGAAAAACCCATCTTAAAAAGTAGAAATATTGATGAAATAACACATGTACCATATCACTCTCAGTTCTCATGATCACCCTCATTATCTTCTAGCTCACATGGTATGATAACACTATTGTTTTCAAAAATATGTTTTTATCTAGGGTCATGTGTCAATACGAACCACCAATCCCTATCCAACACATCTGGGTAAAAAAACACCTGGTTGCAGTGTTTAGGGAAAACATAACGCTTCTTAGCTTCATCCCACGTATTTCTAGAGTTGATACATATCATCCTACTATCGTGATCTTCCTCTACATTATTCTGATCAAAGGTGTCCCACCACTTGAACCTAAAAATAACACATTGGAAAGAAGAAAAATCCACTTCAATAATCTCTTGTATATTTCCAACGTAACCTAACATCCCTCGTACTAGGTTTTGATCACGGTGGCTAGATCGACTAGATTGATCGAAATCGACTTCCACTCCACAGTCTTGGGTGATGTTTCCAGCATCGGCATTTTCTGTGCAAAAATGGTGTCCATATGCCCACATAGATGGGAACAAATGCACCTATTATAAAAAAAAATAAAAAATCACAATTTCATGTGTCTTATAAATAATAATACAACTATTAAAATATGAAATGCAGATGTCTTAATATAAGTTTCAAATTTACATATAAATTAAAAAGATTATTACCAAGTTGCTGCACCCAATCCCTACGTTTAGCACATCCTCTTCAGCACGCGGGTAACGACCGGTAACACTGCATTTCTCTCTGACTTGGTCAGCAACCCGACTATTAGGGCATATTTTTTGCATATTTTCTTTTAAGTGATCGGGATAAGGCAAACTTCTACCATTCAACTGTCTGAATTCTTTCCTGTCACTATCCCATTTCATCCTGTTTTGTTCGTACAATGTGACCCATGGTTGTGTCGCTTCAGAATTATAAAGAACGAATTTATTGATTTCTTCCATGTCTGCATTTGCTGATGAAATCAAATCAACATTACATAGTACTTAGAGATAAAAATATACATTGTATCAAATTTCAACATGAATATTAATTACTTTTGTAAATTTGAAAAATTATAAGTCGCTTACTCTTTATCAAACGCTTTTTTCCACTTGTTTGGAGCAACTCTCCTTCTATTTTGTCTTCATCCATTTCATCATCCCAAGTCAGCGCACCTAGTATGTTGTTGATCTTCTTGATGTACTCACTGGCATAATAGAAAGACTCATACGATATGTACCCCTATGTCGTAGACCCCTTGGGTTTTGCCCTTTTTCGAACAAAACCTTTCAATTTCTTCATGTACCTCTCTAAGAAGAACATCCAACAACAAGAAACAACCCCAACTAATTCAACCTCATCTACCAAGTGGATTATAATATGAACCTGTAAGTCCATGAAACTCATCGGCAGTTCCTTCTGAAATATGCAAACAATCTCAACTATCTCTTGACGCCACCGTGGAATGCTAGCCACATGAATCTCCTTTGACGTGATCCAACGTACAAATGCAGATAATTTAGATAATTTAGATATGGCACGTCATAGGTCTTGAGGGAATTCATGTTTCACACACCCACGAACAAAGGATAATGACACTACAAAGATATAAACACGTACAATAATATACAAAATTAGTTATGTTTTATGATCCCCGCATGGGATAAAATTTATTAATATAAAAAATAATAAAATCATGCTTTTGACATAATATGTACTCTTAGAAGATTCAAATGGTCATGTGATTTCAACCTCAATAAATGGTCATCCACGGTGAAGCAGCACCGTAGTGAAGACCCGTATAAATTTGGCATCCTCACATCCATTATAACTTCCTTTGCCAAATATATATCATCTTTTTTTTAAATCCATGGGACATCACCTTCTTTGAAAAACCATGAATTAGAGGGACTAGCACCTGGCTTTGATCCCATACTTTCTAATCATCTTGGCCAATGCTTATTTTTAGTTTTTGAAGTAATAAGATCTTTCCTAACAGCCAATGTGTCACTTTGTTTCGAGGACATGTGCCTCCATAAAGAAGATGAAACATTTTTAAATATATGCATGGGATCTAATAAGTGGGTAATCTTAAGATGCTCCCAATATGGGAGGTCATAAAAGATAAATTTCCTTTTCATCATAATGGGAAATTTCTCAACATAGATGTCGAAGAAATTTGGATCATTGAACATAGGCTCCCCATTTGAATCACACATTTCTATGAACTCCTTCTCCTTCTCTCTCTCATATGCTCTAAGTCATTCAGCTGGTGTCATTAGTGGAGGCCTTTGGGTTCTCTCTCATTTACCATTGAAAGCGGATGCTACTCTTTTGTAAGGGTGCTCTTCTAGTAGGAATACCCTAGAGCAATCATATACTAGCTTTCATAGGTCCTTGGACCATCTAGCTTTCAGAGAAGGTCCACAACATTTACATCCAAAATACCCTTTTGTTACAAGACCTGTGAGATTATATTTGTATAAATTAATTAATATGAATGGCACGTTAAATAATATCATGAAGATCGGAAAAAATATTACAATGAATTAAATAACTAATATGTGAAAGAATATTGTTACATATATAAACAAATCAATAAATTAAACATGTAATTTACCAGAGAAAACTCCTAAGCTTGGATAATCATGTGTTGTGTAAGCGCGTATGCCATACAATGTAAAACTCCTGTTTGTTGTGATGGGTCTTGATATATCATATACATTTATCCCATCCCATAATTCCTTCAATTCATCTACAAGTGGTTGTAAGTAGACATCCATATTATTTCCTTGTCTTCTACCAGAGACAATGAGAGCCAACATAAGATGTTCATTCCTCATGGAAAACCATGGGGGGATATTGTTATTGATCACTACTACAATCCAAACAGAATAGTTGGTGTTCTGGAGGGAATATGGGTTGACGCCATCCATGGCTATGCTGAGTTGTAAACTTTGTACTTCATCCTTGAATTTTTTGGGCCATGTATCATCTATATGCTTCATGGCTATTGAATCAGTTGGGATTCAAATAACTCCAAACTCACTTCTGTGTGAGGCATGCCATCCCTATAACATAGCTAATTCTTTGCAATGAAAGAGCCTTTGAATCCTTGGGATTATAGGCATGTGCCTTAATATCTTAAAAGGCGGACCAATACGTGATTTACCCTTATATTTTGATTTATAATACTTTTCATGCCCACATTTCGGACACATATCTTTGTCTGCATATTCTCCTCTATATAGAATACAATCATTTGGACATGCATGATATGATATGTACTCAACAACCAACATTTTCAACAATTTATTTGCCTCTTCGCAGCTACTGGGCAAGACATTATCACTTAGAAGAACCTTATCTTCGAATAACCTGTAGTTTGTGATCATGGAAAAATATATTAATAAATGTACATTAATGTCGATGTAATTATTAAAGTTTATAAAATTTACCATTTGTAATGTTCATTGCAGTGTACTGATTATATTTCAAAATTATATAAGGGGAGTACTTTATGGTAACTTACCTCAAAATTTCTGAGAAACATGCATTCGATAAGCTAAACATTTCTTTCAAGTTGTACAGTAACATCGTTGTCCCCAACTGGGTAGACTTTAACTGACTGCTAGGTCCAAAGAGAGGGGTGGTGGAAGCAAATTTAAGGCTTTCGAAAAAGGTGTCCGCGATATGAGCATCATACCCTAGTTGATCATCATTTTGGAATGCATCTAACAACATTGTCTCCATGGCAGTCGTATCCCTTAAGTAACCATCCATACCAACCTCTATTTGATTGATTCCATTTCCAGCTTGTGAAGAACTACTATTGCTATAGTCATTCCTAATTGGTGAATTTGGACGTAGCGGGAATTGAATCGGTGGTTGATTCAACCATTCTTGGTATCGTTCCTCTCTGATTTTTTCTCTTAATTCAGTCTTCTCTTGATTTTAAATTGTCGTGGGGTGCAACAAAAGATGGTAGGTATTTCATTCATCATCACTAGAATTCTAATAATTAAAAAAAAAAATTTAAACATGATTAGTACAAAATATATGATATCAATTAGTAACCACATTGACAATATTGCATAATTATAAACTATTTTGACATTGAAATAATTATATATTAATCAATATATATATCAAACAATTATAATTATAATTACCATCATTGTCCCACGATTGTGGCTAGAAGATGCAATATTGTTACAATTGGCAAGGTGAAGCGGCTGTCCATTTTCATCTACCAAATGCGCCTTGCGGTATACAGCTCCTGATAAGAACTTCCGACGTTTTGGAGCAGTTTGAATATTTTGTGCATCTGAACTCGATGTTGAATCTACATGAACCTGCAATTTTTTATACATTATAAATTTAATTAAGTTGTGCATGATTGACTACATGGATGAAAAACATAAATTCAATTAGATAGTGGAAAAATAAAACAAATCTGAAGTAAATATTACGTCTCCAGATGGATAGGGAGAACTCTGCGATGGACTTTGAGAAATATTATGGAACGAGCTACATTTTGAATAATTTTCCATTCCATATAATATATGATATTTTCTCCCTGCATTTGATAAAAACAACAATAAATTTTGGTGCACAAACCTAAATGTAATTTCGATGCGTAATGTATAGATAACCGCACCTGTGCGTTTTTGGTATTGTGCACCTGTGTCGTTTTATAACCCAATGCACCAGTGTGATTCGATTAAAGGACGCACTAATAAACGAATAACCGCAAATAAAAAAAGCGCAACCCTATTTTCTTTAAGTGAAAAAAAAGCGGTAAATTGAAAAATGGGCGGAAAAATATTTTCGAAAAATTAATTTCATAAAACAATTCTTTAAATACTAAACATTTTTCATTATTTCACTATTTTTGCAAAAACATTCAGCCAGAGATTTGTAGGATACATATCTAGAGCAAACAAAGCACGAGAGCATTGTGCAGCAGGGAAATACGTTCGAACAGAAGTATTCAGACAATCAAAATTCCAAACCATTGGTGATTCAAACCTTGTACCATAGAATTTGAAATGATGTGAGTAAAGTTTATTGTTTTTTGTACTTTTTTCTGCAGTTTAGTTATTTTTTTTTTTTTACTTTTTTTGTAGTTTTTTTATCAAGTAAAATAACAAAATCAAATTTTATTGTTTTTTTACCTTTTCTGCAGTTTTTTTAACCTTTTCTACAGTTTTCAGAAACAAAATAAATAAAAAAATCCATTTTTAGAAACAAAAAACCCTAGATTTTTTTTTATTTCTGCCCTTTCTTCTCCCTCTTTCTGTAATTTCAGAATTAGGGCTTTTCAATTTAGATTTATAGGATTTGTATAGTCATAGGACATCCAACCCATGGGATGAATTCCATAGTCAGATCCCAATCCATTTTGGACCTTGCTTCAATCTATAAAAAAAAACAAATTTTTTTTCGTTGGTGCACCCTGTGTAACATAGCGCACCGGTGCGCTCTGTTATACAAGTGCACCACGAAAGCACAGTGATAAAAAATAAAAAATAAAACAAAATATTTTTTTATCAGTGCGCCATATGTAACATACGGCACCGATGCACTATTTTATTATGGCGCATCACAAACATGTTGTTTTGCAAAAAAAAACCATTTTAGAAACAAACCCTACATTCTTTTTGTTTCTGCCCTTTCTTCTCCCTCTTTCTGTGATTTCAGAATTAGGGCTTTTCAATTTATATTTATAGGGTTTTTATTGATAAATATAAGCCTAAGACATCCAACCCATGGGAGGACCAGCATAGTCGGATCCCAATCCATGTCGGCCCTTGCGTAAATTTAAAAAAAAAAAATTGGTGCACCTTGTGTACCTGAGCGCACCAGTGCGCTCTATTATCCCAGTGCACCGTGCAAGTACTGTGACAAAAAATTATAAAAACAAAATATTTTTTCTCAGTGTGCCATTTATAAAATATGCAACCGGTGCACTCTTTCATTATGGCGCTCCGCAAACATTCTGTTTCTTCCCTTTCTTCTCCCTCTTTCTGTGATTTCAGAATTAGGGCTTTTCAATTTAGATTTATAAGCCTTGTATTGCTAAATATAGACCTAATACATCCAACCGACGAGACGATTAGCATAGTTGGATCCCAATCCATGTGGGCCCTTGCACGAATTAAAAAAAAAAACAGATTTTTTTTATCGGTGTATCTGACGTAACATAGCACACTGGTGCTTTGTATTGTACAAGTGCATTGCATAAGTAATGTGATAAAAATTTAATAATCAAAATTTTTTTATCAATGCGACATATGTAAAATATGGCACCAGTTTATGCTACAATAACTAACACTGGACGATTTTTATTATTTTATCATGGTTACCAGTGCAGTGATTGGCATGTAATGCACCGATGCTCCTTTTTGACATAGATCACCATACGTTCTATTATATTGTTTGTGCGATGCGTTTGGAAGACAGCCACGCACCGTCGTTAGTGCTTACACCATGAATGGCCCACTAGTTTCTTGAGATTTATTTTTTTACTTGAAAATTTAACAATTTATTTATAAATATATTAATGAATGATATGGTACAAGTTTGATATTGATAAATAAATGACTGGCAAGAGATCAAGTAACAAAAATACTGATAACACATCAAGAAAAGCAAAAAAGGCAAGTTCTTTGTAAATTTTTTACAAAAAATATCATTTTTGAATTATATCTAAGTTTAACTAATATATATTGTTTACTGTGTATCATGCAGAGCCACAAAATGATAAAGCTTGATAAGATTATTTCTAATCTAGGACCAGAAGAGCGTAAAATCTTGATGGAAAAATTGCAAAAGGATGAATCAGGTGAATGAAAAAATACTATCGATCCAATATGAGTTTCTTTTTTTAGTTTTCATTAATAACATAATTAAAATTATTAGATAACATGTGTAAAACAGTATATTAATTCACATCTGTTTAATGTTCTATAGGGACCAGCAACTCAGAAAATGAATGTTGTTCTAAGAAAAGAAAAAAAATAGAACAAGAAAATGAAAATGAATTTCTCCTTAGCTCATCTGGAGTGGTGTTGGAGGTTAACGAAAGGGGGAAAAACTTCTACAAAATTTTGAGGGATCTAGTGGAATGAATGTATAGACGTTCTTTCCACTTACAATACAAAAACCACTCCAATGATTCCAAGAACCAAATTTTATCTAAACTACAGGAACAGTTTCTAGAGAATTGGTCAATGATACATGTCAGATTTTTAATAGAAAAAAAGTACAACAACAAAAAAGAAGGAATGAAAAAGTAATATTCCTTTAGATGTTTGTCTAGAATTATTTATAAATATCAATTTTGTTATACTTATTTTTCATATATCAATATAAAAATTAAATAGTTTATTTTCATGTTACATTTTCAGGAAGATTATGAAAATATCAAAAGATGAACCATCTTATATCATAAATATGCCAGTAGGAATATCCAAAAAGGTGTACAAGGAGATGGTCAAAGAAATGGACAAAAATGCATCGCGGGAGGAGCCATCTCAACAACAACGTGCTTCAAATGTAATATGTAATCATTGAATTTTTCGATCATTAGGTACAATAAATAAACAATTTAGCATTAAATATTAATTTTCAAGTATTTTCTTGCAGAAAAGAAAAGAAAATGGAACCCATTCAGCACATAAAACAGGACGATAAGGAAGAAAACGAATTATATCTAAGTTTGTGAGTAATTGTTACTTCCATATAACAACTTAACTAAATTTCATTTTTGTATTTATTAAGTTGTTTTAAAAAAATCATCATTGAATGTCTTCAAACAGGTGCTCACATACAAAGAAGAACCATCAGAGGAATTGATTGAAACTAGGTTAAATATGGGTTGTGAGTATATGTTGGCATATCAGAACTTAATTGTGGAATTTGTAAGCATCTATCGATCTTGTTTTACTTAGCTCCATCTATAATTAATAGAAAAAATAAATCTTTTATATTAAGTATATGATTTGTTATGGGGTATAAAACTTGCAGGAAACAAAGTATGGCACTGCGCCAACAGATCAAATCTTGAAAGATTGCATGTTACATGGTTTTGAAAGAATGTGTATAGTTTATGAGTCAATTGTTGCATTGGTACTTCATTTCTTTTCGATTTACATTGATGTATATTATTTAATATTTCAATTTTCATTATTCTCACCAATGTATATACACTCATTACTGTTTATTTTAATGTTTGTAGATGGAAGGTGAAGAAGAAGAAAACAATCAACACTGTGAACAAAACATTCCTGAAAATAACCTAAGTCATGGAAGTAGCTCTAGCAGTGACAGTAGTTCAAGCGAAGAATGATGATCACTATGTTTGGATATCAAAGCAAGGCGTTGTATTTTTTGAAAAATGTCTGTGAAATCAGACATTTTCTTTAATGTAATGGACATAATGTCCCAATTGAAAGATAAAGGGATACCAATAATTGTCTCATTTTGTATGAAAAAGAATGTCTTATTCATATATATATATATATATATATATATATATATATATATATAATAAATGTTTTAATTTATTCCATTGTGTTCTCTATTGTCACTATTGCATTCTCCATTATCATTCTCAAATGCACTAATAAAAATTTGATTCATATGAATATTGTTATAAGATATATGTGTTGACTTTTGATGAATAATGAATTTAAAACAATCACAATAATTGCACTGTCACAAGTCAATGTTTCAAAAAAATACGAAATGAAAACTGTTGCATGTATTCTTATACCAGTGCGGTTATATTCTTAAGCGGACCAGTGCGTTTTTACAACCTATGGGCACCGCACAAATACCAAAACCAGTTAAAAATATCGAGGCATTTTTTTGGTACGGCGCTCCGTTGCGTTTATGTCTATATATGCACCGGTGTTGTTTTATGACCTATGATCACCGCACAAATACTGATAGCAATTATAAATCTCGGTGTGTTTGTGTGATACTATGCACCGGGGTGTTTTTTTGTCTATATGCGCCGGTGCATTTGGATGACCTATAGGCACCACACGAATACCGATACCAATTATAAATCTCGATGCATTTGTGTGATAATGTGCACTAGGGCGTTTATGTGTCTGTATGCACCGGCGTATTTGTATGACATATTTGCACCGCATGAATATCGATACCAATTATAAATCTCGGTGCATTTGTGTGATATTGTGCACCGATGCATTTCTATAAGTCTACGCATCGACGTGTTGATATGACTTATGGGCACCGCTCAAATTCTAAGACCAATTAGAACGGCCTCGTGCGTTGTATCACCAACACTATGCCCAGTGTTGTTTTATACCTTAACGGCTCAGTGCATTCTCCTTCGACCGCCTCGGGGTTCCGAATACAGGTACGCAATGGTCCATATAATCCTGATCAGCACACCGATTAAAAAAACATCTGTAATAACCTCTGGCCGCCCATTTTTTTTTAGTTGTGTTGAATTTCTGTTAAAAGCTCTGAAAAAACCTCCGTAACCATAAACAGATGTGGTAGCATATGTTTTTTTGAAAATTTTGGCCAATTTTATAAAACTAAAAACCTCCTTTATAACCTCCGCTAAAGGGTCTTTTCCTTGTAGTGTAATCACAATGACCAGTAGATTATCCTCGTGGATTATTTCTCTCCTTCTATATATTAATAAAATCCACAAAATGTATCCCTACATTTGAATCTTGGGGAAAAAATATATATAATTGTTATAATTTAAATTATACATATCTCTTAGAGCCCAAAAATCCATTTTCTTTGGATAATATTTATCTATAACCTCAAAAGAAACCCTATTATAAGTTGAAGGACCATTATGTCCTCTTGAGTATTGACAAAGTATGATGGAATGAAATTGGGTGAAGACCAGATCCAAGTTTACCATGTCAGAACCTATGTTCATTGAGATGACGAACTTGGTTTGAAGATATCCACCATACAAACTAGGACCACCTATACTTATCGTTGCCATCTCTCTTTCTGTTGGGAAAAATACTGAGAGGCGGGGGGGTGAATCAGTATTTACTGCATATTCAAAACTTTTTACTTTTTCACTCTCTAAAACCCATACGCTACTTTCCTTTAGTAAACTCGCGTATACACGCGGATATCCTTCATACAACTTGCGTATTAGCAGAGATCTAAATATGTAGATATTTATTAACTTAGTTCTTTGCAATATTCATTCATCTGATGTTAAGTTAGCAGTAAACATGTGTAGTAACAACAGAATAAACCATCACACAAAGCATCACACATGAACACCAGGATTTTTAGGTGGAAACCCAAGTCGGGAGAAAACCACCGCTGCAGTTGCTCAGCCTTCAATATTTTTATTATAGAGAAAACATCTTACAACATATGTGCTGGTGCAGACTCCTACCAGCACGCAGGCACCCACCTGCGCTCGTTTACCAGCCTCTCCTGGAAGGGAGCTCCAACCCCCTGACTCGTTTGCCAGCCTCTCCTGGAAGGGAGCTACGACCCCCTGATCTCGTTTACACCTCTCACAGAGGGAGGCTGAGACCCCCGTCTCGTTTGACCTCACGGAAGGGAGCTACGACCCCCAGTGAAGGCTACAACCTCGACACCTCTGAGACCCGTTTCATCGTTTTCCACCTTATGGTCCAGCTTCCTTCCTCAACAGAAACACAACTTGCAGGCACGTTTCGCATCACTGTTCCAGAAAAAAAATGCACACAAACACGGTCAAACATGGAAAACGACCAGATACATATAACTCAGCGACAGACGATGAAACACGACGGGAATAGATGGAACGTTTCTTACACGGACAGCAAACCCTAGTTTGCATACGCGCTTTCACTTCACTGATGTCGCGTATATACGCACTTCCATTCACATAAGCACGACGCGCGCGCGCGCGCGGGGTACGGACTCGTTTTATTAACGCGCATGCGCGCGCACTATATTCAGCGAAGCCGCGTATATACGCGCTTCCTCTTCGGCGAACTAGCATATGGTTCTTCAGAACTTTTATGTCATTGCAATTCTTCACAACAGATACATCACTTCAGATTTTACCCTTTACCTCAGACAGATGTTCGCCTCATCACAGATCTAATCATTCCATAAACAGATCTAGCAAATACAAGTACATTTCAGATCTAGATCCCCTTCTTCATCATTGGTGCATCATACATTCAGATCTATCATTCAACTGCAACCCTTTCCATTCAGATCTACTTCAGAGAGAAGTATTCATTCAAGCTCAGACATCTTGCACCCACACTCATGATTTGCACAATGAATTTCTTCTCTTTATATAGGTTTACCCTTTTTCAATACCATGAGCCAAAACAATACCATGAGCCCAAAACTACATTACTTCCGATGGTATTCCTGGACGGGGTCATTTGGACGAATCATTACCCAATACAATGGGTCAATACCATGATGGTTACCCCTGGTTTTGCACTTTTTGAGCGCTTTTGCCCATACGCGACTTGGAACGTTGTTTCCTGCGTGCATACGCGACTTCCCCTAGGCAAATCCGCATATGCCTAGATACATACTCTTTTCATCATAGATCTAGCACATACTAAATTCCTTTCTTCATTGCCTTCTGTACACACTGTAGATACATCATATTTAGTTCATCAAGACATATTCTATCAAGCACAACTTCATCAAGTAAGTTGCCATCATCTTCATCAAGTGGGTTGCCATTCAAGGACAACACTCAGCATCATATTGCTAACAAACATCATTTCATATCAGATTTACATCATTTATCAAGTCCATCAGGTCAAGAATAACTTCATCAGGTGGTTTTCCATCAAGGACAACACATGTCAACAATCTCATATCTTCATCTTCATTCAGTGGGTTGCCATCAAGGACAACACTCTGCATCATATTTCCAACAATCTCCCCCTTTGGACTTGATGGCAACCACAATGGTGTTTGGTTACCACAACAGATAGGTACATTAAGAATACAATGACACCATGTCACATGCCCCATTTTTGACACCATTCTTTCTCTTCATTCAAACACCATGTCACTCTCCCCCTTTGACATCAAGGGCAAAGGGTGGATCAAAACCAACATACTCTCCCCCTTTTCTCCTCATGTGGAAGAAGCGTTCTACAGATCTGATATATACTGAAGTGACCAAGCTCCCCCTGAGTTCATGTTGAATCTTCAAACAAATTTTTCAATGAAGTACATGACTCTATGAACTTCCTATCACCAAAGACTCATACTTACATCAAATATCCAACCAAGTGGATTTACATATGAGACTCAAATACCCAACCAAGTGGGTTTACACATTTCAATTCAACTACCCAACCAAGTGGGTTTACAAATTTGACTTAGCTACCCAACCAAGTGGGTTTACAAAATTTGACTCAGCTACCCAACCAAGTGGGTTTACAAATTTTTCAAGTCCTTACATGACTGAATATTACAATTTTACATTATGGGTCTCAACAAGACCTTTTCATCAAATTACAAATATAACTTTAAGACCAACACCAGAAAGTCCTTAAGAAAGAGAACATATTTCAGAACCATCATAATGCCAACAATGCATTATACTCAGCAAAGCTAATGCTCCCCCTGAATCTGTGCATCCAAGCAACCTTTCCATATGACTAAGGCTCCCCCTTAGTTCGTGCATCCTGAACATTTTCACCTACAAATCATCAAGGCATCTTTATCAAAACATTAGAAATAGAATTATGAGAGCTGGAACACCACCAGAGATATCAAACAGTATCAGAGATACCAAACAGCACTGCAGATGTGCTGAAGAAAGCTAATCCCATAACAGAAAATTGTCAGCAATCAGACATACGTGGTTTTCTGTGCATGAACTCGCGTATATACGCGACTGTGTTTCAGGAAACCCGCGTATCCAATACCATCTTCTATATTTTAACCAGATCTGATCCTCTTGTGAGAAAAAGACAGTGTTCAGCTTCTTTCTGAGATATTTGAATGCTTCCCTGGACTACAGATAGATAGAACAGTGTAGTTGTGTCTTTAAGCGTCATCCAACGGTTGTAGCATAAGCACATTAGTAACCAAGCCTTCAGATTCTTTGCAGCATCAATACAATCTTTCCAAGAGAAATTATCATACTAGAACAACATCTTCAAATATGTGTCAATCATCCATGTGGTCCAATATCACCATGATCTTTAAGATTTAACATGAAGTAACATATGTAGGGAAAAGATCTCAACCATAGTAACAAACTCTGCATGATCTATTCTTATTTCTGAATCAAACGACATCCAACTCATCCATGTGTGAGCACAAAAGATACTTATCAACAACCAGGGCTCAAAATATCATCATAATAAACCATGTACCAAGTCATCATCATTTGAGCATGAGTATCACAAAAACCAAAGAATAAGCAGTCATATTGCCAACAATGCAATCATTAGTATTCAACCTGCTGCTCCCCCTGAACCGGTGCTCCTTCTTAACTTGTGCAACCTGAATACGTTCATCAGTAAGTCATCAGCAACAATCTTTGCATGAACTTCCCTTATCTCCAAATTATAAGACTTTCATCTCAACAATGAATACTCTTTATCAAAAAGCAAACAGGACTCATCCACAATCTTCAACATAAGAAACCATTTATCATATCATCATTATTTAGAACTGAGAAAATAAGCTGATATTGAGTTAATAATACAGTTATTAACAGTCAGACTGATGCTCCCCCTGAACCTCTGCTCCAGATCTTCGGCTATCATATAAATTCTCTTATCATCAATGCATACGCGACTGTGTCTGCTGGAACTCACGTGTATACGCGACTTTTGTTAATAGAACCCGCGTATGGAAAGTGAAGCATAGAATTTTTTTTCACATTCCTTCATCTCCCCCTAAACTTGTACTTCCTGTACCTGTCTTCTTCATATCAGATGCTCTGTCAAAAATACATATAACCAGAATAATCAAATCAATCATGAGAGACATCATACATTGCTCCCCCTGTGACGATACATTACTAAATCTCATAATGTATCCCACATCATTCCTGCAGTCAATCAGAGAAGTAAGCTTCAGAAGCCGATGACTGCAGTAGGGTCAAAATTCCCTACGTTTCTGATCAGTCCTCCATCTTTTTCCAGATTTGTTTGAACTTTCCATTTGTGTGCTGGAAGTTATCCAATTTCTCATATCTGTTCAACCTGCATTCTTTTTCTACATGTCCATACTTGTTACAAGAATAACATCTCATGTGTCTAGAGAAATAAGCATAAGAATCATAATGAGTATTTCTAATCTTCCTCCTTTTACAATCAGCTTCTTTATGTCCATACTTGTTACATGAAAAACAATATCCCTTGAAGAAACCAGAGTACCTTTCTATGTAGGAATTGTTTGATTGAGGCTGAAATGATCTGCTCCTGCAATTTGTTGCAACATGCCCATAATTATGACATTTAAAGCATTCAACTTTATTGACTGATTTCCTTTGAGATTTCATCATTGTTGGTTGACCTTTTGTTTCTTTCAACACTTCAGGTTTTGCATTGACATCCTCTGAATTTTTAGCACTTCCTTGTGAGCTATATTCTCCTTTAACAGTTTCATGGAAACCAAGACCAAGTTTGATAGCAGGAGACCTTTGATTACTGAGAATATTGTCCAAGATATTAGTACTATCTTGAAACCTCAAAAGTTTAACCTTTTCTTCTAATTTACCTTTGAGAATGTTTACCTCAACCTCCAAGGCTTGACATTGCTTCGTCAAGCTTTCTTCTTTCCTTCTTCCATCTTCTACTTGATCCTTCAGATTTAGAATTTCTTCTTTCAACCAATTTTCGTTTTCTTCACATGTTTGTTGCAACTCTTCATTCTTCTTATTTGATTTTTCCAGATCTTCTTTGAGAGAGATGATTTCTGCTTCAAGGCCTTCCTTTTCAAATGGTTGTAGAGGTTCCTCATTCTTCTTACTTGATGTTTCAAGATCTGTTTGTAGAGAGATGATTGCAGCTTCAAGTCCTTCATTCTTCTTGCTTGATTTTTTGAGATCTGCATTTAGATCGTTGATTTCTGCTTCTAGTTATTTAATTCGATTGGATGCATAAGTATGAAACCTTTGATACTTGTCCACCTGTCCATTCATCATTTCTATTTGTTTTTCCATTTGAGAGATCATCTCTTTGTTGATAGTTTCTTGCTTCTTAGATGAACTTTGTAGTTCTTCAACTTTAACCTTGAGAGCTTCTTCTAGATCCACAACTTTACTTTCACTATCTTCACTATTGTTTGCACAAAGAAGATTATTCAAAGGACCCCAATCACTATCTGTTTCATCTTCTTCAATTTCTGCTATACATGTTTTCTGAGATATCTTCTTGTTTCGAGTAGCCTTCTTCTTTTGCTTCTTTGCCATGAGCACTTTCAGATCATGGTCAGAATCTTCTTCATCTTCATTGGACACTTCATCATCATCTTCATTTGCATAATAACTCTTCCTCTTTTCAAATTGTTTCCCTTTACCATGTTTTTCTCTATAAGGACATTTAGCAGCATAGTGACCAACTTTTCCACAATCAAAACATTTGAAGGGAAGCTTACCTTTGAATCTTCCAGTACCTAGTTGGAATTTTCTCACAAAATTCACTTCTTCTTCTTCGGATATATAGTTGGATTCTTTGACAACTTCCTTTTCTTTTCCTTTTGCAGATACCTTAAAAGAAACTTCTTTGATTTGAGAAGGACCTCCTTGTCTCATTTCAAAAGCAGTCAGAATACCATGTAATTGAACAATAGTAAGAGTTTGCAGATCTTGCCTTTCTTCAATAGCTGAAACTTTAGAGTCAAATTTTGAAGTCAACGATCTTAAGACTTTTTCCACCAGAGTAGTATCAGTTATGGTTTCACCCAAATTTCTCATTCGATTTACAATATCATCCAGACGTAAGAAGAAATGAGCAATATTCTCATCACTATGCATCTTCAAATTTTCATATTCAATTCTAAGAGTTTGGAGTTTTGCACTTTTTACCTTTGTGTCTCCTTCATAAGTTAGAATGATTTTGTCCCATATTTATTTTGCTGAATGTATCTACATCACTTTAGCAAATTCTGGTTTAGACATGCTTCCTAATAAGACATTCACCGCTTTGGCATTGATTTCATACTTCTTCCTTTCAGCTGCATCAGTAGGAATACTTGCCGGATACTGATAACCTTCTTCCACAATTGCCCATACATCTGCACCAAGACTTTGCAGATATGCTTTTGTTCGTACCTTCCAGAATATCAGATTACTTCCATTGAATAGAGGTGACTTTATAGACATTACTCCTTCAAGACTTCCCATTGCGACGGATCTCCTTCAAGCGATCAAGCTTCTGTAGAAGAACCTGCTCTGATACCAATTGTTGGGAAAAATACTGAGAGGGGGGGGGTGAATCAGTATTTACTACATATTCAAAAAAATTTACTTTTTCACTCTCTAAAACCCATACGCTACTTTCCTTTAGTAAACTCGCGTATACATGCGGATATCCTTCATACAACTCGCGTATTAGCAGAGATCTAAATATGCAGATATTTATTAACTTAGTTCTTTGCAATATTCATTCATCTGATGTTAAGTTAACAGTAAACATGTGTAGTAACAACAGAATAAACCATCACACAAAGCATCGCACATGAACACCAGGATTTTTAGGTGGAAACCCAAGTCGGGAGAAAACCACCGCCGCAGTTGCTCAGCCTTCAATATTTTATTATAGAGAAAACATCTTACAACATATGTGCTGGCGCAGACTTGACCAGCACGCAGGCACCCACCTGCGCTCGTTTACCAGCCTTTCGTGGAAGGGAGCTCCAACCCCCTGACTCGTTTACCAGCCTCTCCCGGAAGGGAGCTACGACCCCCTGATCTCGTTTACCAGCCTCACCTGGAAGGGAGCTACGACCCCTTGACTGAAGGCTACAACCCTCAGCACCTCTATGGACCACGTTTCATCAATTTTCACACTCGATCCAAAGCTTCCTTTAGAACACAACTTGCAGGCCACGTTTCATCATATTTTCAGACTGGACCCAGTCCATACTATTAAACACAGTCAACCATGAAACAGATACATATAACTCACTGACAGATATCAGTAAACCAGCAGAACAGATCAGACATTTCTTACCACAGACTTCAGCAAACCCTAGTTTGCATACGCGCTTTCCTTTCACTGATGTCGCGTATATACGCGCTTTCGTTCACATAAACCAGCGTATACTTCTGTATAAATTACAGAGCTAATTTTATTGCGCATACGCGCTTTCTCTTCAGCGAAGCCGCGTATATACGCTCTTCCTCTTCGGCGAACTAGCGTATGGATCTTCAGACTTTTATGTCATTGAAATTCTTCACAGCAGATACATCACTTCAGATTTTACCCTTTACATCAGACAGATGTTCGCCTCATCACAGATCTAATCATTCCATAAACAGATCTAGCAAATACAAGTACATTTCAGATCTAGATCCCCTACTTCATCATTGGTGCATCATACAATCAAATCTATCATTCAACTGTAACCCTTTCCATTCAGATTTACTTCAGAGAGAAGTATTCATTCAAGCTTAGACATCTTGCACCCACACTCATGATATGCACAATGAATTTCTTCTCTTTATATAGGTTTACCCTTTTTCAATACCATGAGCCCAAAACTACATAACTTCTGATGGTATTCCTGGACGGGGTCATTTAGACGAATCATTACCCAATACAATGGGTCAATACCATGGTGGTTACCCCTGGTTTTGCACTTTTTGAGCGCTTTTTCCCATACGCGACTTGGCACGTACTTTACCGCGTGCATACGCGACTTGGCACGTACTTTACCGCGTGCATACGCGACTTATCCTAGGAAAATCCGCGTATGCCTTGAAACATACTCTTTTCATCATAGATCTAGCACATACTGAATTTCTTTCTTCATTACCTTCTGTACTCTCTGTAGATACATCATATTTACATCATTTAACAAGTTTATCAAAACATATTCTATCAAGCACAACTTCATCAAGTAAGTTGCCATCATCTTCATCAAGTGGGTTGCCATTCAAGGACAACACTTAGCATCATATCATTTCACATCAGATTTACATCATTTATCAAGTCCATCAGGTCAAGAATAACTTCATCAGGTGGTTTGCCATCAAGGACAACACATGTCAACAATCTCATGTCTTCATCTTCATTCAGTGGGTTGCCATCAAGGACAACACTTTGCATCATATTGCCAACACTTTCATCATCAATATTAACGTACTGAGGACCTGTAACCCATGGAGGCCCATGGTAGTCATTGCAATGTAATTTATTAGAATACATTCCATTTCTTTTATGATATTTGCCACATCCGAAAATGGCATCATTCACATCATTTTGATGAAGTCTACAAATTAGGTCAACATAATTTTTTTCACAGTTATAACTTCTCTCACATTTGTTGGTTCCTAAATCTCGAGCACTTTCATAACATAAATAGGCAAAGTCAAACAAAAAAAATGGTCCACTCTAAACCAATTTTGTTCAACAAGAAATGACTTAATAAAATACTCTATTTTCCATTATTATACACCTTATCTATAGCAATTAATTTTTATTTATGTTTGTTATTAATTAAAAAAAATTGTAAATTCATTCAATTTTTAATAATTGATTTGAATTTGATTTTTTTTGAAAATATTATTTTCATTAAAAATAATAATTTGAATTTAAATGTATAATTAATTAAATTTTGTTTTTTCCCAAGGGAAAAATCGTAACTTTCATTATGTAGATATTCAAAATTACAAGTTGTAAATGTTTCAAAGGAGCGTATCTCAAAAATGGTGGCCACACCAGGCCGCATACTGTGAAATGTCCAAAATTAATATAGTATATGTGGTAAGCGATAATAATTCAAAAAAAAAACCATATACATTTTTCAGAACTTCTATATAGCTAGAAAAAACAAAAAAGACCATAAATAAGTTGAGTTGTACCAAGTTGGTGATGCATCCTATGACTGTTGATCAATGAAAGGTAGATGAAAGTACCGATAGAATTCATGTCCATTATGTTCATGTATTATCCAAATACCAAACTATTGTTGTGTTTATTCTTTGGATAAACTATCAGAAATCTGGTTCCTTTTCCTGTAATTATGACGACATATCACATAGTCAAATTGTGATTTTAAAGATAATACTTCTTCCAGAAAATTCCTAAGCATGTGCAAGTGACAATTTGACTGTTGATTGAACCATTTTATAACAATTTTAGAAGCACCTCCATAAACCCATTTTCATTTTGAAATAATGATATTATTTTAAAAACAAAATTCCACCTCCTCCACATCCTTCTTGCTATGTTGATCCATCAAAATAAGCTCAAGGGAGAGATTTGTCAATAAATTCAACATGTATGTTACAAGGCCTCTTATTTTTATCATTCTCAGGGGTCATTTTATAAATTTCCACTATTTGTGCACAAATAGTGGCCCAATGTTTGTCTTTTTCCTGAATTCTTTTTTGGTTCCTGGCTATCCAGAGTCCCCCAAAAGCTAGAAGAGGAAGGTTCCTGAGCTTGGTAGGGTTATCCCTATTCCACCATAATTCACATGCATATGTGAGAGAGTCTCCCTACCATCTAATGTTTATTTCTAGCGTTTGATATATTAGATTTCAAATTTGGACTGAAGATGGGCATTGTAGGAACAAATGATAAATCATTTATTCATTATCCTGGAATAGAATACACCATGTTGGTCCCTGAAAATCTCTATGTTTCATATTGTGCCCAGTTGGGGATTTTTTACTCAAGAGGAACCACATAAATAACTTTTCTTTTTCTGAGCCTTTAAGCTTCCATAATAGTCACCACCACCAAGAGACAATTTCAAGTTCATGGTCAGTATATATGAAGGAATAACCATCTTTCAGGGAGTATATGCCATGGGTGGCCATATTTCATATGATTTCATCTTCACGTTCCATAATTCTAACATGTGTGGCAGATAGGGAACTGGTGTATTATTCCCAAACTTGATGCCAGTGTGTCAGGATCTGAAGTTCTTAGGCAGATTTCCATTTTTGACCAAATAAAGTAGAATTGTCTGGATCTGCAATATGATCTAAGGTCCTTCTCCCCGAGTCTACTAGAAATTGGATCAAATTTGGAGGGACCAAATGTGCATTACTAGTTCCATACCATGCATATGTTCCTATCATAACCTTCACTCCAGATAAAACTCTCCATCCCAATCATGCTCTGATATATCCAAATGAATTTAGGACCGCTCTCCATATCATACACACTTCTGACCTACTCCATGATGGTAATCAAATCCATTCCTCTATTGGAAGAGGGCTAATGTATTTTATGATCACCACTCCTTGCACAAGTAAACCTAGTGCTCTGATACTAGCTTGATATGAATGGGAATATTATTTTTGTTGTGCTAAGATCCAATTCAGAATTTAAGGAAAGTGCTTGAGGATGATGAGGTTAATTGCAAGTTTAACATGAGTTTTTTATGTGTTTTAATGTGAATTTCATGAGAAAATTAACATAAATAAAACACTAAACAACAGAATCTAACAAACATGAACATCACCATAAATATTTTGACAACAGAAAATGATGAATGAGTTCACCCTGCCTAGGCTACATCTCCTTGGTCCATCTTCTAATGGCTTGGCCCTCTTCTGTTATCCTCAAAAGTGTGATTACATGTGTTTACAATGCTCAAAAAGCTTTGAAACCTATTCCATCAGCTCCAGAATTTCTAAAAATTATTGTGTAGCCTCTTTCTGCATTGAATTTGGTCAAAACCTAAAGAAGTTATGACTTCCCCTAGTTTCTCTACTATTTGTTCCACATTTTCCCCACAATCCAGCACCGAACCCACAATTTCACCCCAAAAAGTGCTTTTATAGCGCCAATTCTGCCTATTAGGGCTAACCACTGGAATTTACATTGCGGTGGACACATGTGGTGGTGTCGATGGTGGTTAGGGTTGGTGGCTTGGCACCGACGGTTACCATGGCAGCCTCCGCTGTGTTCACATCCTGGCGGTGATGTTAAGTAGTGGTGGTCACAGTTACGAGTGGGGGTGCGGGGCTAGCCTCCCACCGTGGTCTCGCCTATGATGGTGATGAGGAGCTAGGGTCCCCTCCCCCCAACGCACCATTTTTATTAATATAAAACAGTATGGCCTCCGTAATATGTTAAGACTCATGGTGTGGGGCCCAACGGTAAGGCTTGGAATTTGTTTCTCGTTGGTCGCGGGTTCAACCCTCGTTGTTGCTCGGACTTGACCCAAAAATTTTGTTGGTGCTTGGGCTACCATGTGGCAGCCCCTAGCTAGGCCACGTGGTAGCCTATGGTTGGCTACCAAATCCACCAATTAAAAACTTCCACCAATAACCAATGAAATAGTGCCACTTGGCACCAAACCATTCGACCATGAAGAACCCCTTAACCAAGTCAATTATACAATCACCCTACCAAGTAGGCATGCCAGTCACCTATATGGACTACTTACTGGGTTGTCCTGCATTTGTTTTTTTAATTTTCCTGTTTGAAAAAGTGGACAAAACATATTTATGGGAGCATATAGTGTCAGTTTTCCATGAAACGAGTTGCACTAGATTCAGAACAACAAGATCTATGCGGTGGTTCAGGTTCCACACCAATCCAAGAAATTTGATTTTTGAGCATAATTTTGAGCACCTAATCATGAGATAATGCATATATTCTGCATGGAGATTTGTAAGCCCATGTAGACACCTATAGTGACCAATTAGAGGAAGGAGACTGCCACTTAAGGTGAATAGATGGATGCTACCATTTACTGGTAGGTAATGGGTTCATTGATGTATCTTGTTAATACATGACTAGATATATGCTATGCAGTCAACAAGCTAAGCTAATCTATAGTTAGGGCGACCAAATTGTATTGGGAGGCATCGAAACATGTTTTATGGCGTCTCAGAGGCACTACCTAGTATGGATTATGGTACAAAAATACATAGGGAGAGAAGTTGTTTGGCTTCATAGATGCAGATTGGGTAAGGATTCCATCTGACCGAAAGAATACATCAGGTGGAATTTTCATTGTTGGGTCCACAGTGGTTTCATGGTATAGCAAGAAGTAAAGATATGTGGTGCTAATCTTGGTACAAGTAGAATACATGGTTGAAATTCAAGCAACATGTGAGGTGATCTAGATAAGAAAGATACTTGTTGGATTTTTTGGTCAAATGATGTGTTAGTATGAATCTTAATTCCAAGCATACAAAAAAATATCACTTTAGCTACACATAGAAAACATCCCTAACAGCAGATATGGCTGCTAATATCCTCATATCTACAGTTAGGTTATCAAGATAAATGCTGCAAAAATCTAGATCTATGCATTAGAAGACATTAAGCAGTAGAAAGAACAAGATTTACTCCATGCATCCAATAGAAAAGACAAGAATATATCGAATGAATTTTGTATTAATGGCACTTGGGAGGAAAACACAAGAGGGTGTTCCTTGTTCTCCTCAATGGGATGGGTTCTTGTAAGTCCTCAGCACTTCAGATCTAGAATTCCTCTCTCTTGATGGTGTAGAAAACCCAAACAAAAAATGGTAGCAAAATATGACTATGATCGTGGATCAATAGTCAGACCAAAAGTATAGATCCATAGTGATCTTTAGGAAACAAAAGGTGGTAAATGAATGGGAAAACCCTTCTATTTATAACAAAATATTGAGTTAGTCTAAATATTGGTGCATAATTAAAATATTATTAACCAAATCAAGATCCAAATTTTATGGAATATGTTATTATATTTGTTGGAGGGAAAAGGAATTTGAATCGTAGTGAACAACAGGAAACATGCAGAGTTGCTTACAATCAAATAGATGAAAAAACACATACAAAAAACCTAGATAATAATCATGAACAAGCTTAATATTGAATTATGAACTGTAAAGGAACTTACAAAATGTGACATTAAGAACCCAGTCAAGCGCACAAGCAAAAATATCCTGGACATGACCCTGGTTGACAAGTTGTATTGCTCATGATACAAGACGATTTGTACCTGCACTGCCAAGTCAATCAAAATCCATCATTATCTATACAATAAATATAAGTAATTGATGTAGTATCTTTTACTCTAAGATGCATTCTTATGATAATGTTAGAACATATGTTGAAAATGTCAAAACATACCTGAATAAGCTCCTCTTCGTTTCAAGAACAATTTATTGGAGTCGCATGGACTTGGAACAAGCCTCCCACGATTTGAAAGAGTAGCAACTAAGTCAACAATGACTTTTTTGTTGCTACGTTGGATCGAGGGAGGTTTGCTCCAAGATTAAATCAGTCCAATAAATTATTCTCTACTAAACAGGGCCAACCACGTGAAGGTGGAAGCTCTTATGGCCCCTCGCCCCCCGCCCCCCCCCACATCACTCTCAATTTCCCAATACCCAATCTATATTTCATTTTTTACTTTCATGAGCATAAAAAAAAATATTCAATAACTAATAAAAAAAACAATTCAACAAAAAGTATGCAAGGAAACATTGCAATTAATGCTTGACATAAAAATAGTATGATAAATGAGTTTTTTATATAACGCAAAAAACGTTCCAAGTATGGTAACGTTTGTCTTATAATAATACAATATTTTACATTATCAAATTTCTTTTTCTTCTTCCTATTTCTAAAGCTCCTAATTACATCATCAATATCATCGTGCTCTGCTCCTGTTTCGTGCCTTTCGACCCGCACTGCTGACCTAGTTGCGTAGTCACGATGTCTGGTCTCATCCAGTGACGGGGCATCGCCTACAAAAACAGATAATATTAAATTTTAATTGTGAGTTTTTAAATATCATTGAACTAGTTCGGTAATATTAATAAAAAAAATTGCAATGAGATTATTTACCTGGTGCACCAGTTGTCGCCGCTGACCTAGTTGCGTAGTCACGATGTCTGGTCTCATCCAGTGACGGGGCATCGCCTACAAAAACAGATAATATTAAATTTTAATTGTCAGTTTTTAAATATCATTGAGCTAGTTCGGTAATATTAATAAAAAAAATTGCAATGAGATTATTTACCTGGTGCACCAGTTGTCGTCGTTGACCTAGTTGCGTAGTCACGATGTCTGGTCTCATCCAGTGACGGGGCATCACCTACAAAAACAGATAATATTAAATTTTAATTGTCAGTTTTTAAATATCATTGAACTAGTTCGATAATATTAATAAAAAAAATTGCAATGAGATTATTTACCTGGTGCACCAATTTTCGCCGCTGACCTAGTTGCGTAGTCACAATGTCTAGTCTCATCCAGTGACGGGGCATCGCCTACAAAAACAGATAATATTAAATTTTAATTGTCAGTTTTTAAATATCATTGAACTAGTTCGGTAATATTAATAAAAAAAATTGCAATGAGATTATTTACCTGGTGCACCAGTTGTCGCCGCTGGCCTAGTTGCGTAGTCACGATGTCTGGTCTCATCCAGTGACGGGGCATCGCCTACAAAAACATATAATATTAAATTTTAATTGTCAGTTTTTAAATATCATTGAACTAGTTCGTTAATATTAATAAAAAAAATTGCAATGAGATTATTTACCTGGTGCACCAGTTGTCGCCGCTGACCTAGTTGCGTAGTCACGATGTCTGGTCTCATCCAGTGACGGGGCATCGCCTACAAAAAAGGATAATATTAAATTTTAATTGTCAGTTTTTAAATATCATTGAACTAGTTCGGTAATATTAATAAAAAAAATTGCAATGAGATTATTTACCTGGTGCACCAGTTGTCGCCGCTGACCTAGTTGCGTAGTCACGATGTCTAGTCTCATCCAGTGACGGGGCATCGCCTAAAAAAACAGATAATATTAAATTTTAATTGTCAGTTTTTAAATATCATTGAACTAGTTCGGTAATATTAATAAAAAAAAATTGCAATGAGATTATTTACCTGGTGCACCAGTTGTCGCCGCTGACCTAGTTGTGTAGTCACGATGTCTGGTCTCATCCAGTGACGAGGCATCGCCTACAAAAACAGATAATATTAAATTTTAATTGTCGGTTTTTAAATATCATTGAACTAGTTCGGTAATATTAATAAAAAAAATTGCAATGAGATTATTTACCTGGTGCACCAGTTGTCGCCGTTGGGACTGTTGCCCTGTCTTCCTCTCTGGTGGTAAGATCCTCAAGGGAAACATTCTCTATCATTTAAACAAAAAACGTTATAAGGACAACCATCAAGGTATAATTAGAAAAAATTATAAGTGTAAATTAATTACCGTCACGACCCTCACTGATAGTAGCATTGTCAGCCTGGTCCCCACTACAATGATCAGGTTGCACGTGAGGATCATCTACATCTAGCTCTAAAACTGGGTTATTTGCCTCATCGGTAGTGTTGCTCCCCTGATTTAAACAAAGTTGGTAGACATTAAATTTATGCACGAAAACAAACATATTGAAAGGTTAATGTTTTACCTTATCAAGCATTCTGGATCTTGGGACCTGCCCCAAGCTTCTGCGACGTTCAACTACGACTTGATAACCGAAATGGAAAGCGATATTTTTATCTTCCTCTATAGTTTCTGTTCCAAAGTCATCACCCTACATTACATATGATTGTGTATTTTTAATCACATTTGATAGGATTACAAAAATGTTGGAAGGCGATACAATTAATTATAAGATGTTTAGCTACTTAATTACAATTCTTGCGGTTAATTTCAAGTAGCCGCCCTGGCCTAGCTTGTGATGGCCCTTTTTTTCAATCCTAGCTTTGGTTGCCTTTGAGGTGTCAGGCAACCTAGCATCAAAAGATTGAAGTCAGATATGATGTAGCACACTTTTATTTTAGACATAGAGAAAATTAAAGCTATTGAATTAAAGTTTTAATTTACCTTGCGGGTCCAGTTGGCATTTTTCCTTCTTTCTTTGCCCTTTTCTCTTTTCCGTCATGGATGAGTGCTCTCCACTCACTCTCTGGAACTGTGAGAGGATGCTTGTATCTAGGGTTAAATTGAAATTGTGTCCTATAGGTGTCCCTGGTATATTTCAAATATTTTCCGGCTACCTGAGCCACCACTGTTCTGTCAAATGTGCCGACCCCAAAAAGGGCTTCTAGATAATCTAGAAGTTTTTTTTTCAGGTTGGAATTATGGGAATTCCACCCTGTGCGTATGGTTGGGCCAAAAATTACCAATGCATGGCTCTCCAAAAACCTTTAGAACTCATTGTTTCCTACACAGAAAAAAAGATATTATCATTAATTTAAAAATAAAAATCATGATAAATATGTTTTAGATAAAGTACATGAAATAGTTAAAATATTAAAATTTACCTGGGAGTTGTACGTGCTTTATAGGGACACCTTCATCGTTCACCAACAACGTACCATTAATGGTCCCTGTGGAGCTGACACGTGTAGCTCCAGGAAACGCAATAATGTAGTTGGCCATATCAACCTCATCATTGCCAAAACGTTTAGCAGTTGGCTGGGTGTCTGCTTGGGTAGGGTGTGTTTCTTGGCTAGCACCTAAAGAAGTAGAAGGTGTACGAGAGGGTTGCTGGGAAATATCTTGCCCTTGTGTCCCACTACCACCAACACTGGGTTCAGCAAGTGCCAGAAAAATCTACATACAAAAGAACTTTTTGTTAGTTTAGTCAATGTAAAAATTAAAAATCAAACTATCACAATTCATCTCATGCAGAAAAAAAATATCCTTTTGACTTTTTATTATTACCTAATATGTTTCTAGCTGGCTCATAAGTTTTTTTATCCTCTCTTCTGTTTCAAGTGTTTGAGGCGCGTCTATCAAAGTATTAAATTCTGACCTTGCATCTCGTGCCTTTTTTCACAACAAGAACATTGGAGATAGGGATGAAGAAAGCTCTTCCTCAAAGAGGGAATCATCAGGCGTACCATGGCTAGGTGTCTGCATATTTGAACAAAATTAATATTATTTCAATTATGTAAATAACTAAAATACATAAAGATAGAGCAATGCTGGCACTTTACATGTTCTTCCGCTGGCCTCTTTCCGCGATCATCCTGTCTCGGGGTTGTTCCTGCACTGCTCTGATCAGTCTGCCACATTGCAATAAAATTATAAATGTAAAAACTTGAAAATAATATCTAACTTGAAAACACAAAATGAAAACTAAAATAATTTCTAATAAGACACCGGAAGACAGAGTTAGAGTTTCAAATATGCCTTGCATTGAATTCAGTCCTGGAAACATGTCATTGCACATTAAGGCACCCAAACAAGAGATGAGTTGACAATGAAGACCTTATTGAATATATTTTTGGAGCAACTTCTAGTAAACTTGTTGTGAAGACCTTGAGGACATTTTTGGAGCAACATTGTTGAAGTTGATGGTATAGCATTGTTGGAGACGATCTTGAAGGGCCTTGAAGTGAAGCTTTTGGAGCAACTATTGAAAAATCCTTAGAGCATTTAAGTAAGGCACTTTCTATCTTCCATTACCTTTTTCCTTTCAATATCCTTTAAACGATTTTGTTGATATTTAATTTTTGAAACTATGTTGCCAGGAAACGTGGGTTCGGGGACGGGGACGGGGATGGCATTTTTTGAAAGAAGGTGCGTGGGTTCGTCTGGGTATTTTTATATTAATATATATTATAATTTATATATCATATATAATACTATATTTTCTAAATTATAAATTTAATGACACTAATATAGTAATTTGTAAATTACTAATAATTTATAAACTTTAAACTTTAAATATTTAAACATGCACATCATTCAACATTCAAGTTTCAACATTCACATGTGACATTTGCCATTGAAATTTCAAAATTTCTAGTTTGATAATATCATGATTCATATATGATATCAAGTGCAAATTGGAGCTCAGTTTACATATTAATAACTTATAAGAAATTAGAATCATGATTCAAAATTTCAAAATATATGTCCATTGTCATACTAAATTCAAAATTTTCTTCAAGGCATCTCCAAATAGAAAACTGTAAACATGAACTAGGAAATTTTGATATACTAAAATAAAAATAGCTAAAGCCTAATAGTGAGCAATGGCTTCCTCAAGCCATATCATCAGCATCCATGTCATCAACATCACTTATATCTTCACTTAGCATGCTCTCCAGGTAGGAATCACTCTCATCTTGAGGGTCTGGCTCATCCATAGCAATTTGAGGATGGATGCTTGTGGTAAGTCTACGCTTTCGATGGGTAAGTTATGAACTTATGATTCATGGATAGGTAGGTATGTTTTAAGGTTTAGTTTTTTTTTTTTTTTAAGTTTTAACTTCCCCCTTTATAATTGACTATAGTCTATGGGGTTGGATAGGCTACTTTGTCCTCCCTTGGGAAATTTAATTATAAGAGAACATTACAATTGGAATAATGTTCACTTCCACTGCTGTTTTGTATAATATTTCATAGTAGTCCCAAGGCAGAAAATTCACAGAATTAAGATCCAGGAAACCTCTGGTTAAGAGATTAAATTTCTGTTACATTTAAAGTCAAAGCCAACAGAAATTTCTTCACCAGTAACTACTCTGTCTAAGCCATGCCTAGTATGATAGATATGCTATTTGTCCAGTTTTGCATCATAGTCATAGTAGCTACATCACCTTTGGTGTGAACAAATAATCCCTCTTGGAAATTAGGTTGTGTATGTCCAGATTGTATTCGACCAACCCCATGCCAATAAACCTGTAGGAAGCATTTTATACATCTACTATAATAGAGCTGTAACTTTAATGTCTAAGACTTCTTTACCATTAAAAAATAGACATGTTTATTTCTGAGGTTTGATATTTCTAAATATGCCAGACCAATTCATCCAAATAGCATACCAATTCATTTGAATCATTTAAGTTTTAACTCTTAAGTTTTAAAATTTAATTGTAATTTGTATTTTTTTAAAAATAGTTAGAAACAATACCATTTAAAAACTAGGGTTCTCAGTCCTTGGCATTCCTTCACTTGGGCCTAGGGGCACACTAGAATAATTTCACACTAAACCATGCAAACTTAAAATTAACTTAACAGATCCATAAAGTAATAATAATCATAATTCCTAATTTCCTATTGTACGATATG
Source organism: Pinus albicaulis (assembly GCA_034641835.2). NCBI lineage: Eukaryota > Viridiplantae > Streptophyta > Pinopsida > Pinales > Pinaceae > Pinus > Pinus albicaulis. The sequence goes on along the minus strand of CM076578.1, from coordinate 729,214,310 downwards.
ATGCAAATTATTCAAACATAAAGCAATGAAGACATGCAATGTCTGAATTCAAAGATTGATGAACCAATACAAGAAGTTAGAAACTACAACTTTGATTCAATACTCTGTGTCCTAACTCCAGGAAGGAATCTAGTTTATAATACAGAACATGCATCGTGTATTATCAATTCTTAATTGACAACAACTAAAGGACATCTACCTCATCAATTCCTTCCCATTTTGTGTTTTTATGTTATATTCCTTATCAAAGTGTCAAATTTCTCTCAAATTAAGCAACCACTGAATAAAATAAAAAATAGTTGAGTTATGATTGAGAAATGGTCATTTATTTCTTGAAAGGATCTTCACGATTTCTTTGGTTATTTTTCATCTCAAGAAACAAGAAATGACCTAAGAAACTATCGTGATGTAATATAAGAAACAACACGGTGCAATGGCCATTTTCAAATCCAAATGATGTCCATTGAGGACATGGCCTATATTTGGTTCCTATTTCATAGGAGTTTCGGGTAGAAATGGAACTTTGTTGTACCATTTCCAATAGTAAAAAGGGAAAACCTTATTTTTCCGTGGGAAATGATTTACCTTTCCTTTTTCAAGATAATCTAAATCACAAAAAATATGAACTATACTGCACACATTCTTGGATAAAGTGAAAGTGGAAAAGGAATACCCTACACAAGTGATGCACACATGTACATTTGAACACTAATAGATTTTTTTAGTTGAAATGCAATGCTTGTTTTCATTTAAATGTAGGGTTTTTAAAGTAGGGAGAAATAATGGATGCCAAATTAATAAGCGTTTCTTTGGGAAAAATTTAAATCTTGTATTGGGTGATGAAGATAATAGAGGGTATTGAATCTTGATTCTTGACATCTAGAGAGAACCCTACAGCCTAACACAATCCAATGGAATTAACCAAAAAAACCCAAATAGAGTCAACACTACTATAGGAGGAAGGGCCTGCAGTAAGAACTTACCATTTTGCAAGAGCTGAGGGAGAATGTTGTTCTGCAAGAGTTGAGGGAAAATGTTGTTCTGCAAGAGCTGAGGGCGAATGCAGGGCGAATGTTGTTATGCAAGAGCTCAGGGTGAATGCTGAGGGCGAATGTTGTTCTACAAGAGCTCAGGGTGAATGCTAAAGGTGAATGCTATTCTACAAGAGCTCAGGGCGAATGCTAAGGGCGAATGTTGTTCTGCAAGAGCTGAGGGAAAATGATGAGGGAAAATGCTGTTCTACAAGAGCTAAGGGCGAATGCTGAGGGAAAATGCTGTTCTGCAAGATCTTAGGGCGAATGCTGAGGGTGAATGTTGTTCTGCAAGAGCGGAGGGTGAATTCGCACATGATATCACACATTAATGTAGCTATTGCAACGGATATAAGTTTCGTATTTTTAATAAAATCATTTTTATGTAGCGCACATATAAGTTTCGTATTTTTATGTAGTGCACATTTAAGTGTCGTTATACCGACGGCGGAAAAAGCATCGCTATTGCGACGGATGCCTCCAAACGTCGCAATTGCGACACTTAGACATTGTGTCGCACTTGCGACGTTTGGAGGCATTCGTCGCAATAGCGACGTTTTGGGGCATAGTGTCGCAATTGCGACGTCTTCCTCCAAACGTCGCAATTGCGACACTTTGTCTAAGTTTCGGTATTGTGACACTTTTCTATAAACGTCGGTATAGCGACAGTTTCAGGCGAGATTGAAAAAAATTAGGGAAATTTCCGACATTTGGTCAAAAGCGTCGGAACCAAGTGTCAGAATTTCCCCCAAATGTAGTAGTGGCTTATCTTTGAGTGGTAGTGGCACAAGATCTTACCTTCACATATGGCCTCATGATTATCTTTTTAGTCATAAATCTCAGTTGAATGATGGAACTTTCACATTATATAAATTCGTCATTGATAAGGTATGGTCACACTCTTATACGTGAATTTCTGGAATGGTCAATTCAAATATTATATCTCATGTTCATACCTTCGTTCTATCTTTCAATGATATCGTCCTCGTCAAGGCTTAAAGCTTCATTATTTGGTCCTTCAAATTCAACAACTATCATTGTGGAAGTTATTCAAACATGATTACCTTGTTCTGCAACAAAATTCCAGTGTTAAGATCATATTTAGAAAAGTGCTTCTATTCATTTCAGTTTCCCCACTAGAATCTCAGCCTCAAGGATTAATGCCTTAGATTTTTCATTTGATCTGTGATTCGTCATTAATACGGTATATTTTGTGATGAATGAGTTTATTCTGGGTAAAAATGTGAAGATGGGTAACACTTTTGTGAGAATCAAGGGCGGAAAATGTTTTTCCTCAATAGTTCAGCCGAACATTCGTCAAAGTTCAACCGAAATATTCAAGATTTTGGCCAAACTTTCGAAATTAGTTCGGCTGAACTCATTCTGTCGTTTACATTGACGGTGTACCGATGGCAATTGCAAACATATTTTTGGCCGGATATTGAAAAACCGGCTAAAAGTTCGGTCGAACTAATAGTTCGACCGAACTATTAGTTCATCCGGACGTTTAAAATAGTTCAGCTGAACTATTATTTTATAAATATATAGCCCGCAAACTGTTGCAGTTTTCTTGTTCACATATGTCTCGTGTTATGAGGTCTTGTTCATTGATTTTAGTTGATTTGGTGTCTCACGCAACGAGGTCTTGTTCATTGATTTTAGTTGATTTGGTGTTGCGCCACGAAAAGGAGGGGAGTTTTTTTTATTTGTGCCTCGACGCTAAGGTAAATTTTATTAATTTTGTTATTTTTTGTAATTATCTTTTGTTGGTTTCTTTTTTAATTTTATTTTTTTTGTTCGCAGGAATTTGGTTGTCTTCCACGACCTCTTCAGCGTCTTCAGGAATTTCCTAGGTTTGTTTATGAATTTTTGCAACTTTCTACGTATGTATCATGAATTTCTTGCTGCCTTTGCATTGAAAATTCATTCCAATCAAAAAAATGTCGACAAGCAAGAAAACTCATCCCATTCAAGAAATCTGCACCGACAAGCGATACACACTAGTTTGTTTTAATTAATTAATTTGTAATATAGATTAAATATTGTATCTAGAATTGATTCTAACAATCCGGTGGGATGTATATGCTTTATGTATGCTTTATGTTTGTATTCAGTCTGTATTCTGTGAGCTTTCTATTTTTTTTGTCCCTTTCTGTTCACCATATTATGTTTGCATTCAGTTCGCCTTTATCTAGATATGCATTTTCCTGACCATGACCCATTTAGTCAGTTAGCCTAGAAAAGACAAAGTGGATGTCATGATCTCCAACTGTTTTGTACAGAATAAATATTCCACCTTTTCATGATATTTTCATGAATTTAAGCCTCTGTAAAAAAAGATAATATTTCTTATCATTTCATAACTTCCTTCAAAAAAGATAATATTTCTTATCATATCAAAATTTCATGAGTTGATCATCCCTAGAAAAGACAGCATGGCTGTCATGATCTCTGATTGTTTTGCACATAATAAATATTCCACCTTTTCATGATTTTTTAATGAATTTAAACCTCTGCAAGAAAGATAATATTTTTTATCATATCAGAACTTCCTTCAAAAATGATAATATTTCTTATCATATCAGAATTTCATGAGTTGATCATCCCTAGAAAAGACAGAGAGGCTGTCATGATCTCCGACTATTTTGAACAGAATAAATATTCCACCTTTTCATGATATTTTCATGAATTTAAGCCTCTACAAAATGGATAATATTTCTTATCATATTAGAAATTCCTTCAAAAATGATAATATTTATTATCATATCATAATTTCATGAGTTGATCATCCCTAGAAAAGACAGAGTGGTTGTCATGATCTCCAACTGTTTTGCACAAAATAAATATTCCACCTTTTCATGATCTTTTCATGAATTGAAGCCTCTGCAAAAGAGATAATATTTCTTATCATATCAGAACTTCCTTAAAAAAAGACAATATTTCTTATCATATCATAATTTCATGAGTTGATCATCCCTAGAAAAGACAGAGTGGTTGTCATGGTCTCTGATTATTTTGCACAAAATAAATACTCCACCTTTTCATGATCTTTTCATGAATTTAAGCCTCTGCAAAAAAGATAATATTTCTTATCATATCATAATTTCATGAGTTGATCATCCCTAGAAAAGACAGAGTGGCTGCCATGATCTCCAATTGTTTTGCACAAAATAAATATTCCACCTTTTCATGATATTTTCATGAATTTAAGCATTTGAAAAAAAAAGATAACATTTCTTATCATATCAGAACTTCCTTCAAAAAATATAATATTTCTTATCATATCAAAATTTAAGCCTCTTCAAAAAAGATAATATTTCTTGAACTTCCTTCATGATATCTATGGTTCCTCACCTTCATTCAATATTGGGTAAAAGGTCATGGTATTACCTTAATTTCTATTCTAATTCCCTTTCCTAACTTTGATTTTCCTTTTGACCTTTGAGATAAACCCAATCATTAAATATGATAGCAATCCCTTCTAGGGAACTTAGTATGGGTTGCTTAGTGGTTTCCAATCCTTATGATGATGTGAGGTGGTGTTTCAAACATGGGAGTAACTTGTGTTTGCATGTGATGCTCACAGGCCATGGTTTCTTTTGTGGGTTATAGACGACTTAGTTCTACCTCCTAAGATAAACATTCAAAAAAACTTCCCTTTATTCCTTAAAGTCAAAATAGATCTATACTAAGGATTACTCTTTATACGCATGTCTACCATATAAATTCTAACGATAATTAATCACATATGTGTTAAAGTAGAATATGAAATAAGCCGTTTTTACACTTGGCTTGGCTCTTAGGTACATAGATGGGTGGGTTTGGGAATGTGGTTCACATGAAAAGTAATAGGGATGGATTTAGTGGAAACCTTTTAGAAGATCAGGACTCAAACAATGAGAGAGAGAGAGAGAGAGAGAAAAAAAACCTTTTATATTCAATGTAAAACACATGCATTAACATATAATTGTGATATTTTCCCTTATTTCCAACTTATTCCATCCCTCTAGAAAAATCCCTTTTAATGAAGCAAATATATCCATATTGATCCACTGATATTTGTTCACCAACAACTATTCCATTTTGGACTTATATATTTGAAAACTATGCTCATTGAATTTATGCATCTATATCTTTAAGCTACTCAACTATTTTATTACACCATAGGAATTATTTCTATATATCTCCTATTTTAATGGGTTCTATCACATTTCGAGAAAAACACATTAGCCATAAAAGTTTCCCATTGAAACCAAAAGTGATTTGATACAAAACATAGGTTTTAACCTTGTATAGTTAATTGTTTCAAATATATTCTTAATAAAATGAAAAATATTCAATGTAAAACACATGCATTAACATATAATTGTGATATTTTCCCTTCTTTCCAACTTAATGGACATCCTTCTAGAAAAAATCCTTTTAATGAAATAGATATATCCATAGTGATCCACTGATATTTTGTCATCAACAACTATTACATTTTGGACTTTTATATCTCAAAACTATGCTCATTGAATTTATGCATCTATATCTTTAAACTACTTGAAACTAATTTATTACACCATAGGAATCATTTCGATATATCTCCCATTTTAATGGGGTGTATCACATTTCGAGAAAAACACATTAGCCATAAATGTTTCCCATTGAAACCAAAAGTGTTTTGATACAAAACATAGGTTTTAACCTTGTATAGTTAATTGTTTCAAATAGATTTTTAATAAAATGAAAAATATTCAATGTAAAACATATGCACATTAACATATAATTGTGATATTTTCCCTTATTTCCAACTTAGTGAACATCCTTCTAGAAAAATCCATTTTAATGAAGTAGATATATCCATAGTGATCCACTGATATTTGTTCACAAACAACAATTCCATTTTGGACTTTTATATCTCAAAACTATGCTCATTGAATTTATGCATCTATATTTTTAAACTACTTGAAAATATTTTATTACACCATAGGAATAATTTCAATATATCTCCCATTTTAATGGGGTGTATCACATTTCAAGAAAAATACATTAGCCGTAAAAGTTTCCCATTGAAATCAAAAGTGATTTGATACAAAACATAGGTTTTAACCTTATATAGTTTAATTGTTTCAAATAGATTTTTAATAAAATGAAAAATATTCAATGTAAAACACATAGTATTTAGAAACAAAAAGTAATTTGATACAAAACATAGGTCTTAACCTTATATAGTTAATTGTTTTGAAAATAGATTCTTAACAAAATGAAAAATATTCAATATAAAACACATGCACATTAACATATAATTGTGATATTTTCCCTTCTTTCCAACTAGTCCATCCTTCTAGAAATATCCCTTTTAATGAAGCAAATTTATCCATAGTGATCCACTGATATTTTTTCACCAACAACTATTCCATTTTGGACTTATATATCTCAAAACTATGCTCCTTGAATTTATGCATCTATATCTTTAAACTACTTGAAACTATTTTAGTTCACCATGGGAATCATTTCAATATGTCCCAGTTTAATGGGGTGTATTACATTTCACGAAAAAACACATTAGCCATAAAAGTTTCCCATTGAAAAAAAAAGTGATTTGATACAAAACATAGGTTTTAACCTTATATAGGTAATTGTTTCAGATAGATTCTTACTTTAAAATGAAAAAATTCAATGTAAAACACATGCATTAACATATAATTGTGATACATTCCCTTATTCCAAACTTAGTGGACATCCTTTTAGAAAAATCCCTTTTAATGTAGCAGATATATCCATAGCGATCCACTGATATTTGTTCACAAACAACTATTCCATTTTTGGCTTTTATATCTCAAAACTATGCTCATTGAATTTATGCATCTATATTTTTAAACTACTTGAAACTATTTTATTACACGATAGGAATCATTTCGATATATATCCCATTTTAATGGGGTTTATCACATTTCAAGAAAAAACACATTAGCCATAAAAGTTTCCCATTGAAACCAAAAGTGATTTGATACAAAACATAGGTTTTAAACTTATATAGGTAATTGTTTCTTGAATATATTTTATATCTCAAAACTATGCTCATTGAATTTATGCATCTATATTTTTAAACTACTTGAAACTATTTTATTACACCATAGGAATCATTTTGATATATCTCCCATTTTAATGGGGTTTATCACATTTCGAGAAAAACACATTAGCCATTAAAGTTTCCCATTGAAACCAAAAGTAATTTGATACAAAAAAGAAAAAACACATTAGCCATAAAAGTTTCCCATTGAAACCAAAAGTGATTTGATACAAAACACATGTTTTAACCAAGTATATAGTTAATTGTTTCAAATAGATTCTTAATAAAATGAAAAAAATTCAATGTAAAACACATGAATTAACATATAATTGTTATATTTTCCCTTCTTTCCAACTTAGTGGACATCCTTCTAGAAAAATCCCTTTTAATGAAGCAGATATATCCATAATGATCCACTGATATTTGTTCACAAACAACTATTCCATTTTGGACTTTTATATCTCAAAACTATGCTCATTGAATTTATGCATCTATATTTTTAAACTACTTGAAACTATTTTATTACACCATAGGAATCATTTCGATATATCTCCCATTTTAATGGGGTCTATCACATTTCAAGAAAAACACATTAGCCATAAAAGTTTCCCATTGAAACCAAAAGTAATTTGATACAAAACATAGGTTTTAACCTTATATAGTTAATTGTTTCAAATATATTCTTAATAAAATGAAAAATATTCAATGTAAAACACATGCACATTAACATATAATTGTGATATTTTCCCTTCTTTCCAACTTAGTGGACATCCTTCTAGAAAAATCCCTTTTAATGAAGCAGATATATCCATATTGATCCACTGATATTTGTTCACCAACAACTATTCCATTTTGGACTTATATATCTCAAAACTATGCTCATTGAATTTATGCATCTATATCTTTAAACTACTCAACTATTTTATTTCACCATAGGAATCAATTCGATATATCTCCCATTTTAATGGGTCTATCACATTTCGAGAAAAACACATTAGCCATAAAAGTTTCCCATTGAAACCAAAAGTAATTTGATACAAAACATAGGTTTTAACCTTATATAGTTAATTGTTTCAAATAGATTCTTAATAAAATGAAAAATATTCAATGTAAAACACATGCATTAACATATAATTGTGATATTTTCTCTTCTTTCCAACTTAGTGGACATCCTTCTAGAAAAATCCCTTTTAATGAAGCAGATATATCCATAGTGATCCACTGATATTTTTTCACCAACAACTATTGCATTTTGGACTTGTATATCTCAAAACTATGCTCATTGAATTTATGCATCTATATCTTTAAACTACTTGAAACTATTTTATTACACCATAGGAATCATTCCGATATATCTCCCATTTTAATGGGGTGTATCACATTTTGAGAAAAACACATTAGCCATAAAAGTTTCCCATTGAAACCAAAAGTGATTTGATACAAAACATAGGTTTTAACCAAGTATATAGTTAATTGTTTGAAATATATTCTTAATAAAATAAAAAATATTCAATGTAAAACACATACACATTAACATATAATTGTGACATTTTCTCTTCTTTCCAACTTAGTGGAAATCCTTCTAGAAAAATCCCTTTTAATGAAGCAGATATATCCATAGTGATCCACTGATATTTGTTCACCAACAAATATTTCATTTTGTACTTATATATCTCAAAACTATTCTCATTTTTTCCCAAAAACGTTTTTTTGGGGAACTACCCCTGAACACCTGTGTGTGGGGAATTTTTCGTCTATATGAAACCCTAAAGTGGGGGTCCTTTCCACCCATTTAATGCCCACCACTATGCTTAGAAAAATATATAGTGCATGGGGTTATTCACATAAAGAATATAACACATACCAAACATCCAATAATTCTCCTTAATGTGACCATCAATGTTGCAATGGTTAGAATTATTTCTACTACCCTTGCATGGATGTGTAGTGGCTATTTTATTCTTATCCTCCTATTTCCATTTCTTATTCCCCTCCTTCAAAGCTTCTTGGTGCTATTTTTTCTTCAAACCACTGAAGTGCCATTTATTTTGGCCTAGATGGTTTCTAGATAATGTGCGTATACACATGGCTCATACATTATCCTTAGCTTGGAAAGAGTCACTTGTTTTTGTAGATGGTTATATAGACCCCATATACTTAAGGAGTACATTTGGGCCCTTGGGAAATATATCCAATAATATGACCATATTTTTGAACTTAGTACACTCTTATACACCCTTATGTCTATGTAAAGTAGTGTGAGTGATTCCACGGGTCCTCTACACACTTCATAGGGTATAATTGGGATAGGTAGTGTTAACTTCTATAATTTCTATAGGCAGAGTCTATAAAGGGCCAGGTAGCTTCTGGATCTCATCTTTTATGAAAGGTGACATATCCAGTAAATGCCCCTACAGTCAATCTTTGGAATAGATCTAAATAGAAGTTCTTCATTTTAATATCCATAAAACACAACCACTTTAAGGCAAATTGTGTACATGTGTCATTTCTCCCATAAATTCTTAGGCAAAGTTTTTAAAGCATACATTTCATGTTGACTTTCTCCCATTAACTTTAAAGCATTTTTTTTGTAAGTGCATAAAATAACTTTGCAAACCATGTAAATGTCACTTCTCTCAAGCTTTAAGGCCTAAAAATTGAACCTAAAGTGGCTGGACTCTCATAGGATTTTGAAATTCCATAGGATTTTAGTCTCTCTGTTGAGTGTTAACTTCTACAAGTTCTAAATGCAGAGTCTGTAAAAGGCTAGGCAACCTCTAGATCTCATATTTTCTCAAAGGTGACATATCCAGTAAATGCCCCTACAGTCAATCTCTGTAATAGATCTAAATAGAAGTTCTTCATTTTAATATCCATAAACCTTAACCACTTTAAGGAAAACTGTGTACATGTGTCATTTCTCCCATAAATTCTTAGGAAAAGTTTTTAAACCATACATGTCATGTTGGCTTTCTCCCATTAAATTTAAAGCATGTTTTTTGTAAGTGCATAAAATAATTTTGCAAACCATGTAAATGTTATTTCTCTCAAGCTTTAAGGCCTAAAAATTGAACCTAAAGTGGTTGAACTCTCATAGGATTTTGAACTTCCATAGGATTTTAGCCTGTCTGTTGAGTGTTAACTTCTACAAGTTCTAAAGGCAGAGTCTGTAAAGAGCTAGGTAGCCTCTGAATCTCATCTTTTCTCAAAGGTGACATATCCAGTAAATGCCCTTATAGTCAATCTCTGTAACAGAGCTAAATATAAGTTCTTAATTTTCATATCCATAAACCACTACCACTCTAAGGCAAACCTTGTACATGTGTCATTTCTCCCTTCTCCCATAAAATTTTAGGCAAACTTTAAGGCATGTGTCATTTCTATTCCATTTCTCCCACAAACTCATAAAAGTGTGACTTTTGACATAACTAGTTGTTTAGTATAAAATTCATTTCTCCCACAAACTAAAGGCTTCCTCCCATTAATTCTAGATGTGAATTCTACCATAAAATTTTTAAGTCAAACTTTAAGATAAACCATGCACATGTCATTTATCTCATGCACATGTGTCATTTCTCCCATGCATTTGCAATAAATGTCAATTTAATATATATTTTTATTGAATTTGTTTTTTTTTCCAGGGATTAAAAACCACTAAATATGGTTGAAAAATGGAAATTATGCATAGATGTTTCTTTCTATCCCAATCTGGGGAAAGCAGTGATTACATATGTGATTTTCAATATTGCGACTAGCAAAGTCGTCCAAAGGAAAATGAATATACCAGGAAGAACAACAAACAATGAGGCATATTATATTGGATTGATAGAAGGCTTGGGAACAACTATGGAGTATGGATCAAATGGAATTGTAGTTTTCACCAATTCTGAACTTGTGTGCAACCAGATGAATGGTGTGTACCAAGTTAAGAAGGAGAGGCTAAAAGAACTGCATGGAATAGCAAACAATATTGTTAGCCAATTTCAATTTTTTAGTATAAGGCATTGTACAAATGTGAATAAGATGTCTGCTGATTTATTGCGTGGGGAAATGAAAATTTAGGATTCATCTATCAAAGATGAATTAATAGATGAATCAAAATTATACGGGGCAATGCCAATGCAAGATTCATCTCTCAAAGATGAATTAGTTTTGAGACACTCTTCTTCAAAAATTCAAGATTCATCTCTCAAAGATGAATTAGTTTTGAGACACTCTTCTTCAAAAATTCAAGATTCATCTCTCAAAGATGAATTAGTGTTGAGACGCTCTCCTTCAAAATTTATTGATGGACATTGTAACATATCTTGGATATGTGTGTGTTTTGTACTTATAAATGTGTCTTTTTTAATGACCATGTGTTTTTTTCAATTATATACCAAGTGTGCCCCCACCAAACCATGTAAAACGCAACTTGGTGAACTTCACATTTCTATAAAATTAAAATGCGGGGACTTCAACAAATTTTTGTTTAAATGGAGTTTCACTTCTTTTTAATGACAATGTGTTTTTTTCAATTTTATACCAAGTGTGCTCCCACCATGTAAAGTGCAATTTGGTGAACTTAACATTTTTATATATTTTTTTTGCTTAAATCAAGTTTCACACATGTTCAATTAGTGCTTTGAAAGTTGTGTTTTACATAATTTGTGTACACTAAATTACATTAATTTTCTGAAATTGAATTTTAATTTATTTTAAATTAGTCATTTAAAAAAATAATTGTAAATGTCCACCGTAGATATATATATCATGGAGGATGAACGACGAAGATCAACAGAATCCCATATCTCTACGAGAGAGGGGGATCAGGGATCGAGGGATGTTCATGGTATTTAAATATAATCTTAAATCTCCATACATATACATACATGTGTGTACATATAGAATTGATTTTTTATCAACTTTGTGAGTTAAATTAGTTGTTAATAAGTTTCATTTTTTATTTTTTAGGAGCTAAGAGGAGAAGGGTCTCTACTCCATCAATGGAGCATGCCCATGGTTCACCCAATCGTGGTATGGTTCATGTAATTTAATCAATGAATATGTACATGCATTTATATGTATGAATGTATTTTTCAATTGATTATAAATTAATATTTGTTTATGAAGCTTCTCTCTCGTCTCGAGAGGTTGGTGGTGGTTCAAATCCCCTTAGAGGGCCATCAATTAGTGCTAGCAGGTTGCGTGAAGGTGGTGATATTTATTCCCCCATAGGCAAATCAACGGATAGTCATGTTGGTTCTCAGCAGGGTTGTTCTGGTTCTCAACAGTCTCAGGGTGGGCAAGATGCTAGCCAACCACATCGAGGTGGCCATCAATTTGAATATTTTTTCATTCAATTTGTACAAATTTGTTTACATGTGTTTTTTCTAATATACAAAATTTTATATATTGATGCAGAAGATGAAAATGCTCCAAATGTTGGTAAAAAAAGACGTAGGGAAAAATGATTCATTTAAGAAGAAGGTTATCCACCCACCACGACTTATCCGACTGACATTTCCAATATACCTTGGGAAAGAAACACACGGCAATGCACCTTAGAAAGGTGTCAACATCTTCATGCAAAGTTGCAGAGAGATCTCGTGGCTTTGACTCTACTTGCTGAGAGACAAAGCTTGGAAATAGTTACACACTCTTTAGGCGAACTAGTATATGTGTATCGAAAGCTTGGGCTAACCATTGATACTTTTGTAGAAGTCATGAGAAAAATAAAGGAAACAGTGATGGGTCCCGATAAATGGGAGATTGTTAAAAAAAGAGTTACAACGACAATGGAAAAGTCTATGTTTAATTTCAAAGAAGGGCCAAAAAGAAAGATGCTGAAGGTGCAATATTTCAAGCACCCTGATATAGCTCACTATTTATATGATAGAAACCTTACGGCCTATGGAAGACTCCCATGGAACGACGAGGTTACGCTTTATTTTTTTCAAAATTATTATGCAGAATTCTTTTTGCAAATGAAACCCAATTATAATGACCTTCCCTCTGAATATTTTGGTCTTGGGAAAGGTCGATTGTGTGACCGTAGAGGCGCTAGGCATGATGCTGAGTTGCCTCATCCTGAGCCACCATTGGTTAGTCAACCTTTTCATGTCGAACTTTGCGGTCAGATATGGAAGCCACTTCTCAAATTAGTTGAGAAGTAAGGGATGCCATCATCGACAATGTTCATAGTGGATTGGGTGGAGTCGATGTTTGTCTGAATCGATAAAGAGCACATGAGAATGCACGCGCTAATTTTGTGTATTATACAGATGAAGAGATTGATAACATGAGTGTTGAAGATCTCAAAACATATGCAAAGAATTGTCGCAATGGTTGGCATGACCTAATTGTTCATGAGGAAGAGGGCATGGGAACAGTATGTGTTAATGGTTAGGGTTCAATTATTTTAACACATGTACAATTTGTAATAAATACATATATACATACATTTATTTGTATACATTAATCTAACAAAAATGTATCATTATATGTTAACACCATTTGCAGTTGTCACGCTTGATGAATGAAGAAAATGTTAATATCATGTTCGGAGCCTCTGGTTCAAACAATCAAGATGGGTCTCACCATCAAGATATGTTGGCAAATGTTAGTGTTTTTTAAGTGATATTTTTAAAATAAATAATTGTGCACACATGTACATGTACATATATATAATAAAAAGTTTTAACATATTCCGATTCTGTCCAATGTTTTTGGGATGGCAGTACCTTCTTATTCCTTGGGAGATGTACCTTCTACTTCCTTAGGAGATGTGCCAGATCCACAACAACAAATATGGACAATTTTTCACTTTTAAAATTTATGTTTTTAAGTTATATATTCCACCTCAAAAAGTTCCATTAAAAAATGAGATATATCTATATCTTGAGTTATTTAAATTTTTTGAATTTTAGGTTTTTGGAGATTTTCTTTCTGAACCACTCTTAGGAGATGTGCCAAATCCACCAGCACAAGTATTCAATTTTTCACTTAAATATATATATGTTTTTAAGTTATAAGTTATAAATTGAAGTTTAAAAGTTTTATTATAAATTGAGATCTAGAGATTTTGAGTTATTTTAATTTTTTTGAATTTTAGGTTTTTGGAGATTTTCTTTTGGAGCCTCTCTTAGGAGATGTGCCAAATCCACCAGTAGAAGTATTCAATTTTTCACTTAAATATATATGTTTTTAAGTTATAATTTATAAATTGAAGTTTAAAAGTTTTATTATAAATTGAGATCTTGATCTTGAGTTATTTTATACTTTTAAATTTTTTGAATTTTAGGTTTCTATAGAGGATTTCTTTTCTCCACGGACTCTAGCAATGGAGATAGGAACATCCACACCATTTCAACCATTTGAACAAGTTGTCTAACTTTTTTTTTAATATTATTGAAAATAAGTTTATATATACATGCATTTTCATTTGAAAATTTTTAATATATATATATAACTGTACATGTATATTGTACAGTTTACTGTTGGAGATGTTCCCATGGGGGAAGTTGTAGCAGACGAGCAACAAATGGAGAGGGAACCTCATGAGGTATTGCATGATTTTTTTTTTTTTTATATTTTTTTTTTTACATGAAGTTCTATATATTCTCACTCAATTTTAAAACATCAAATTTTAATGTTTGTACACATTGTGTACAGGTTCCCCATGCTTCGTAGGATAGCTCGCGGATTAAGACTTTGCTGGGAAAGACACTAAATCCTTCTGTATTTGATGGATGATGCACATGCACATGTGCAACATTATATTTTCAATAGATTTCTAGTCTTAAATTTACTTTTTTATATATTATCTAGATGCAGTCATATATAACTTGATACTTGATACTTGTGAGATCTACAAATTTTGGACATATTTTATGTGAACTACATTTGGTACATGTGAATGTGATATATAATGTTTTTAAAACTTAAGTTTTGGATGGTTGAACTACATTTGGCATTGAAGTAATGTTACAGTGTTATATATAATTTTTTTTTGTTTGTAAAACTCAAGTTTTGGATGGTTGAACTACATTTGGCATGTGATGTGAAGTAATGTTGTGTTAAAAATAATTTGTTTTGTTTTTAAAGTGTTATGGTTGAACTACAGTTGGCATGTGAACTAATGTTACTTTATACTTGATACTTGTGATCTATAATGTTTTGTTTTTAAAACTCAAGTTTTGATACTTGTGATCTATAATGTTTTGTTTTTTAAAAGTTTTGATACTTGTGATCTATAATGTTTTGTTTTTATTTGTAGAATCTGGATTATCCACAGTATCATAAAGCAATTTTCAACATTTCGAATCCCAATGGGGATCCATCTTTAGGACGAGAAATGAATGAAGAATTAAAAAAAAATTAAAAAATTTATTATTTAAATTAAATTAAAAACTTAAAAAATTTTGCAATAATAAAATAAAATTTATTTTTAACATAATTTGTTGTCGGCTCCTCTCATCATCATTAGCCTTCACTATTTATACCTTGATCTCTTGTGACCTTCTTTCATTTTTCATTCATTTCTCGTCTTGAAGATGGATCCCCGTTGGGATTCGAAATGTCGACAATTGTTTTATGATACTGTGGGTAATCCGGATTCTACAAATAATGACAACCACCGAAGTTTGAGAACCATAATTTTTTTTGTTTTTAGAACACAAGTTTTGGATAGTTGAACTAGATTTGGCATGTGAAGTAATGTTGTGTTATAATTTGTTTTGTTTTCAAAACTTAAGTTTTGGATGGTCAAGAACTACATTTGGAATGTGATATAATGTTAAATGTTTTTATTGGATAGTTGAACTACAATTGGCATGGCATGTGAATTAATGTTGTGATATAATCTAAAAGTTTTTAAAACTCAAGTTTTGGATGGTTGAACTACATTTGGCATGTGATTATGATATTATGTTTTGTTTTTAAAATTCAAGTTGTTGTTTTCCAAACAAAAAAAAATTCACACGAATATATGTACAAGTAGAAATGATTTTACACATGTTTGAATATATATGTTAAAACAATTGAAGTACAATACATATTGATATATATATATATATATATATATATAATAATAAGATTCTAGGTATTCTTAGATGTGTTGAAAACAATCATAAAATTTTAAAAATGCAATCTATAATGTATATATATCCAGTACGTGAAACATTTTTCATCAATGCATGTATAGAAAAGCTACTTTCAGTTAATTCCATTCTAGAACATATATATCACATGGGAAAACTACTTGAACAATTAATTTCATTCTAGAGTTCATATATATATAGATATCCAATATGTGCAACATTTTTCATCAATGCACATAGAAAAGCTACTTTTAGTTAATTTCCTAGAACAGATCTGACCATTGAATGGACAAATTTTGTACTATTTTCTATCAGGAATAGAGATGTGGGTCAAATCCCACCAAAAGTCAGAGAAGTGCTCCAATTCTCTTGTCTGAAAGGAATCTTCATACAAAACTATACCGTGGATGATTTATTTACATTGTGGATACTTTTTACCAAAAAATCCCACGGGAAAAACTGGTCACATTCAGTCTGTGTATATATCCAGTACGTGCAGCATTTTTCATCAATGCACATAGAAAAACTACTTTCAATTTATTTCATTCTAGAACATATATATTCCATGCAACATTTTTCATCAATGCACATAGAAAAACTACTTTCAGTTAATTTCATTCTAGAACATATATATTCAGTACGTGAAAAATATATACGTGAACATATATATTCTAGAACACACACACATATATATATCCAATACATGCAACATTTTTCATCAATGCATGTATAGAAAAGCTACTTTCAGTTGATACTAGTGTGCATGTACCAAAACAATTTGTACATGTGCAAACACTTGCATAAATAACATAACAAGGCAGCTCAATTTTTAGTTGAGTTCTGGAAGTTATAAAACATGAATCCAAAGAGAAGAAATTATTGGGTAGTTCAATTAAAAAAAATTCCAATGGAATGCCATCTTCAATGATCTGTTCATGATCGGATTTTGACATTTTCCATTTCTTAATTTTCATTTTTTTCCTTGATTTAACCTCTATCAACTTTACGCATGTTGCACACACCAAGTAACTATATTGACAACTTATGACATCAGGTTCATAGTCTTCAAAGTAAAAAAAAATCTCCACTTTGATTAGTTTGTCTGAAAAAATAACCTTTCAGTATAATAGATCCTCTTTCATATGGAAACCCGTGATCATTATAGTTTTCTACTAATTTCATTTTTTTTTCAATGCAACAATACTTCACATTTTCATCATTGTCAGTAGGTGCAATTACAACAAAAACATCTCCTACACAATAAAACAAACTTAACAAACTTATGTATTTAAATTTATTTCTAGATCTTTATCATTTGAAAGCAATTCAAATATTACCTTCTCTAACAAGATCAGAAACTTGATCACCATTAGATGATATTGTAGTCTCCGCTTTTTGCATTTCTTCAAACATTGCAATAGAAATTTTTCCCTTTGTATTTAGCTCTGTATGTTTCCAATATTTTACATACATTTTGTTTTCACAAACGTCATTGGATTCTGTGTTGTCTATGCAGACATGACAAAAACAAGAATATTTTCTTTTATCCAATGCAAACACATTTCTGGACAACTTTGTTTTAATTGAATGCAATTTTTGAGTCCCTTTTATTGTTTCAACGTCATTTCCAATTGATTTATCTACATCTTCAATCCCAATATGCCAAAAAAACCTTTATATGGAAAATTCAAATAATAATGTAAATATGATATCAAAATACCATCAAAGATAATCATTTTGATAAATGTACACTATTTAAAATTAGATATCCAATAAAAATTAAATTGAATGTACCTTCGCACTTCCCTTGATCGGTTAGTCTCATGGCTTAGAGAAGTGATGCACCATTGAACAACTTCTTTAGCGTCCACAAGTCGGTTTGCAGAGAGGTTCATTTGATATCTTCGAAGTGCTCGTTTTATGCATGCCCCTGCACCATCATGTTCTCCTTTTCCATGGCCAATCTTAAAGAAATTCCAACAATGTTTAATGCAGGTTTTCTTATGAAGAAAACACAACCAAAAGAATGATTGTGCAGATTTGAATTGACCTGCACATCCATCTGACCATATCCAATGTTCATTGAATGTTATTCCACGACTTTGCAAGGAATCATAAATCTTTCCAAAACAGTGTTGTACAAAATATGTATCATGTGTACGATCGTCACTAATATAAAAGTGATATTATTTAATAACATGTTGATTTTCACTGGTGCTTTCTATATGATCGACATTTTGTTTAGCATGTCTATATAGAATATGGACGAGCATGGAGACTTGGTTAGAATGATAGTATTCACTTAGAATTTATTTTTGTGGAACAAATGTATAGTTTTCTGCAAAATCAATTACTGACAAAATGGTCCCTGGTGGAAAAAATTCACGGGATTTTTTGAATTACAAGTCTTGCCATCGAGCTCAATGGGAATGCTTGGTGTATTTATAAACTTCTGCCTCAAACTTTCTCAAAAAGTCTATCACAAAAATTTCTTCTTCTCGTAATTCAATTCTTTTAGCACTATTTCCACCTTGAATCGATGTATGGATATATTCATATCTCTTCCATTTCACTTTCATGTTGGAAAATGATTGATCATTTATATCAATACGATATTTTTTTTTAAATTTAGTCAAATTTCCACAATCATTGCATTTTTTTCCACCAACACATTTCTTTTCATAAAATATTTCATCGCTTTTTCTTTCACATATAATTTGAGATATGAAATCACAGATAGTGGAAGGAGGAGGTGAATTCTTCCAAAATTTTCTACCAAAATTAAGGAATGTTTCATAAGATAACTCAAATTCCACATGATAACGACAACGATAAGTGTCGCGTACGGTGATAGGTTTTACATACCATGGTTTTTGTTGAACAAAAACACTGATTGAGACATGAATTTCACAATTCTCTTCTTTGAACTTGTTGAACAATGCTATCTGAGTGGTTTCCAAGAAATGTTTTTCATGTTCTTTGTACTGATTTTGTTCTATTCTTCTTCGCATCACATGTTTTGGAGTTGGAAAAACACGCGAATTTTTCTTCCAATATTCATATATTATTTTTTTAACATTTTCTCCAAGTCTATCTTTGTATGGTTGCCTAAAAATAGCTCTCCAACAAGCGAGTTCATCATTTACATCTATTTGCAACCGAAATTTCCGATGTTTGTGCAAAGTTTTTTGTGAGGTTCCTAATGCGCGTGCCATAGATTTTACCAAGCGATTCTCTTTAGTATTTGATAAAACCACTACCATATGTATTTCTCTACGTACAAATGAAACATTATTCTGTCTAGATCTTCTAATTGAATTTATAGCACTATTTATATTTTGTATCACATTTTTCTTCATTTTTTTATCTTTGGTTGATTTTCGAATACCCAATAAAGTTGTAGCTTCTTTTAATTTCCTTAATGATAGGAGACCTTTCAACATTTGGGCTTGAACTGTCACATTTTCATTTATGAAGTACATATAAAAAATGTGGTTAACATGATATTGTATAATATGGTCAGCTCTTTTATCTCCATATGTGTGAGTGTCAACATTTTCTAACATCTAATCATCGACATTGATTTCATCTGTACATATTCAAATGAATAGTACATAATAAGTTTATATATTCAATAAATAACTAAATTAATAAATATGTATAATTTCAATAATACGTGCATGTGTTCAACATATGTGTGTGTGTGTGTGTGTGTGTGTGTACATACCTTGTGATTCAATTTCTTCATTTGAATTTCTTTCAACATTTTCACCATCTTTAATCATTGATTCAATATCTCTTTCACTTTCTCTTTCAAAATTTTGTATCTCATCATTAATGTTTTGAGGAATATCTCTCTATGTTTACATTGCAAAATATTTTTCAAATTAGTTCATCAAATAAAAATTAAGCTTCACATTTTACACTAGGAAAATTTTAAATATATGAAATTCATAATATTTACATTTACATAACTGCTTCAAATTCTAGTTGAGGTTGATTTTCCACTTCAATATTTGAGAGTGCTTCTATCTTTATTTTGCGAGATTGCCTTGTCTCTTCTCTACATTCCTTAGGGTCTCTTTTTCGATCATATTTTCTCGTACAATTCCTTCGATTTCCCATGATAATAGAGTATGAAGTTCAAAAAATTTCATTCAAAAATTTAGACAAAAACTCAATTAAAAAAAACATCACAAAAGATTTAATTTAAAAAAATATCATTTTAAAAATTTTGCAAAAAATACGTACTTCAATCCAAAACACTTACTTTAAAAAATTCGAGAAAAAAATGTCTTATAAAAATGAAACGGAACTCAAAATATTTCCTTCCAAGTCCTACAAAAAAATTTCATTTAAAAAGTTAGACAAAAACTCATTTTAAAAAATCATTATAAAATATTTACTTCCACCCAAAACACGCACTCTAAAAGAATGTCACTTCAAAAAATGCCTCCAAAAAATGTCCATTGAAAATTAATTCCAACTTCTTAAAAAATGTCACTTTAAAAAATACTTCAAAAAAGCCTCTAAAAAAATATCACTTTAAAAAATACTTCCAAAAAATGTCCAAAAAATGTCCTTTGAATATTAAGCCTAAAAAGAGTCCTTTCAAAATTAAGCCTAAAAGGAGTCCTTTGAAAATTAAGTCCAAATCCATACCTTTAAAAACATTGAAAATTAAGCCCAAATCCATACCTTCAAAAAAAATGAAGCCCAAAAACATCCAAAACCTCCAAGAAATTTCCTTTGAATGTACCTCTAAGAAAATTCATTAAA
The DNA here is from genome assembly GCA_034641835.2 of Pinus albicaulis. Lineage (NCBI taxonomy): Eukaryota > Viridiplantae > Streptophyta > Pinopsida > Pinales > Pinaceae > Pinus > Pinus albicaulis. The sequence continues at coordinate 729,193,362 of CM076578.1, read as the reverse complement.
CCCAAAACAATCCTTTGCAAAAATATCCTTTGAATGTACCTCCAAGAAAAGTCCTTAAACCCAAAAAAATTCTTTGCAAAATCAGACCAAGACCTTTATAAAATCAGACCAAATATGTGAAAATAATGAATGCTTTTGTGGCAATTTATATTTCTGCAAAATGTTTTTTTGGAGGGGCTTCATGGTATTTTCCGACCGATGGAAAATGGGGTAAAATTTCGGCCGAAATTTTATAAAAAATACGGTCGAAATTTTATGTCGTTAGACTTGACGGGCCGTCAGTGCAAAAAACAATTCAGTCGAACTTTTTTTAAGAGTTCGGCCAAACTAACACGTCAGCAATTACGCAAAGCCAAGCTCTGAATACATGTCTTCAACTTTGTACTGATTAAACTCCATGAAACATTCTGAATTAAGTGTCGAAATCAAGACAAGCATTGTCAGAATTCAATCTATTTTCAGGAAATATAACTTTTATGGAATTTCATAAATATTTACTAATTTTAGTTAATTTTGTAATAAAACGGGTGTAAACGATTTCTGAAGGTCATTATCATTCAGTGAAATCATAATTTTGTATCTTCCAATACATTGTAAAAAAAATTGAAAAAATTATGGTGCATTACATTGGTCTGTCGTCTCTAATGGGTAGTTTTTAGATTTTTAGTTTATAACTTATATGTTAAGAAATTTCTTGTGTCGTGAAACATATTCAAAATATCCAGTTTTTTTCATATTGGACTAGTTCAAAAAATTCTAGTAATTAAGATATGCATCCGTTGGCTTTGTAAATATGATGAAATTGAAGTAGACTCTATCTAGATTGTTGTAACACATTTTGTTTCTCAAAAACACAAAGTTTCAAATAATACAACATTGTGTATTAACATGACTTCTTATGAATCCTTTGGTTGTTAAAAAACACACAATCAAAGAAACACTAAGTTGACATATCAAATGTGTATAAAAAAATTCCAAAAAATAAGTAATAGAAAGCTAATAAAATTTCTGACAACTTTTATTTTTATCACAAAATGAAATTCTAAACAGAAAAATTGTTTTGGCTTGCAGAAAGTTGAAGAACAGAAAAAAATGAAAGCTTTTTCTCAAAAAAGGGCAAAAAGTGTAACCCAACTTCACATTTTCACCCAACAACCATGATCAAATTTATTACCATTTTACTACTACCCTTTCCACTACCATTAGCAACTTCTCTAATGAGGCTTCATATAAGCAGAATAATATAAATTCCAATCCCTTGTATGACAAACACTTTAAAATTGCTAGGAAAGTGATCAAAGACGCTCCTAATGAAATCATTAAGCTTCAGAATATAAGTATATACAAAGCTCTCATCAAAAGGAAGAAGAGGTCATATATTAATAATATACAAGACCATCTTCCCCACCTTTCTAAAGTTGTACCCCGGAAATTTTAGTGGAATGTGCTTGTTCATAAAACTACGGATAATCATTCTATCCCCTTCGAAAATTGGGACTACTGTATTCAAAAGTTGTGTGACTCTCTGGACACCATGGGCACCATCTTAAACACTCCTATTATGGAAGATATGTTTTCTCTGTAAGACGTTGAGTGTGGGATTAATAAACTCACTAATGGGAATGCTAAAAATATTAAAGGATACCAAGTTGAAATCTTTAAAATGGGAAGATCTATCCTCATTCCTCATCTCCACAATCTTCTCCATTTGGAAGCAAAGCATGACTTCCCTAATCTTTGGACACAAAGTCTTATTGTGCCTATCTTTAAAAATGGGGACAAAAGTGTTCCCTTTAATCACATGACCAATATAATTAACCACATCCTAGCCAAGCTATATGGGCTCATTTTGGAGAAGAATCTTAGCCTTTGGATTGAAAACCATGGTAAAAGAGCTAAAGATAAAGTTGGTTTTAGGAGACATCACTCAACTATCAACCATCTTGTCACTCTCAGGATTATTGCAGAGGAATGTCGCAATATAAATCTGACCTATTCTGTTGTTTTGTGGACTTTAGAAAATCTTTCGACACTGTTCCTTGAGATAAGCTCTGCGAGAGACTTGAAGACAGCATGGATCCTCCTGAGCTGAGGATTGTTGTGATCCTCCTCTACGAGATTGTCATTTCCAAGCTTAAGACCAACAAATGGTGGTCTAAATATATTAAATGCAATATCGGGGTTAAGCAAGGGTGTCCCCTATTCCCTACCCTTTTTGGAATTTACATCGATAAGCTAGAGAAGTGTTTGGAAACTGTTGGTTGCAAGGGCATCGAGCTTGCTGGTATAATCATTACTCTTCTCCTTCGTGCTTATGATATCATTCTTCTTGCAAATATCCATGATGACCTATGCAAGAAGCTTAGGACTCTTCATGTCTACTTCTCCAAGATGGGTATGACAGTTAATACCGACAAGACTAAAGTTATGATCATTTAATCCAAAAATATCACCCATGGTAGTTTCATCTATGATAACCATTGCTTAGAGTAGGTTTCGTCTTATAAATATTTGGGTATTGACTTTCCTCATCAGCTCAACTGGAATTATAACATTGAGAAAAGGATTATTGGAGGCTGGAAAGCTTATTATGAGCTTGAAAGCAATTGTAAGTTGGTAGATATTTGCATTTGGAGTAAAAAAAGGTTCCTCTTTGAGACTCTCGTCACCCCTATTGTCTTATACGAATGTGAATTTTGGGGTTTTAGTATATCCAGAGAGTCATGGATAAATATTGAGATGATTCAAAATAAATTCATAACCTACAACCTCAAGATCAAGGGAAATACTCCCTATCATATCCTCTCGATCGAAGCTGGCTTGTCCCCCATTGAAAGTACGACTATGTTTAGATATCTAATGTATAAGAAAAATATTTACAACATGGAATCCAAGAGGCTCCCAGAAATTGCTTCTAACTTTAGTCAAAAACCCCACCTTCACCTCAAGCGCGGGTGGCATAAGGATGCCCAGTCTTGGCTCAACCATTGGGGGATTAAGGAGGAGATCATCACATGAAGCAAGGATAGTGTCAAAGTAATTTAAAACATCCAATTTTAAGGACAATTTGTGGGATGATAATGAGTTGGAGGGTAAATGGAACTTAAGATACTATAAGGAGGTGATCAACCCCACCCTTGACAACCATAATTATCTCTTTGTGTTGACCGGAACTAAGAAAAAAATGAACATATCTAGGATAAGAACTAATTCTCATGAGCTTCAAAGAGAAACCGGGCGGTGGTCTACCCCCAAGACTCCTTGGGACGATATAATCTGTCAGATTTGCGATACTAAGAGGGTGGAGGATAAAAAACACTTCCTTCTGAGACTGCTTGACTCTGACTCATATTTGCTCGACTCTGACTCATATTTGCTCTCAATTCCCTAACATCTACCACACTTCCAATATTTTTGAGGTATTAAGTCATCCCAACTATAGTGATTTTGGAATGCTCCTTTCTCTTATTTTTAATCATAGAAACAATATTTTTAAGAATCACAATTAGATTCTTTTTCTTTTCTTGAGGTCCGGTAGACCGCATTGGTCTTAGTGGACGTTAATCATCATCATCATCATCATCATTAATTTCTTAATTTTTTCTTTTGTGGCTATTTTTGAGTTTAAATTTCCTCTAATGTAGTTTAATTAAGCTATATTTAAGTTAAGTGGCACGCGCAACCCTTGTTTATTATTTTTTATTTAAGACAACTACTATAATAATTTGTTCATCATTAATTTTGCATTAATTATATTTTGACTATAAATATTTGTGGACTTTGCATTAGTTATGTTTTGATTATAAATATTTATCTATTTGTTAATGTAAAATATTGGTTGAATATTTTTGTGATATATATATATATATATATATATATATATATATATATATATATACCATTACATTGGTGAAAAAAATTGAAATATTGAATTCAAAATAGGAAAAAAAAACAAAAGGAAAAAAAAATAGAAATGTCAAAATTAAAAGAGAATAAACTGAAATAGAAAAAAGAAGAAAAAAACTTATAACTAATAGAAAAATAAAGAAAAAAAAAACTTATAATTGATAGAAAAAACTAAAACTTATTTCAATTGTTATTTTGTCAAGGCTCTCCTAAATTTGTGAATATTTTTCAACAACTTATATACATTAATGAATATAATACGAGCTTTGATCTATCTTAACTCTGGATCTACTAAGCGCCAAGAGGGGTCAAATCTCTTGAGGTGCAAACATCTTTTAGAGTGAACAAAGATTTCATCCCTTTAGGCGCTTGGTGCAACCAGAGTTAAGATGGATATAAGTTGGTTTAAAGAAAATTAATATTAGTTTTCACTTAGTAGATCCAAAGTTAAGATGGATCTAGGCTGGTTTAAATAAATATTTATTTTTTTTGAAATTTTGACTCTGTAAAATCAACGGTCAATTACAGAGGGTTACACCAACTATACTAATATTCATTCGATGCTAACATCAATTTTCCGCTTTTTTCATACCAAATTAGATACGTTTCATCATCCTCGATGTAGATGTGGGGTTGAATAATTATCAAATTTAATTCATGAAGTAAACCTAATGCCCTCGCACACTAAACTCTCTACTACACTTTGGAAAAAAAAAATTCAAATAATGTGGATTCACTCCCATAAATCAAAAAATTTCAACCTTCCAGTCTAAAGACCCGCGAATTGATTTAGCCTTTCCACTCATTTTTAAGTACTAACCTTAAACTGAAAAGAATGTTTACGATTAGAGATTAGAATGTTCAAAGAAATTTACAAATTACACATAGACCCATAAACCCTAGATTTTTTATCACTCTTGAAATATGTTAAATCCTATATTATTGTAAAAAAATATCAAATACAATAGAAAAGATTGTGAAGATATCCCTTTATTTTCTAAATGGTTAAATAGCGATGAATAAATGTGTGCACCTGAGACAAGTACTTTATTTCTCATCCATAAAAGAGTAGCCTCAACAAAATCTATATATATATATATATATATATATATATATATATATATATATATATATATATATATATATATATATTGGTTTCCTCTCTCTAATCCTAAAAAATACGGACCAAGGAGTAATTACAAAATATCTCAATAAAATTGAGAGGAAAAAAAAGGATGAATGAGGCAAGAGGGTAGCGAATAAAGTGAGGCAGCGGCCATTGAAGCAATCCCTTCCTCCATTGTCAGACTAGGATATGGTGCACTCACATTTGTTGTTGCTCTCGTGCATTCTTCCACCATTATCATCACAACTGCTAAGAGAGCTATATGTGTGTAATTTCTTGCATCTGCCATTTTCACTCACTCTCACAAAATGCTTGTTATTGTTAATTTATGTAAAAGATACAAAACCTTAAGCACAATTTATGTCTAGAAAATATGAATCTAAACAGACCAAACCAAATTTGAAGCAACAAATTTGAGCATGCAAGCAGAAGCGACTAAGAGATGTGAGATCACAGAGCTTGCACAAGGCAGGGGTTGAGAATCTCTTTAAGTCACAATGATTGATATTATGTCATCTCAACATTATATCTATGTCTTAAATTGAATATTAATTGAAATATATGAAACCAACATTTAATTTTGTTTTGTTTGATTTTATATATATATATATATATATCGACATTTAAAAAATGTTGACATACTTACATTATGCCTACACACCTCCCCACATATCCGCTAGACTAGGCTAAAGAAGACACCTCAATGTAAAAATATAACTAGCTTAGGTCCATCTTAAATCCATATCTACCATATGTCGAGAGGGATCAAATCTCTTTTTACTCTAAAAGAGGTTTGTACCTCAGAATATTTAATCTCTCTAAGTGTTTGGTAGATCCAAATTTAATATGGATATAGGTTGATTTTATTTATAAAATGAAAATATTTATTAGTATAAATATATTTATTATTTTAATCAAATTATTTTAAATTAAAATATAATTATAATTTAAATAAAAATTAATTTGAAAAAATATAAAATAAAATAATTTAATTTAACTTATGTTTGTGCTTTTAATTTCATAAAATTTTAATTTCAAAATTTTATAAAATTTAAATTTGATTGGAACTGAATATCATATTAAAAATAAATTTAAATAATGGAAAAAGTTATAAAAAGTAAATTCAGTTCAAGAAAATGAAAATGTTACTAGAGATGATTTTGGAATAGACATTTGCATTGATCTTATTTTTATTTATCATCACTTTTCACTAAATAATGGTATTTTCAAAGTTTTCATTGACAGACACATCCACTAATGGACTTGATCAATTGTGGTACTGCTAATCAGTAATACTCCAAAACAAAATTAAAATTATTCTTATATTTGTTAAATTTTAGTTTGCATGTTATTTATATTATATGCAAAATGAAACTCTAAAAATAACTAATTGTTATTTTTTTTTCAAAAATCTATACATAAGATACGATATTGGACATATTGATGAGCACACATTGAAGTAAATTTTATGCAAAAATAAATAAATTATATGAATATTTATGCCTTTAAATAAGGTACATTAGAGAAGAATATCATGGAAAAAATCATTGGTTAAGAATACCAAGGGAAAAACCATGTGTTGACAAAACACGAATAATAAATGGACCAATTTATCTCAATTTTATTTTAATGAATAATTTTATTTTTTTATTTTTATTTTTATTTTTTTATTTAATTTTAATTTTGTTTTTATTTTTATGTATTTTGACCTAGTTAAAATGTTTACCAAGACACGACAAAATAAGACATTAAAACATCTCTTCCATACTTGGTTGGAGAGAGCCTCTCGGCCCAATAATATTATATATACTTATTATTAATATAGTTTACCAGTTGCACAATGCTAATATATATATATATATATATATATATATATATATATATATATATATATATATATATATATATATATATATATATATATATATGAGAGATGGTATGAATATATTCAGTTATGATGGTGTTGGTACCTAATTTATAATTGATAATTGTGTATATGAATTTCTCTGTATAAGATTTAAATCTCTTTTTTATTTTAGTATATACAACTCAATCCTCATTTACAAATTATATGAGTAAAAGATGTTTTTCTTACATTAATTACGTTATAACAAAGAACACTCTTTACTTATCTAAATCAAGTTTAATTATTCATTATATATTTTATAATTTTTCAAGTAGGGACTAAGCTGCCATGCAACACTTGTTTAGTGTGAAACCCCCTTTTCAGACTCTCAAGATTGTATTAAAAATGTTGGACACCTAATCCACTAATGGTGTGGAATGTGAAAAGTCATTGGAATTCAATAGACCACTTGGTATATGAAATCCAATGGTCATAAGATTGTATTATAAATGTATATCATTGTGAATAATAAACGCAACTCATGATTATCTTATTTGGTTGTTTATAATTTTATATTTAACATGGTATCAAGAGTGGGCGGATTATGGCCTTGATCTAATCTTAGCCACTAGTTTTTGTGGCCTTCGTAAAACCTTAGCGGTACGATCTAAATGAGCTCCCGATACAAAACCTAAAGAATCTACTCTTCTCCATCTACAATAAAATTTCCTTTCGGTTTTTTTCGCCAGAAATGTGCTCTTCCTAAGACATACTTTGACTTATCAGACTTTGCATTAGTGTGTTATGGCCAACTGATAAAATTTGGGTAGTGCATTATGTCCAACTCAGGTAAATGCACATTTCTTGACAGAAACACTTATGGCCCTAGTTTTGAGTGCTCGGAGTAACTATCTTATCAAATTTGACATTCCATAGTCCTGAGTTTTCAATTTAATAACACATCTTCCCAAGATAAAATTTCTTACCATTTTTTTATTTTGTTGAATATTTTGTATGTGCGTTTAATAATATATGGTTCGTGTGTCCGCTGGTTTATTTGCATACAACTCTAGAAATATTCACTTAAGTATGTTGATTCATTATATTATGGTGTGTGCGTTGGAGTGTTTGGAGATGCGTTAAACTTGTGGCTTGCCATGATTGATGTTATGCTCTTTGATGTACTGCATTGAATGTCATATTTTTCAACTATATGCATTCAGTATATGTTCCACCTAACGCTCCCAATCCTGCCATCCCTGTCAGTGAGCATATTCATGTTTAATTGTCAAATTTATTTGTGCTTCGTACACCCATTTCCCATGCTATTTTGTTCTACTCTTAGGTGAGTTGCTTGGGCTATTATACTATTAGAGCAACATGTTAATGGTTTATGTTTGCATAAGTTGCGGTTTAAGATAGATGCACATTTTCATGTACTCCTGTTGTGACTTTTGATGATGGTAGATATCATGGAGCCATGTCATTCGCATGTCGGTTGTATCTTGTGTTGAGAATATGATTGTTAAGGCACTTGGTGGAGCCACATTTAAAAAGAATGAAGCAACCACTCACCGAGTGTTCACAAACCCTATGAAAAAATGAACCAGAATCAACAAAAGATTCAAGACAACATAAAAACTTGATATACAAATTAAAGCATTTGTTGATGGTAGTTGTTGGATTGAAATGCCTTGGATGCATTCTATTCATCTTTGGCAGCACTTTGGGGGCATACTTGTTGCTTATTTTCTTAGCATTCGTGACACCAATCATTCACAACAACGGTTGTCCTTGAAGTCCTTGCTCTTCAATGACAAATGATCTATAAAAATTTGCTTTAATTAAGGTATACGTGAACATACAAACCTGTGTCTATTGAGCTACTTGGATTTGGGATTGGATTTGCGAATAGGTCTATTTATTTTTTGACTTAGATATTATTAAAAATAGTTGCACAATTTATTTTGTTTACTAATACTAAAGGGAAGTGACTAGAATTTTGTCTTAGAGCTATTATGCAATGTGAAACTATATATCAACTCAGAATATAATTACGTGTATGCAATTAAAGGGGACACCAAATCTTTCTTAACATATTCCAGTGTCACTGCATTTTTGCTTGAACGCATTCCCTTTATTTGTTGAGCCTTTATTTTTACTAAAACAATGGCAAGACTTGACGATTTGTTAGAGTTATTAAGCACTTTAATGTTGTATATTGTTGAAGACACAGTGAAAATAAACAAATCCTCTCTTATTTCCATTACATTCTGTCTATAAAATTCACAAGAAAATATTGTTTTTTACAACTTGAATCTCAGCTACTGCAAGAGGAGTTACATAAAAAAAAATGCATCATTCTAAACTTGGTTTTGTTTAAAAAAATACTCTATTTGAGGTTGAAACAAACACCCATAAACAACCAACAAGTGATCAAGTCAGTGAATTTGAGGTTGATTCAGCTCCAGTGTCCACTTCAGGAAAACAATTGCATGAAAATGTTCATGTTCAACCTGCACTTCCCAAGCCCATCATCAGCCCTTGTGAAGAGCTTGTTGACAACAAGCATAAAATAGGTCTTGGATATGAAAAGGAGTTTTCCTTTCAAATTCTATATTATTCAAAGCTAATCCAATATCATAGTGTTGTATTTCTTCAGGATGATTCATATTCACCTGGTCTAAATCCTGCTACTTCACATGCACAATCACAAATTGTCAAATTCCAACATAGTAGTAGAGTTGATCATGTGAAAAATCATTATTTTTCTCTTCACCCTTGTAATAATTGTGGTTAGCACACTCATAATTCAAGAAAATGCTTCTTAAACAAGACTTCAGCAAGAATGAAGATTCACCTTGAATGGATCGCTTCTTGGCAATGGGCTTCAACAAATAAGAAGATATTTTGCTCATATCACAAAATTTGTTCTCGAGTTATGAAAAGTCATGCAGATGATATTACTTCATCTTCTCACCTTGTATATAACATGGGGGGAATTGATTGTAATCTACAAGCTTCACAGATATATCAAGTGCATTTAAGCCACAACCTGAGCCTGTTGCATGAGCCTACTTTAACCAAAGACAATCATACCCATATTAAGATTTGTAGCCAGAGAGAGAGAAGCCCTAAGCATGAATTTGGTTGGTGGCCTTCCTTAAACCACTGCAGGTTGAGACCTCCATTTTTAGGTTGAGGTTCTCCCTTTTTCTACAAGTTGAGGCCTCCCTTTTCCAAGTTGATGGTCTTCCTCTTCAAAGCATCAGGGACATTTCCTCTAGCAAAATACTTCATCTTCTTTCCATATTTAGAAGAATTTCGAGAATTGCACTAAGTGTTCCAGGTTGAGACCCGAATGGTCTCCCTTTTGAAAATAATAGGGAGTACTTCCTATAGCAGAAGACTTCAGCTTCTAGCCAGATTTGGAACAGTTCTAGGAACTGCACTAAGTGTTCGAGTGTTGGTGGTCATCCTTAAACCATCGTCAGTTGAGACCTCGAGCTTTCCCACCTTATATCATGATTTGAGAGAGCGCATCCAACCATTTATTGTCATGCATTATTGCATTTTTTGTATTATAAATCTCTTCTTAGACTCATATCTACCCCTTTGGATTAAGGGGGGGAATGTTGGACACCTGATCCACTAAGGGTTATGGTGTAGAATGTGAAAGGCCATTGAAGTCCAAGAGACCACTTGGTATATGAAAACCAAGGGTCACAAGAATGTATTATAAATGTATATCATTGTGAAGAGTAAATTCAACTCGTGATTATCTTATTTGGCTATATATTCTTTTTTGTTTAACAAAAATCACTACTAAACATTAAAAAAATATTTTTTATTAAAACTACATAATTATTGTTAGATCTAAGACTTTTGTAATCCATAATGTAGATAAAAGAACTTTCAAATTAATCACATCATTAGGATTAGGTCGACGTTTCAAACTAGCTAATGTGGTTCATCCTCAGGACAAGGCCTAATCCTAATGATGTGATTAATCTGAAAGTTCTTTTATCTACATAATTAATATTTTTCTATTCATTCCACAACATATTTAACATTACCAAAACATATTTAACAACATATTTTCAACGAATACAATTTGATTCATGATAAATTCATAAAATTTTGGCAAATAATAAATAACAAGAAAAACACCTAATTATGATGGTTCGATTGTGATTCTCCTCCTTGGACCACTCAACTAAATATGCCACCTTACCAACTAGGAACAACCTATCTGGATTCCTAACCTAGGGAACCTCCACAGTGTTAGGTCCCTATATTACTAGTATAGTCCCTTATTTTTGTTAGTGTAACCCCCTTATTGTTATTATTGTACCCTTATAACCCCCATTTTGTTATTATTGTGCCCTTAAATTATTATTGTTAGGTCGGCTAGGATTACATTGTGGCCCACTAGGATTACATTATGGCCCCATGGACTCCTATATATACAAAGGAGGTTTTGTAAATTGTATCATCCAAGAATTGTTCATTTATGTAATGTATTGGAGGTTGCCCCCTTGAAGTGGCTCATTTCTAAGGCATTGATATCTCTTTTCTTCTATTTTTGGAGTTGGTTACACAACATTTGGTATCAGAGGTTTTGATTCTAGGGTTTCGCTGCTCCAAACAGGTCATCGTGGAATTTTCGCTATAATTTTTTTTCTACAAAGTTTCAGAAGCTGAAATTTTTAGGGTACGAAGCCTAAATCCTTAGGAAGATTTTCTAAAAATTTCAGAGCTTGGTTCGCAATATTTTCGGAGATATGATCTGTGGAAGTTAGGTCTTTTTTCAGGCTCCTAAACAGGTCATCGTGGAATTTGCGCTATAACTTGTTTCCTACGAAGGTTCAGAATCTGAAATTCTTATGGTGCGAAGTTGAAATCCTAAAGAAATTCTTCAAAAACTTTCATAGCTTGGTTCGCAATATTTTTGGAGATATGATCTGTGGAAGGTAGTGCTTTTTCAAGCTCTTGAATTTCATCTCAAAGAGGTGATCGTGGGAAAAGTTCAATAACTCTCTCTCTGGGCATCGGATTGGAGTGCTGTAAAAATCGATCACAAGAAAACGGAATGTAGTTTCTTGGCTATCAATTTCAGAGAAGAAGGATGAAATAGTGACACGTGTCAAGTCGTACAAGTTCGCTATACTGAACCAGTCCATAATTAGGTCATTGTGGGAGATTGGACACAACTTTTTCTTGGAGAATCCAAATTAGGTTAGACCTATGGCATTCGAAAGATAATTCAGAGGGCTACGTTGGTACTAAAAATCAAATATTGAAGTGCTGCAATCACAAATATAATCCAATTTCAATATCGAGCTCCTCAAAAGCAAGAAAAAGGTGTGTATTTTTTTTTCCGAATTGCATAAGTCTTGTTTGAAGAATCAATTTGAATTGATTCCAAGGGCATATTGTAGAATAGATATCAGTATTGGGTTCTAAAAGATGCCCCGTAAAAGTAATTCAACACCCATTAAGCCTTCAGAAGGCTCTACTATGACTCATGAAGATGAAGAATTGCAACATGATCTATCAAAATTACAAGAGCAAGTGCAACAAATTTCACTCTCGCAAAGAGCAACAAAAAATGAAATGGAAGTTTTGAAGAAAGGCGTGGAAGCTAATATGGATGGCGTGCAAGATAAGATGGATGACGTGGAAGCTAAGATGGATGGCATGGAAGCTGGCATGGAAGCTAAGATGGATGACATGAAATACAACATGGAAAACATGAAGAATGATCTAAAAACAGACATCGAAGGTTTGACAAAATTGATACAAGAAATGTTTCCTAATGGTGAAAATATAGTAGAAGAACCTCATGATGAGAACAAAATCAATGTTAATCGTGATTTCATAAACTCTAATGTTGGCGGGAAGAACCACCATATTCAAAAAATGGATATGAGGAAGTTTGATGGAAAGGATCCTGTAACATGGATACTACAGATGGAGCAATATTTTGATCTCCATAACGTGCAAAACACACAAAAGGTACACATTGCAAATTTACATTTAGAACAAAATACATTTGTATGGTATCGATGGTTTTTCTCCCGTAAAAAAATTGTCACTTGGTCAATTTTTATGGAGGAAATGATAGCACATTATGAGGATACAAAGAGCAACACCTTCTTTAGCCAATTGATAAATCTCAAACAAAAGGGTTTAGTAGGGCAACACATTGAGGACTTCCAAAAATTGAATATAAGGGTAACTGATATTCCAGAGGAACACAGGATTGATCTCTTCATAGGCACTTTAAAGGATAACATCCAACATGAAGTTCACGTTTTGGAACCTGATTCATTGGAGAAGGCATTCGGGTTGGCAAGAAAAGTTGAATGTAAAATTATGGCGACAAGGAAGCCTACCACTCAATTCTATAAAGAAGGAAGTGTTTCTACGCCTAGATTTCCACAACCTACAAGGTTGACACCACAACGATTGGAAGAAAAAAGAGCAAAAGGGCTTTGCTACAGTTGTGATAGAAAATACACTAAAGGTCATAAGTGTGCTGAGAAGAAATTATTTTACATAGATTGTGAAGAGGAAGAAGAAAATGAATAAGAAGTGGATATACACCAGGAACCAACCCTAGAAGAGGAAGAAATGAATCCGACCATATCGTGTAATGCACTGGCAGGAATTACCACTCCTCAAACTCTCAAGATACAAGGACAAATCAAGAAGAAAAAGGTAATAGTGTTGATTGATTCAGGTAGCACCCATAATTTTATTCATTGTAAGGTAGCCGAGGAATTAAATTGTTTCCTATACCCAGCACCAGAATGTCAAGTGATGGTTGCAAATGGAGGAACTATAAATTTCTCTGGAAAATGCCATAATATCAAGCTAATCATGGGGGAATATGTGTTGACTAGTCCAATGCTTTCCATTCCTATGGGAGGTGCTGATGTTGTACTAGGAGTACAATGGTTACAATCTTTGGGGACGGTAACTTTTAATTTTCAAGAACTTTTCTTGAAATTCTTTTCAGAAGGAAAGGAAGTCGAACTACGGGGTATTGAAGGGAAGCCAGGAAGGATAATAAGCTCTAATGGCATGACAAAGCTTCTAAAGAAAGAACAACGAGGCGTAATTACACAATTATGCTCACTAGAAGTTCCAACATCAAAATCATCTATTTCTGTAGATCTCCAACAAGTCTTGGACAATCATTCCAAGGTGTTTGAAACTCCCAAAGGACTCCCACCTATTTGTGATCATGATCATGCTATTCATTTGATTACAGGAAGTGTTCCTCCAAACATCAGGCCTTATAGATATCCTTACTTCCAAAAGAGCGAAATTGAACGTATGATTGCAAAAATGTTAAAAGCGAGTATAATTCAACCTAGTCAAAGTTATTTCTCTGCTCCTGTAGTATTGGTACACAAGAAGGATGGATCATGGCGAATGTGTCCGGATTATAGGGAGCTCAATAAGCTCACCATTAAAGATAAATTTCCCATTCCTGTGATTGATAAATTATTGGATGAATTACATGGAGCAATTTATTTTACCAAGTTGGATCTTCGTTCAGGATATCATCAAATTAGAATGAAGGCTGAAGATATTCCAAAAACAACATTTCGAACTCATGAGGGTCATTATGAATTTTTGGTCATGCCTTTTGGCCTTACCAATGCACCTTCTACATTTCAAGGGTTGATGAATTCCATTTCAAACCCTTCCTTAGAAAATTTGTGCTAGTATTTTTTGATGATATACTAATCTACAGCAGGTCTTGGAAGGATCATGTTGAACATGTTGACAGGGTGCTCAAACTATTGCAGGAGAAACAATTATATGCAAAAACATCCAAATGTTTCTTTGGAGTACAAGAGGTGGAATATCTGGGCCGTATTATATCTCACGAGGGTGTTAAAGTAGACCCTAACAAAATTAAAGCCATTAAGTAATGGAAAGTCCCCACGACCATAAAGCAATTGCGAGGATTTCTCGGGTTAATAGGGTATTATCGCAAGTTTGTTAAGAATTATGGGAGAATAGCAGCACCTCTAACAACATTATTGAAGAAAGATGCATTTTCATGGACTCCTGAAGCAACTAAGGCCTTTGAACATCTTAAAGAGGCAATGTGCCTAACATCGGTCTTAGCTACGCCAGACTTCACAAAAACCTTTATTGTGGAATGTGATGCCTTAGGAAATGGAATTGGTGCAGTTTTAATGCAGGAAGGAAGACCCATTGGTTTTGAAAGTCGTCCAATCAAAGGAAAGTATTTACAGAAACCTATTTATGAGAAGGAAATGTTAGCAATACTGCATGCACTAAAGAAATGGCGAACTTACCTAATGGGAAGACACTTCAAGGTAAAAGCTGATCATGATAGTCTTAAACACTTTTTGGAACAAAGACTATCTTCAGAAGAGCAGCAAAAATGGGTCACAAAGATGTTGGGTTATGACTTTGAAATAATCTACAAAAAGGAAAAGCTTAATGTTGTTGCAGATGCACTCTCAAGAAAGAATGAAGAGGTGGAAGCATTGCTTTGTGCCATTTCTATTATCCAACCAGATTGGATAACTGAAGCAAGAGATGAATGGAAGAAGGAAAAAGAAGTATGGACACTCATTCAAAAGTTGCGGCAAGATCCTAGTACATCTGATACATTTAGTTGGAAAAATGATTCCTTATGGTACAAAGATCGCTTATATCTTTGTAAGAATTCCCAACTAAAACAAAAGATTCTTCTGGAATTGCACACTTCTCCTTTAGGAGGACACTGAGGATTTTTAAAAACTTACCACAGGGTGAAGAAAGAATTTTTTTGGGATGGCCTTAAATCTGATATTCAAAAGTTTGTGGCGGAATGTTTGGTTTGCCAGCAGAATAAAGTGGAGACAATTAAGACCACGGGACTTCTACAACCTTTATCCATTCCAAGTCAACGTTGGGAGGAGATTTCAATGGATTTTATCACAGGTTTACCGAAGTCCGAAGGCAAGAATGTCATCATGGTGGTAGTTGATAGATTTACCAAGTATGCACACTTTTGTGCATTATCTCATCCATTTAAAGCAAGTACAGTTGCTACTACATTTATGGACACAATTCAAAAGCTACATGGAAACCCAAGGGTTATTGTGAGCGACAGAGATCCCATTTTTACTGGAAATTTTTGGACAGAGTTATTTTCTTGTTTGGGTACTCAATTAGCTCATAGCTAATCTTATCATCCTCAATCTGATGGTCAAACTGAGATAGTAAATAAATGTTTGGAAGGATATCTTCGTTGTTTTGTATCTGATAAACAAACACGATGGGTCAAGTGGTTACCTCTCGCTGAATGGTGGTATAACACTTCCTTCCATACTGCAGCAAAAATGACCCCATTTATGGCACTTTATGGATATCATCCACCATCCATCACATCATCTTTAAGGGAAAATTCGAAGGTTCAAGCAGTGGAAGATCACATCGAGCATCAACGAGAAGTTCTCCAACTCTTAAAGGATAACCTGAATTTGGCACAAAATCGAATGAAACAACAGGCAGATCAACATCGCAGCGAGAGAAGTTTTGATGTAGGAGATTGGGTATTTTTACGGCTACAACCATACAAACAAATGTACCTCAAGCAAGCTAAGAAGGATAATAAATTATCGCCAAAGTACTATGGTCCTTACAAGGTGTTGCAAAAGATTGGTACTATGGCATACAAATTGGAGCTTCCTGCTTCTTCGCGAGTACATCCAGTTTTCCATGTTTCGTGCTTAAAGAAGGTTATAGGTGAAAATCTTCGAGTTCAAACAATATTGCCAGAACTTGATGAGGAAGGAAAAATCATATTGGAACCGGAAGCGGTCACGGAAACAAGAACTCGACAACTACGGAATCGATCGATTTCAGAGTATCTCATCAAGTGGAAGAACTTACCCACTGAAGATTCTACATGGGAGGATGAGAATTTTATACAGAAGCACCCAGAGCTACTCAAGCATTGAGGACAACACTTTTTTTAAGGAGAGGGACATGTTAGGTCCCTATATTACTAGTATAATCCCTTATTGTTGTTAGTGTAACCCCCTTATTGTTATTATTGTACCCTTGTAACCCCCATTTTGTTATTATTGTGCCCTTAAATTATTATTGTTAGGTCAGCTAGGATTACATTGTGGCCCACTAGGATTACATTATGGCCCCATGGACTCCTATATAGAAAGGAGGTTTTGTAAATTGTATCATCCAAGAATTGTTCATTTATGTAATGTATTGGAGGTTTCCCCCTCGAAGTGGCTCATTTCTAAGGCGTTGATATCTCTTTTCTTCTATTTTTGGAGCTGGTTACACAACACACAGGTCCCCAGCTCTCTGAGCCAAAGTCCATACCGCACCCATAGTGTGTCCAAGTTCATAGTGCCAACACCTTCCTAATGTCCCACTCAAAATCCACTTCATTGAACAAAACTCCCTCCCTCCTTTCCCCGATGTCCCCTCCACTCCATCTGACCAGATGATTTTCAACCAAAAATCTCAAAAAAATAAAAATAAAAAAGGTCCCCCTCCAAAGTCCTTTTGTCCCACTTATCTCGTCGTGGTTTCCAAAAGTCTCCCCCCCCCCCCCCCCTGCCATTAATGCCACCTAACTCTTATTAAATACTCTCTATTCACACCCACCTTATCTCTTCCACATCCCCCAATTCCCTTAATTAATACCTTGGGTGGTAAAGTCATTCACCCACCCCTTATTAATGCAATATAAAATAATATAAACTTTTAATGGTTGGTAAAATCAATGGATTCATAAGGATCCTAATTAATTTAAACATTAAATTAATCATAATAAAATAAATTCATTAGTCCATTATTAACAAGGATTAAGAATTAATCATTTAATTAACCACTAATCAATCTAACCATGAATCAAACTTAATTATAGTCATAAGTTTAATCATTAATCAAGCTTAAGGTTAACCACAACTCAAACATTAATCAAGATTAACCATTAATAAAACATCTAACATAATAGGCCATAGAATATTAGGGTATTCGTGTAAGGTGTGGGTATGTAGCTACTATACACATATCTCATACACATACTAATAACACCAATAAGGGTCTATCACATCAATAAATCTCACAATCACAATAGGATAAGGGAATGGGAATTACATACACCCCTCCTTCAAAACACCTTATTCCAAATTTAGAGTGAAGAGAATATAGTAGTCAAGGAGTAAAATGATAGTTAGAAATAATTGAAACAATGAGAAAGGTGTAGTAAAAAAATTAAGTAAAAGCATAAGAATGTATCACCTCCCATCTATAGTTCACAACTAAACTATATTCACCCATCCTCCCTTTCCTACTTCCATTCCATTCCTATCCATCCTCTGCTACAATATACTATGGCATTGACTATAGCGATCTAACCACTGATAGAACTAAACTGGAAAAATATTTGACTATGTCGACCTTACTTCCATATAAAGAAACTAATAGTAATCATCATGTGTCTAAGGGATATTTTCCATCAAAAACCTCCCATGCCTCTAGGTTTGGAGGTTACACAGTGGGAAATTCCTCCACCCCTCAAAGAACTATGGTTAGCTCCCTAACATGGACCACACTATGATGTTGGTTCTAGATGCTTGTCATCAAATTATTTAGTTAGGAAGTCATGTTACCTACAATTTTCACCTTATCCAATGTCATAACATTGCATATAAATTAATATAAAATATAATAGAATAATGTGCATCTTACCATGACTCATTTGATGTCCCGACATCTGCAAGTTATTAACATGGATTTATGGTCATCACATAGCCTCCTTTAAACCTTTCAATATATATATATATATATATATATATATGTATGTATGTATGTATGTATGTATGTATGTATGTATGTATGTATGTATGTATGTATGTATGTATGTATGTATGTATGTGATCCTAATCATAATATTATCAGATTTGGTATCCATGTACCAAAATTTCTCAATTAATTTCAACATGCTAATTTAACTCATACATCATGATATTTTAGTCCACATAAACATAATACATAGATTTTTTTATATAAGTAAGTTCTTCTATCCAATTTTGAAATGAATCAATATTACATAATGTTCATTACATAATACACCATGAAAACAAAAATAGGGCCTCAATATAAGTAGTTATCTAGGTCAAAATGGGGCATCACATGTGGCCAAAAAGTGAGGGTAGTCTCAATGTAAAGTCTTTGAATCCTCCCAGGTGGAAAACCCTGGGGTATACTTGTCCCACTAGATCTTAACCTAGTCCACCAAGTGAACCTTGAATTGTCGAACCCTATCATCCAATATGTATAACTATTAAACCATAACAATTCCCATGAAACATAATGTTGTAGAACAAATCCATGAAAACATCATGATTTATATGTAAGTGGGATGGTAGTACAAGATGATAGGCCATTGGCCCAATTTTATTTTTTATCCTAAAAAGTCCTACAAATTAAGGTGACAACTTCGTCCTATTTCAAATGAATGGCACTCTTGTTAGGTCGGTTTCAAATATAAACTTGGTCCCCCGCCTCATAACTTTGATTGGTCCTATGTGCATCAACATAATACTTCTACTACCTATCATGTGCTTCCTTTAACCTTTGTTGACTATAAATCACCTACTCCTCCATTTCTTCTACAAATTTAGAACCTAATATTACTTTGTCCTCCAACCTATCTCAACTCAGTGTTTTCATGCATGGACTCCCATACAAAGCTTGATAAGAATGCATCCCTATTGAATTGTGGTAACTATTATTGTAGGTGAACTCTACCAATGGTAGGTAATTATCCATTTGATTTGGGTTATCCATAACATACATTCTATGCATGAATTCCATAACTTGATTTAATATTTTAGTCCTCCCATCTATTTCTGGATGATATGTAGTGCTCAAGTTCCATTGAGTCCCTAATGTTAACTACATATTTTTCCAAAACCTATATGTAAATCGAGAGTATTTGTCTAAAATGATATTTATGGTTAACCCATGTAGAGAGATAACTCCAATTATAAATTCTCATTCCACATCGGTGACACCATAAGTGCCTATAATTTGGATAAAATAGGAAATTTTAGTTAACTTTTCAACTATTATAAAAATGGTGTCATGTTATCGGGATATGAGTGACAAACCTACAAAAAAATCCACAGAGATGAGCCCCCATTTGAACATATGGATTCCTTTCAATTGTAGTAATCATACTGATGGTGATGGTTAACCTTCACTTACTCAACCTCAAGACATGTAGCAACAAACTAGACAACATCACACTTCATGCCTACCCAAAAGAAAAGCTTCATTAGCGGAATTTTGAGGTAAAAAATGGGCTTAAAAAAAACAAAAATTAACTTCATAAGAACCAATAGGATTTAATATAAATATGTCAACCATGGGGGATTATTCACCATTTTTGGAGTAAAAAGGTAAAAAGATAATAAATAAAGAAAAAAAACTACTTTTTCAACTCATATTTTCAACTGATCTCCCTACAATTTTACTCAAATTTCGAGCAGGACCACTTGTTGGATGAAAGATTTAATTTTTCATCCAAGGAGTACCCATGTTACATACTTTTGATGGACCCTACAACACAATAAATGTGAAACACACGAAAAAACATGATTACATTCGCTTTTTTACTGCATTTCATATTTTTCATCTACTAGGGTCCATTGAAAGTATGCAACATGGGTAATCCTTGGATGAAAAATTAAATTCCACATCCAATGATTTCTCCTACTCGAAATTTGGGTGAAATCATAGGGAGATAAATTGAAAATATGAGTTGAAAAAAGTAGTTTTTTTCCTTTTTCCCTCTAAAACTTGATGAGGTAATTTAATCTTATTTTATTATTTCCACTATTATTTTATAATATTCCCTAGGAGGACCATTTTATACCTAAAAATTTCTCTAATGCTTCATGTCAACATACATCTTCTTCATGATAAGATGTGCATAGTAAATTTCTTTATGTGACTCCTCGAAGACTGTTCTTCATACATTCCCTTCCTTAGGGATGTACATTCTTCCTTGAAACCTTAACAACTCAGATATCTCAAGGGCATATCCCTCAAAATTTGGTTCTATCTAATTCCCACTCTAAAGAACTGTTGTAACATTTAGATATCAACTATCTCCAAAGATATTTTCTATCACACACTCCCTCAAATTGGTTGTCAAGGGTACCAAGGAGAAGATATGTGGTCATTTTCTTAGTGCATGGACACCACAGTCTCCTTTCCCTTGATGTATGGAATCCCCAAATCATACTCACTCATGAATTCAATCCATCACCTTTGTCTAACATTCATAACCCTTTGAGTGAAAAGATGATTCAAGATCTCATGATCTCTCTTTCACTCAAAACTTATTCTAATGAGTTCATGCCTCCAAAGTTTCAAATCTAGCATCATTGCAGCTAATTCTAATTCATGGATAACATAAAACTCTTCATGTTTCTTTAAATTCTTGGATGCATAAGAATTACTATGTTTCTTTCATTAACACAAATCCTAATCCTTGCTTTGAAGCATTTGGCCAAACTGTGAAGTCCTTCTTCACATTCGACACTTGAAGGATCCAAGTAATGGTTAGTAATCTCTTTGTGCATTCATACCTAACTCCCTTATGCTATAATGTGGCGATGAATTTCAAAATATTTGAAAATCCTTCCACAAATATCCAATGATAACTTGCTAACCCCATGAATTTATGCATCTCATGAGAATTTTTGGACACTAACAAATCCATTATCAACTTCACCTTTTATGGGTCCAACGAAATCCCTTCTCCTAAAATGATGTGTTTAAGACAATGAATCTCCTTCCATAAGAGAAAATTTTGAAAATTTTCCATACAACTTATTTTAACTTAATAAAGTCAACATAATTATTAAGTGCTCTTCATGTTCCTTTTTCATTCTTGGATTACATCAAAATATTGTCCAAAAATACTCTCACAAAGTGCTCCAAATACTTTCAGAAAAAACTATGGTAACAACCCCACCCAAGAGTCCTCGTATGATTCACATTGTGAATATGATTTAAATATTTGCAATGTTTGAAATAAAAAGAAAAATGGGACTGCCTGTGATTCAATAGATGGGGGGGGCAGAATTGATGCTTGGGATGTTATGGTTTCTTATGCAAAGAAGGAACCTGAATTTCAGGGCAACCATTGAAGGGATGTTGGTGCATGAAGTTAATAAGCTGGATCCTGAAATAAAATGGGATGAGGAGAGGTACCCAGGCCCATGTTTTCTTGGAAAAACACTAAAAGCAAGGAGGACATAAATTTATCAAGGGATCCAAAAAAAAAACAAAAGGACGCAATAATAAATAAGGTGAGAGAAAAGTAGTTGAGAGGGAGGAGGAATTTGGAGGAGCATTGAAACAACAAGAAAAGCATTCAGAGGAAGCATTCAAAGGGGGGGATAATTCAGACAGGGTGGAGGCACATTGCATTGGATGAGGAGAGACCAAGTTGAATAGAAAGGCCTTAGGCTTGGGAGAGATTAATTCGAGCTCCTCGCATCAAGGGAACATAGAATTTTTTGGATGCAAACCGAGAAGGGAACTGTAATAGACCCGAGTTAAAATTTAAGTAATAAAATTAATAAAGGAAAATAATACCAAGGTCATGGGACACATATTCCAAGATTAATGTTGGGAACAACATCCTAGTGGGTGTTCATTCAGTTTATTATCACTAAGGAAATTGGAAAAGGAATTGGAAAAATATTTGAAAAGGAAAAAAGGTATTTTTGGCATTTATTTATGAAAATAAAGGAAAGTAGGAGAAAACAAAGAGGAAAGGTCACAGGTTGCATGTGAGGAGGAAATTGAAGGAAAAATGAATAAATTACAGGCATAAATAATAAAAAAGATTCATCGCATTAGTTTTGAGCCTTTTGTCATTTGAGTTTTGGAATTGGTTTCAAAAAGGAGAAGAGCACCAAGAAAAGAAGGCAAGAAAAAAAGGAAGGTCAAGGAAGTAAGGATGAAGCAATGAAAATTTGGATCTATCGACTTCAATAAGAATATTTGCAAGTAAAAATTTGCATGTATGATTTCCTAGTTGCTTTTGACATGCATGGTATATGGATGTGTGTATTTGGTTCTCTTGCTTTCAATGGCATGGGTTTTTCCAGGTGTGATAGATGTTTCAGCCTTTTCTTATCATTTATGGATAGCCATGGTGTGATGGGATTCATTCTCGGTTGAGCTTTAGATTGCCGGAAGGTTTTGGATCCCAGTGAGGTGGTCTCAGGAAAATACCAAGGTTTGGGGGTGGAGATGCTTTTCTCCGGTAATCCCTTAATAGGTGGGTGGAGACACAAAAAATCCTCAAGGGATGGTGAATTAATTCTGAGGCATCCAAGCTCGGTTTGGTTTTGTGATCTCGGGACCGGTTTAGGTGAGATCACGATTGTATGAGGGTGGAGGTGTTTTAACCTATGGATTCCCTTAGTTGTTTATGCATTGGTTTATCCCACAAGATTCCCACATTCATTCTTGGAATATGGCACAAGGGTGATTGGCTAAAAGAAAGATTTGGTTCAGCTCAATCTATGGTTGGGTGGTATGTTGTGTTGTGGTCCTGTGTTTTGATAGATTGGCTTACCAAAAGACAAGGAAACATCAAAACCAATATTTAGAGTTCCAGGATCTAGTCCTCCTGTTCTCAGAGAGGGATCTCTCAAATGTTTTGCAAAGATATATCTTGTTTGCTTTTAAGTATTGATTTTAGACTAGTTATTAAGTGCAAGTGTTTGTTTGGTTTGTTTGTTTGGTTGAATTGGCACAGCAGAACATGAAAGATCTAAGTAGTATAGATAGAAAAAAGAAGTGTTAGGTTCATTGGGAAATGGAGTCAAGAAAAAGTTGTAACAAGTTCATCAACGGATATGGGATATCAAAGGGAAAATCTAACTTGGCCACAGGATCCTTTAGTTTTTGTGAATGAGATGGACATTAATGATTTTGAAAAGAGAAGTTGAATTCTCAACAAAGGGAACTTAAAAACATAACTTGAACAATAAAGAGGTATTTGATAGACAGGGCTAACCATGAACTATGAAAACCACACTTTAAGAAAACAATGATTTCAAGACAACTTTCAAAATGAAATCTAAGATTCGGGAGCACATCCTATTTCCTCGAAGATTTTATTTCAAAGGACTTAGAAAACATAAAATATTCACTAATAATTTCAGTCATAGAAGAGGGAACACCTAACACATCTATGATCACAACTATACAGACCTTTAAAACAATTGTTCAAGAAGGGACAAAGGGTATGATCAAAACAGACCTCCTTGGCTAACTGTAAACAATGGTACTTCAAAGGGAGACTTCAAAAACAGCTTTCAAGTGGCAGCAGACAAGCAGGGAAAACCATAAATCATGCTGGAACCAACTATTTGAAATATTTGAGAAATAAACAAGCACAAGGGTTCAAGAGAATGATTAAAGACTCTAAAATGCCTTAGCAGAAGAAAACATAAAACAGTGAAGGATAAACAGGTCTAAGGTGCTTCCAGGAGTCATTTCTTAGCCTAAACTTTTCATCCTACTACAGTAAGAATTTTATGAAACATAATGAAAATAGGAAAAACAATAGACATTTTAGAATACATCACCAATAGCCAAGCTCATGGATCCGATGATAGAGCCTTCTCAAGAACAAGCATGTCAAAACATAGTCCAACTTCCAATACTTCAATTTCTTCTTCAACTTCAGACAAACTATGTATTATTTCAGAGAGTTTCAGTGTTACAACTAGTGACCAACCAACCAACCTCTCATCTTCTTCAGAAGTATTTATAGAATAAATGAGGAGGTGGAAGAGTTCTAGGGTTGAGTATCATTAATTCCATACTAAATGAAACTTCTAGCCTTGAAAACCATGCAAGGCACAAGGCAGGAAAGCATTGAATTACAACTCTGTCTCATAACTCTGTTTTCTGCTTTTTAGACTTAGTGGGTGGAAAGATTGACTTTAAGGTTCTTTTTATCTTTAAAATAACTTCACTGACAGTTTAAAATATGTTCTTTCATTTGAAATAACTGTTTCGTTGTTTTTAGGCAAATATCTTCTGACTGGGCAATAACTATGCCTTTATTTGATTTATTGAGGCTGCAGGTGGCACTTTTGGTAGTTGAAGAATATAAATGGCCTCTGATGTGGCAATGGAGGCCTCTTTGACTGATCTGATTCTCTGCTTCATAAACACAGTGATTTATCTTTAGATCTATGTTTAGGCTTGATTAAGCCATAATCTTCATCTCTGACACTAATACTCTTTCATTTAATTAACTATGTTGGTGTTTGTTGTTTACAGGTGCGCAGAGGGTTTATTGGAGTTTTTTGTTCAGAAAACCGATAATCATGACTTATCAATTCTCTAAAAACATATAATTAGCAGTTCAAAACCCTTTAATTTGTACCAAAGGCCAAGAGATCGTCATCCTCGGCCAATAACACTGTAATTGCCTATAGGAAGGTTTTAACCTTGTAATCCATTAAATCTGCATAAAACAAACAAAAGTTAATTTAAATCCTGCGAAGATTTGGTTTAGAACTACTTAGGAGGTTCATGGAAGTGTTTCGGAGCCATGAGGATGGAGGAAAGTAGCAGCAGGAGGGAGAAACCCTTGGCGGAAATGAAGCAGGGTTTAAATTTTGAATTTGGCGCGGAAATGAAGAAAAATGGTTTCGGAAAACCAGAAGCAGTTTTCGCGCAACATTTGGGGGGGTAGCCAGTATTACCTTTTGGAACGCGGTTCCACTCATTGCTTGCCACGTGGAAAATGGAATCCACCTATTTCACGCAAAAGTAGCGCACTGCGAAGCGGGGCAAAAAATTACACGAAATGTGTTGGCAACCATCAGATATGGGGTCACAGATCGTATGGTGGACGAGAAGCGCGATGGACGAAGAGTTGCACGGGCGGATGAAGCAGTGGGCCCGGTAATGACGTAGATTGCCTTGTCGCGTAGTGGACGGGTCTTGGCTTATCGGGTTTAGTCCCGATCGTTGGATCACCTGAATGGACGGTTGAGATTAAAAGATGGGGCGGGTTATTTGAACGGAGGAAAAGGTAAGGCAAGATGGACGGGTGGAGAGCGGGTAACTCGATGGTCGTTGATCTGCAGAGATCAATGGTCTAAATTTGTTTAAAAAATTATATGTCGGGAATGTGAAATAGAAGGGAAAAGGGGTTTTTTGCATGGGGGTTCAATGTTTTGAGTGCCTGGTTGTGGGGTCAAGGTTACATGAGGAAAAAGGTTTAAAGGTAATAGGCCCTCAGGGGCTTAAGACCTATATAGTGTAGAGGAGTGTTTTTAGGCCAAAAACAAAGGCTTTTGAGGCCAAATAAGGGTTCTGATAGGTGAGGGGAGGGATTTTTAAACCAAATAGAGGGAACTATAAGGTTTAAATAGGATTTTGGAATGTTTTAGAAGGAAAATAAAGGTTTTTTGAGGGTTTTTATGGAAGGGAAAAATGGGTGAAAATGGAATTGTTTATGAGTGAAAGGAGGAGTGAAATGATGGAAAAATGGAGTTTTTAAGAAGTCCTTTTCTTGGTGAATAGTAGGTACTTTAGGACTAATAGTGAAAAAGCAGTGAAGATTAACTCAAAGGGTAAAGATCATCATAAGACTTTAAGAACTGACAATTTGGACATGAATTGTTTCTTAAAGGCTAAAAAAGACTTAACCACCATTTGATATGGAAAATTTTATAGGTGGCTAACATGTTGAAGTCTCTAACTTGGTTGGCTTTTTATTATGAATGATAAGAACTATTTCCCCTTGTAATTCATGAGTAATTATACTTGTTATTATGTGTCTTAAATGGATATTCTATTACTGTTATTTATCTAGTTACAAGAATTGTTTTATGACATATTCAAGTTATGGATCTTATCATGTTTTTACTTGTAAATGGATGGTTAATGAATGCATGAGATAATGGATGTTATGGCAGCTATTGTGAGAGTGAATTAGGCCTTCTAGATGTTTATCAGATAATTTTCAGATCTCTATGTTCGTATATGCATTCATGACCCATAGATTTCATGTTCACCATGTGTTTGACGGAATGCCTGTCATGGTTAGACCATGTTAGGTCAAATACTTGATTAAGTTTTGTGTTAGAGGATTTTTCATTGTGTCATTCATCATTATGGTAAGTTCTGTCAAGTTTTGGGCAGTGGTATAGATACTAGCCCTGAAAAAGTGGCTCAAATCTAGTGGTCACAGGCAAAAAACTAGGTGAAAAAGTCTGCAGTCGCTCCCATGTAGGCAACATGCATGTGACTAGATGGTTACAATCGAATTCAGGTAGTGCTTTTCCAACGCCTTGGATTCCAAATTAGTGAAAAGACAAGTTAACTCATAGTTTGGGCACATGGAAGGGTGGTTTAGCCCTTGGGGTTCCTGTAGCACCTAAGGGAAGTCAGTAAGGTCTTGGTTTGTCGACTCCATTTCCGTAAGGTTATCTAGGAGGTTGAGTCATGTCATAGTATCCCTCTGATCCTGTTTACCCTGGTAGGGCAATGAAAGTGGGTATATTTTGTCCCATCCTTGTGGACTATTCTACATTATATTAGATAGATATTTCTCAAATTGTTGGTTGTAATGACCATCGCATCCCTTGTGGACTATTCTGGTGGATGTTAGATGGATCCTTTGGTTCATGTGTGTCTCTTCCTAGATGGTACTATTACCTCTCTCTTAGAGGCTCACTTTTATCTCTCCCCATGCAGTAGAAGAACCTTGACACACATGCGATCGAACACTCACCAGGAACACCCCCCTTGATTTTCAAAGGCTCATGTGCACTCCTCTCTCTTGCTAATAGTTAGAGTCAAGGAATATCTTTAAGAAGACATGGAAACCAGGCCAATATTCTAAATGGGGCTCCTACTCCAAATGGTGTGAGGTCTAATTGGGACTTCACATCGAGGAGACCCCTTAGTTGACGAATTTCCAACATCGTCAACAATGGTGCTAGAAGGAGGGCCAAATGACAAGCTAAACCCATTGAGTCTATTTTGAATCTCCTGTCATAAATGGCTCTTTACCAATCATATTCCGGGGCATGTTTCTAACCTTCCTCCTGGAAAACTTTCAATCGCCATAGAATTATTCATTCCTTGTCTATGTTCAAGTTTAATGGAAATGGTGGTATTTTTTTATCAAGACACATAATGATTTTCTTGTGTTTTGTAAAATTGTCCAAATCAATGATGAATATGTTATGTGTCTTCTATTCACCCTCACTCTTGAATTTCATGTTAATCATTAGTCCCAAATCTGATTTAGATGTTTGTTTTCCTCTACCATCTACATGCCATGAATCTTTGTACCATGATCCACTTGAGCAATCTATTCTACCAGCTTGTTTTTCACACTCTCTTGATTTTTGTGTCAGTGGTTAAAATTGCGATAAGATACAAGGAAGTCACATTACAGAGGTAGAGGAGAAGGAAGGCAATGTGCTTTCAATCTTTCTTCTATTTTCCAAAATCCTCCTTTTGAAGATGATGCACTCCCATTCTTGGATGATTTTCAATCTTCTAATCTCGGTAATGAATAAAATGTAATCAATTCTTCTGATCAACCCGTAGCCTTGGGTAACAAGAATTCCAGTATTGATGAATCTATTCATGTATACAATCACGAATTCCTAGGTGCATCATTTGATATTTTGGTTTCTCATGAAAATTTTAAAGATTTAGATCTGGAATTTGTTTCGGTCAAATAAATTCTCTTGTTGAAACTTCCTCTTCATCCCACTATCCCTTGTGATCTCATGTTGGCGATGCATCTACATGCGGTGAAGATATTCCATGCTATCCAACTTCTTCATCACATGATCTCACTTCTCAATTGACACAAGGTAGTGAGGTTTTCCATGATGAAAGAGAAAATAATCATATCATTGAGTGTCCTTTCCATCCTACATCATTTATTGTTTTGCATGAACACAACTCTTCAAATAAGCTTTCTCACGAAACTTCCCCGATTAATTCATATTTGAATTTGTGATCAGAAGAATATTTCTACATGTTAAATAAATTTGTTGAAGTTGAAAAATCCGGTAAAATCAGTGACAGAGACGGTTGTCATCCGGTGAGCAGTGGAATTCTTGAAACCGGCGGTAGCATCAATTTTCAAACCATGCATGATTTGGTTCAAGTTTCAAAATGCGATTTTACAATCCTAGAAATTTTTGGGGCTTGTGAGGGATTCAAGTCACTTCAGCTTTTGGTGATGGTTATGTCAGGATCTCGCAACTCTAGTAAGCCCCCCGAACTAAGTCAGATCTATTTTCTCTTGCACAATCCTTCTCTTTTCATCCTGCATAATTTCTTGTTTTTCCTGAACACAAGTATTCAAATAAGATTGCTTACGAAACTTCCATGATTCATTCATATTTGAATTTTCAATCATAATAATATTTCAACGTGTGAAATCAGGTTGTTGAAGTTAAAAAATGTGATAAAATCAGCGACAGAGATGGCTGCCATCCAGTGAGCAATGGAATTGTTGAAACCGGTGGTAGCATCTATTTTCAAACCATGCATGATCTGGTTCAAGTTTCAAAATGCGATTTTACAATCCTAGAAAGTTTCGGGGATTGAGAGAGAGTCGAGCCACTTCAAATTTCAGAGATGGTTATGTCAGGATCTCGCGAATTTGGTAAGCCCCTCGAACTAAGTCAGATATGGTTTCTCTTTCACAATCCTTCTCTTTGCATGGTTTCACTTTATGTAAATCCATTTCTCAAAGATATTTTGGTATTTCCGATGTAATCTTTCAAACTTTCAAGATTCTACTTATAACTGGATTCAAGAATATTTTCTAGTTTATTCATCTTCATTCAAGTCTTTCACATCAAACTTAGGATTGGAATGTGTATCTCTCATAGATTCATGGAATTGTGAAGTTGATTATTCCAAGGAATATCATTGGCCAAAGCAATCATGCTTATCGAATTCACTACTTAATAGTCAACTCATTATTCTTCTTGCAAATGTTATATTGCAAATATTACTTTCATTGCACTGGAAATCCTCTTGAGTGATAATGAATTCACAAGCTATCGCATGAATCAAGTTCTTATCCGTTCACCACATCTTGACTAGTCTCTTGTATTTATTGTGCTAGCATCCCTTTTAAATTATTTTGATAATTACGATGCTTCCACAATTTTTCACCAGTTATAGGAAAATGGTTTGTTACATTTGGCTTGTGAGGAAGTTGGTTCAATTGTTCAAAGAATTCAAAGAACTGTACATAATGATTTATCTTCTTCTATTACAAAATGGGAATCTGATGAATTAATAATCCCATCTGATCATTATTCGATCACCAATTATTGTCATTCAGTGTATCATCCCCCCTTCAACGCATTCAATGACACTTGTGCTACATCCTTCGATCTTCATCGTTCACTATAACACTATTCGTACTTTTGTCGAGCAATTGAGGCACTTCAGCCTTCACTGATGCTTATGTCAGTTCCTCGTTGTCTTGACATCGCTCCTAAATATGATAAGATTTATTTTCCCTTGCAAGATTCCCATCGTAATCCATTTCCTCTAATTTAAAATTCATCTGCTCAAATATTTCAAGGTTTTCAAGAGGATCATCATGAATTTTGCGATCCAATCATTGAGTGGTTGGAACAGTCTTACCTAGCAAGCTCCATCGCAAATAACAAGTTTCAATTTTTCCTCACGCTTGTTAAGGCATTCGATGTAGATGAAGACACATTTGCAGGAAGCTTCATAGGTTTTTTGAATGATAGTTTTCATCAAATAGGTAAGATCATCAACTTTTTAGAAGCGGTGGATATTGTCTATCTTTCTGCTGACAGGAAAGACCTTCAAAATTTTGTGAAAGATATTCAAGCTTTTATTTTTTTTGTTGCACATTTTTTTTATCTATTTTAATTTTTCATATCTTTCTGGATGCAGGTCGGAAACAACTATACTGGATTCGCTGAAAATTCCATTACACGTGACCCTGACCTACTAGCTGTTAGGTTAGGAGTAGGATTAGCTTCATCTTATTTTTCCTTCTCTTGCAGCCACCCCATATTGTTCTATTTAGTCTCTCTTGTATTTTCTTACATTTCTCTTGTATTATGCTTTGATTTAGCTTCTTTTCCTATCTTCTTGTTTTGTTTCCTTGTTGCGTGTTTTCTTTCCTTCTATTTTTCTTCTTTTGTTTTTGTTTTTGTTTCTTGTTATTTTTTCCCTTTTCTTTCATCATGTGAATAAGCGTTGACCTTGTCTATGTATTGGTTTCTGAGATTGTGTGGCTTAATTCTAAGGGGTCTTGTGACACTTCAACATTTGGTTAGCCTTTGGTCTGTATTCCTTGTTTTGGTTATGTCTTTTGGCCGATGAAGTTCTAACGGAAAATACGATCAGTCCATAAGGAGATTTTTAGGAAAACCATGAACTCGTGTCAAGCCGGGATACCTTGTTCCCATATTTGATTCCTTGTTTCTGGTGTTTTCCTCCTTATCCAATCAGTTAAAAGGAAGAAGGGGAAAATCTAAACAAACATAAATAAATCAAAGGAACCTATATACTTCTGTGAAGGAACAACCTCTCCTTCT
This sequence comes from Pinus albicaulis, assembly GCA_034641835.2. NCBI lineage: Eukaryota > Viridiplantae > Streptophyta > Pinopsida > Pinales > Pinaceae > Pinus > Pinus albicaulis. The sequence continues at coordinate 729,161,789 of CM076578.1, read as the reverse complement.
CTCAATAAGTCAGGATCCCTCTTCTTCCCAAAATTAATAAGTGCCAATGAATAGTCCTCTTTTCAAAAAAAAAAATAAAGTCTAAAGAAGAGAAAGGCTTCCTGTGCGGAGAGGTAAAGCGAGAAACTCTATCGAGGTACTTTTTAAGCTTGCCAATAGTAGAGAAATGTTTGTGTTCCTGAAGTGACTCTATCGGGGTACTACCCAAGTGTGCTGGCAGTAGAGAAACACCAAAGATGAAAATATTATACTCTGGAAACCTTAAACTCGTGATCTTCATTACACTTCCCTACTTGAAACATTGTGATAAAGCTAAATATTTGTTGATATAAACCAAAGTGGCATGATGGGGACTTAGTATATCCATGGGGTAAGTGGTGAAACCAAAGGGATCTCCACGATGAATCAATACTCCCCGAAGAACCAAGGCCCTACACAAAAGAAGTTAACCAAGACAGAGAAGCTGGAATTATACCAGTGTGTCACCAAGTGTTGTAGCTGCTACAACCCCCTCCAAAATTTTAGCCTATACCAAATTTCAAAGTCTTCATCTTGTCATGGTCCTCGCAAACTTTTAAGTTCATCTTATTGCTTTCCTTAAAGTGTTGTGATCCCTTTCGCAAGATAGGAAAAGTGTCATCTTTTGGCATGTTGGTTGTCACATTGTATGCATGAGCTTATTATAGTGGCTCCAAGAGGCCATATTTGTGTAAATGAATTGTCCTAACCTTGTAAGTATATGTCACACCCATTTCCAAATTTTTGAGCATCGTCGCAGTTATCATAAAGTGTATCTTTGATGTCGCACTTGTTGTAATTGGTCGTCAAGTTGTCACACGGAGGAAAATGATTTGTTTGTATACCTTGGATGATCTGTGTTGTTTGAGTCATCAAATATGCTAAGTGTGTGATCATAGTCAAATTTCTTCATTGTTACCATTGATCTCAGTGGTCCCACACTTAGTAATTTTTTGGAAAATTTCCAAAACCAAGCAACTTAGCTACACTGGGTCTCCCCTGAGCTGTGCATTGCGCAGTCTCAACCCTAAAACTGTGATCTTGATTCTTGGCACTGCGCAGTGTGAATTACATGCCTCCCAAGACTGTTCCATTGCATAGTTTTTTGTGACCAAGCCCTGACCTTAACCTCCGTAATTGCACAGTGATGGCCTCCAACCCGACCTAAACTGCTCACTTCACAACCTCAAAAATCAAGCTCTCTCCTTGATCCCCAGAACTACGTAGTGCGTAGTCACCCAAACCTTCCTTGACACCTGACACTGCGTAGTCATTATTCCCAGCACAACCTGAACTGTGCACTGCGCAGTCTCAAGGCTTAGGGCTTCCTCTTGCCTTCCTGAACTACGCAGTCACTGAGCCTTCTTGCTCAATCTGTCACTTATTCTGGGCTCAATTCATGGATCAAAATTTATTATCTTAGGCTAGGGATTTTTCGAATTGATTTCGTCTAATGTCATGTGTGAATTGCAGGAACATGTAATCTATCAAGCCATGGCAAGATGATGAAGGAAGAGAAGAATGAGGGAAGCATGCTCATAGACACTCTCACAACTAAACTCACAATATTATTGATCAAGATAAAGCGAAAGGACACTAGTTTGCGACCATTATCCAAGACTTGATATCATTGAAGACTCCCCATCACTAAGGCATGCAGAGGAGAAAAGGAGAACTCTTTCATGAAGACACTCAACTCTTAGCAGCAACAATGGCTTGACACTGCCATTTCATCAAGAATTCCATGTTAGTAGTGTCATGTCATGTCATGTCATGAGTGGTCATATTCCAAAACACGATCGTATATCATGCCCATTGTAATCAAATATATTGTAAAGTGGAAGTCCAAAGGAGCACGTGAATGTAAAGAGTCACATAAGTTGAAAAGTCATGGGAAGACAAACAATCATGAGTGTAGTCAAAGAGTCGCTCTTAATTATACATACTCCCTCATTGTATGAGAAAATGACTTTTTCACCTTGGCTTCACCAGCAAAGCATTAGAGAGATAAGCTAGTCCTTTTGTGGAGCAAGGAGTGGCTCCAATGCTCCATTTTTTGAGATAGTGATGTTCATTTTACATATGTGCCTTGTAACTTTTACTTAATAATAGAAGCCTTCCAAGGCCAACACATTCTTCATGCATGGACTATGAATGCTTGTAATATTATTATGTGGATGTTTTTATTTCATGTATGCTTTCACATGTGCTAAGATATTTGAAATATTTCAGTTATTTTAGTGCTTATCTTAATAAGAATGTGTTGTAATGGTTATTATTTTTATCCCATCCTTGTGGACTATTCCGCATGATATTAGAAAAACCTTTCTCCAATTTTTGGTTGTAATAACCATCGCATCCCTTGTGGACTATTCCACTAGATGTTAGATAGATCCTTCGTTTCATGTGTGTCTCTTCCTAGGTGGTACTATTGCCTCTCTCTTAGAGGCTCACTTTTGTTGGGTATGTGTTATATTCTTTCCATGACTAGCCCCACGGGCTGTACGTTGCGCCAGGTGCAGTAGGGGGGTCACAGGGGGGGCGGCAGCCCCCCCTGTCGAGGTCTGGGGCAGCACCCCGACAAAAAAAAATTTGGTGTGCGGTCCCACTCATAGGCAGACCCACCCATGTTTTGTGCATGAGTTTGCACATGGTTTTGGGGTATGATGGTTTTTGTCCCCTGGTATTTTGTAGATCCGGTCAAGGGAACTACGGTTATGTTTTAATCTAGGGTTAATGGTTTGGGGTTTATGTATGCTTTGGAATGTATATATATGTGTTGTAACACTAAAATGAACATAATAGAAAATCAAGTTGGTCGTCCCGATTTGGGATCCAGGGGAAAATCTCTGTGTTTATATGTTTTATGTTTTTATGCTCTCGCTATTGTTTATTTTCTGTTATAAGATTCGTGAGTAGATAATTTTTGTTCGGGGTTAAAACCTACATTTGGTATCGGAGCTGTTTCGGCTTTAAGGGGACGCCTTTGCTGCTGAGGGTTTTTAGTTCGGGCCTGAGGTAGACCCTGTTCAGTGGGAGATCTGCGGGATCGATTCTTGCGGTGAAAGAAGATGGCGAGCGGCGGAAAGATAGAGATTGAGAAATTTAATGGTCAGAGTTTTGAGTTGTGGAAACTCAAGATGGAGGATCTGCTGGTGGATAAAGATTAGTGGATCGCGGTAGATCCAGGTACTAAACCAACGGCGATGTCAGATGAAGACTGGAAGAAACTGGATCGGAAGGCTAAGAGCACAATACGGTTGTGTGTCTCAGATTCAGTATTGTTGAATGTATCTGGGGAAGCTACGACGAAGAATTTGTGGGAAAAACTTGGGACTTTGTACTAATCTAAGTCTCTGGTGAATAAGTTGTTCCTGCGGAAAAAGTTGTATAACCTGAGGATGAAGGATGGAGACTCGGTGAAAGAGCATCTGAACGCCTTCAATACTGTGGTAAGTCAGCTGTCGTCTGTTGATATTAAAATCTCAGATGAAGATAAGTGCATCAGTTTGTTGTGCTCTCTACCAGACTCGTGGGACAGTCTGGTTATTGCAATAGGTAGCAATAAAACTACCTTGAATTTTGATGACATTGTCTCAGCCTTGCTGTCGGAGGAAATGAGACGGAGAAATATGGAGGGTCAGAATGGAGATGCCTTATCTGTACGAGGAAGGTCCCAGAACAGAAACAAGAATAGGGTTTCGAGTGGGAGATCTAAATCTCCTAGAAAGTTTGTAAAGGTATGCTGTAAATGCGGAAAGGAAGGACACTACAAAAAGGAATGCAGATCTAAAGCTCCTGAGAAAGGAAAGGGATCTGATGATGCTCCTTCTGCAGAGGCAAAAACCACCTCGGATGAAGGTGGGGATGTGTATTTGGCTTCTTCTTCAAATACACATGTAGATCATGAGTCCTGGTTGATTGACTCGAGTGCATCCTTTCACTTCACTCCCCATAGGGAGTGGTTCTGTGAGTATGAGAAATATGATGGTGGTGATGTCTTCCTAGGGGATGATAGGAAGGCCAGAATCGTCGGACGTGGAAAGGTCAAGCTGAAGCTGCAAGGTGGAAGGATCAGAACACTTCCTGGCGCTCTACATATTCCTGCATTGGCCAGAAATCTGATTTCTGTAAGCAAGATGGATGATGTAGGTGTAAAAATAGTGTTCGAGAAAGATTCCTGCAAGATGGTTCAGGGAGCACTGGTATTAATGCGGGGAGTTCGGACTGAAACTCTGTACAAGCTACAAGGTAGAACTGTTATTGATGGGTGTAACAGTTTTGTGGTTCCTGAAAGTGGAGTGGAAAGCCTAGCTGTCTTCGGAGAAAAGACCATGTTATGGCATCAAAGGCTTGGACATATTGGAGAGAAGGGCCTTCGGATACTGCATAGAAATGGTATGGTAGAAGGTATGTCTAATTTCTCTCTGGATTTCTATTTCTGTGAACATTGTGTATATGGGAAGCATAATCGGGTGAGTTTTCCTTCTGGTGCTAAGAGGGCGAACAAGATATTAGAACTTGTGCACAGTGATGTGTTTGGACCTGTGTCAGTTCCATCACTGGGAAAGTCTGTGTACTATGTTTCATTCATAGATGACTTCTCAGGGAATACATGGATATATTTCTTGAGGAAGAAATCTGAAGTCTTTGACAAATTTAAAGAATTTAAGGCTCTGGTGGAAAACCAGACAGAGAAGAAGATAAAGGCACTGAGGACAGATAATGGTGGGGAGTTCTGCAAGAAGGAATTTGAAGAGTTCTGTAAGAAGTGTGGCATAGCACGGAAGAAGACTACTCCATACACACCTCAGCAAAATGGAGTTGCAGAAAGAATGAACAGAACACTGATGGAAAAGGCAAGAAGCATGCTCAGTGGTACCGGGTTAGGACAAGAATTCTGGGTAGAGGCAGTGGAGACCGCATGTTACTTAGTTAACAGATCACCTTCATCAGTGTTGGAGGATAAGACTCCACATGAGGTATGGACTGGTAAGAAACCCTCTCTTTCACATCTAAGGGTATTTGGATGTGATGCATATGTACATGTTCCAAAGGAGAAAGGACCAAGTTGGATAATAAATCTGAAAGGTGCATCTTTATTGGGTATAAGGATGGTTTAAAGGGTTACAAGCTTTGGAACCCAGAAACAAGGAAGGTTTTGTACAGCCGAGATGTGGTGTTTAGAGAGGTGAAAGATGTTGTTACACATGAATTCCTACCAAAGAAACCTGAGAAGATAGAGTTTGAGCTAAAGGAGGATGAATCAGACTCTACAACAGAAGAAGATTCAGAAGCGGAAGAGCCACAAACCCCAGATTTGAGAAGATCAGTTCGGGAAAGAAGACAACCAGAAAGGTATAGTCCATCTGCTTTCTGTTCAGGTTTTGCATTAACTATAATTGATGATGATCCCAGAACTGTCAGGGAGGCAGTAGATTCAGAGGATGGAAAACTCTGGAAGGAGGCCATGGTTGATGAAATGGCATCCTTGCACAAAAATGAGGCATGGGATCTGGTGGATTTGTCAGCCGGAAGAAAGCCCATCGGGAGAAAATGGGTGTTTAAAAAGAAGATGAATGTAGAAGGCAAGGTGGAGAAATACAAAGCTCGATTGGTAGCAAAAGGTTATTCCTAGGTGTCGGGAATTGATTTTGGTGATATTTTTTCTCCTATTTCCAAAGTTACTTCTATTAGATTACTTTTATCTGTTGCTGCTGCATTTGATTTTGAGATAGAATAGATGGATGTGAAGACAACATTTCTTCACGAGGATATATAAGAGGAGATCTACATGAAGAAACCTGAAGGCTTTATGGTGAAGGGTAAGAAAGAACTGGTATGCAGGTTGAAGAAGTCTCTGTATGGGTTAAAACAGTCACCAAGAATGTGGTATCAGAAATTTGATACCTATATACGGGGACTTGGCTTCACCAGAAGCAAGGAGGATCACTGTGTTTATTTTAAATTAATTGGTGACCGTGTTATTTATTTGGTCTCGTATGTGGATGATATGTTGTTGATTGGAAATGACAAAGAAATTATCCAAGATTTGAAGACCCAACTATTCTCCAAATTCGACATGAAGGATCTTGGTGCTGCAAACTATATTTTTGGCATGGAAATTAAGAGAGATCGGGCAAAGAGGAAGCTCTGGTTAAACCAAAGGAAGTATGTCGAGACTATATTGCAGAGGTTCAATATGCAGGATATTAAACCGGTGAATGTTCCTATTCCTGTAGGTGTAAAGCTGTCTGCTGAACAGTGTCCCAAGACACAAGAAGAAGAGGAGGATATGTCTTATGTTCCATATGCAAGTGCAGTGGGTAGCCTGATGTATGCAATGGTCTGTACTAGTCCAGACATTGCACATGTAGTGGGATTATTGAGCAGGTTTATGTCAAACCCAGGGAAGGAGCATTGGACAGTAGTGAAGTGGGTTTTCAGATATTTACGTGGCACTAGTGATTATGGCTTGTGCTACCAGGGAAGACCAGGATTGGAAAGAATGTTTGACATTCATGGTTTTGTTGATGCAGACTGGGCTGGAGATCTGGACCAAAGAAGATCTACAAGTGGGTATGTGTTTAGCCTATTTGGAGGTGCAGTCAGTTGGATGAGTAAAAGATAGTCTGTAGTGGCGCTTTCAACTACAAAGGCAGAATACATAGCAGCCACTCATGCAAGCAAGGAAGCAGTTTGGTTGCAGAGATTGTGTTCAAGTATGGGGTTGGTACAGCAAGCTATAAGGATAGACTGTGATAGCTAAAGTGAAATTTTCTTGGCTAAGAACCCTGCTTATCATTCAAAGACAAAGCACATTGATGTTCAATATCACTTTGTTAGAGATATGGTTGAGGCTAAAAGGGTGTTGCTGGTAAAGGTGGACACTTTGAAGAATGTTGCAGATGCATTGACGAAGTCTGCGAGCACTCAGAAGTTCTCTTGGTGTAGAGAAATAATGGGTATTGAAGAATTGGCCCAATGGCTAAGTTCTCCTGTCGCCCCCTGTGGAAAGAAAACAACAAGTGGGAGAATGTTGGGTATGTGTTATATTCTTTCCACGACTAGCCCCACGCGTTGTACGTTGTGATGGGGGCAGCAGGGGGGTCACAAAGGGGGCGGAAGTCCCCCCTGTTAGTTTCTGGGGCAGCGCCACGGCAAAAAAAAATTTGGTGTGCAATCCCACTCATAGGCGGACCCACCCATGTTTTGTGCATGATTTTGCACATGGTTTTTGGGTACGATGGTTTTCGGCCCCTGGTATTTTGTAGATCCGGTCAAGGGAACTACGGTTATGTTCTAATCCAAGGTTAATGGATTAGGGTTTATGTATGCTTCGGCATGTATATATATGTGTTGTAACACTAAAAGGAATAAAAATGAAAAATCAAGCTGGTTGTCCCGATTTGGGATCCAGGGGAAAGTCTTTGTGTTTATCTGTTTTATGTTTTATGCTCTCGTTATTTTTTATTTCCTGTTATAAGATTCGTGTGTAGATAATTTCTGTTCAGGGTTAAAACCTACAAATTTTATCTCTCCCCCCAAAGTAGATGAACCTTGACACACATACGATCAAACACTCACCAAGCACACCCCCCTTTCTTTTCGAAGGCGCATGTGCACTCCTCTCTCATGCTAACAGATAGAGTCAAGGATTATCTTTAAGAATACATGGAAAACATGCTGATATTCTGGATGGGCTCCTAATCCAAACGATGTGAGGTCTAATTGGGACTTCACATCGAGGATTCCCTTTGGTTAATGTATTTCCAGCACCATCAAAAAAACTGGAAGGTACTCCGTTAGTGCAAAACAACTGGTTATTCCTTATACAAGCTAAGATTTTGCACATTAACTTATCATAAACTGAATTGGGGGAAAAATTTGCTAAATCTTCAAAGTGCTCATAATCGCTCCAAACTAGAATGACTAGATAGGTCTCGTTGCCAAGAATCTGGTGCACTTCGTTTCATCAAAAACCGACTCCATATGTGAAAGTTAGAGCCTGTTGTCCGCTTCACCAAATAGGCGAATTTTCAAAAAAAAGTCAAACAGGGTCAAAGGGGTCAATTGATCTAGGTGGATATTGGTGGCCACCCGCCTATTCCACTTGGGGCCCCACCATTGTATCTTTCATTTTTTCAATTTCGGCACAACTTACTATTTTTAGCATTTTTTCGGGTCTTGTACTTCCGGAGCCATTTTGAGGCCCTAAACGACGTTTTTTGGGCATCGTTTGTCCGACGAAGATTATGATTCCATTCTAAAATCAATATTTGCGGAAAAATTTGTAGTCCTCAGATAGATATTTCTAACGATGTATCATACGCATCAAATGGAGATCGTATGCCGAAGTTACATCCCCAGGAAGTTGAAACACCAATTTACCCAAACGGGGCCCATAGTTTTGGCGCTTCATCTCCTAGGGTTAGGTTTTTGGACGTTTAGTGTTCTACATTGTTTCTCAATAATAAATAGGCCCTCGAGCCTCATTGTAACATAGTTCATAGGTCTGTAGCCGCCACATCTCTTCTCAGAGATTCGCTACCAGCACCCTAGCTAGTTTATTTCCATTCTGTCTGTAAGAAAATTTCAGTTCTTTGATATTAATGAAAGGAAGTGTTATTTCCACTGCATCTTTGTATTTATGGTTATATGTGTATTCTGTTGCATTCTTGCATAAATCTGAATCAATGGTATCAGAGCAATCTGCTTTTTCTCGATCCTTCTTTGCATGTCCCCAACAGTGTCGGGGTATAAGGAGTTAGGGCTCGATCTGGTGGAACCTTTGCAAGATTAGCCTCGCAAACCCCGATGGACGCCCATGGGGGATGAAAAGAAAGATGAAGGAGCAGGAGATCCTATCAAAATATTGCTCGAGGAGGCCCTCGAAAAACAAAGGAATGCGATGATGGATAACTTTGCCTAGATCCTTCAATGACTGCCCACCGGTGGCGCATCTGCATCCAGCAGCCACTCTAGAGGCGCGAATCCCTTTAAGGTACAAGTAAACTTTTAAATTCCCATATTTGAGGGTCAAATAGATGCATATGCCATAGATAGATGGTTGAATCTATTAGAAGGATATTTCTCGGTTCATGACTTTTCCGACTGGGAGAAGATTATTTTTGCACTCCTCAAAGCTACCCACCATGTCAAGGACTGGTGGGAAACCTACTGTGAGAAAAAGGATGAGACAAAACCCTCTCTGTTCTCAGCCGTACCCACTTGGAATTCTTTCTGAGATGCCATCAAGGAACAATACTATCCTGTGGGGAGGTATGAGTACAATTACATACAATGGACCACGCTGTGGCAACAAAGGGATCAAGATGTGCATGAGCTGACGAATCTGTTCCATACCCTGTGCACAAAGTTGGGTATCAAAGATTCAAAGAAACATTTGGTGTTAAAGTATCGTGGTTGTCTGAATAGATACATTTAGGAGGAAATGGAGTTCCTCGACATCTCCTCACTTTGTATGGCATACCGGTATGCTGCCAAGATTGAGTAGAAATTCAAACAGAAGAAGTGAGACCTTGGATCTGTGAATCAAAATCAAGGGAAAGGTGCCCCCAAACCGCAAACCAAAGGACAAAGCCAAGGCATGGCAGCCCAAGACAACCTGCCAAAGCCACAAGCAAAGAATAACACCGCAAAGCCAAAGAAGGACATGGGAAAGTGGTGTGAGTTCCATAAGAGCTCCACTCACAACACAAATGAGTGTCAGGCCAAGCAGTCGCTGGTGGCCGAGATGAGGGCTTCTAAATCAGATGCATGCCTTGAATCTGAATCAGAACCTGACAAGGGGAATGAAAAAGGGAAGAATATTTTTTATGCAGAGCCCAACACCATTTTTGCCACTACGAAGATCTAGAAGGAGGAACCAGAAGATCCAGAGGAGGCAGAGCGTCTCTTCCACTCCCAGATGTGGGTAAAATGTTCCCTGCTACAGTTCATTGTCGACAATGGGAGCCAAAAGAACCTCATTTCAGCAAATGTCATGAAGCGGTTAGGCTTGCCGACCATAGCGCACCCACAACCATACACCATCGGGTGGCTTCACCAAGGACGGGATCTCCGCGTCAGCCAACAATGCTGCCTTCCCTATAGCATCAAGCCCTTCACAGATGAGGTATTGTGTGACATTTCTCCTATTGATGTTTCTGATGTATTATTAGGCCAACCATACTTGTGGAAGCGACATGATGTGTATGAGTCTCGACCTTGCACTGTTATTGTTACTTTGGGAAATAAGTTGTACAGGATACCAGAGGTACCACTGCCTCCCACTATCTCTTTGGTTACTACAAAACAATGCAATAAGCTCATTTCCAAAAACAGGAAATTTGTTTTCCTAATGATCTGCCCCTAAGGTAAGAAGAATATTGTGGCCATGACCTCCAGACATGGCTACTTTGCATGACAAAAACAAATGGACAAGGTTGTGGAGGAGTACGGGGACATCTTCACCTCACCCACAGGGGTGCCTCTACACTGTCAGGTCAAGCACCCCATTGACCTGACCCCAGGTGCACTGCTACCCAATGGACTGATCTATAGGCACTCTGTTCTAGAGAATGATGAAATCAAGAGGCAGATTCAAGAGTTGTTGCAGAAAGGTCACATCCAGCCAAGTTCATCACCCTGTGGGAGCCCGATCGTGTTGATACAGAAGAAGGATGGGACTTGGAGACTCTGTATTGACTATCGGGCGTTGAACAAGATCATTGTCCGGAATAGGTACTCGATCCCATGGATTGATGACCTTCTAGACCAAATCAGAGGGGAAAAATATTTCAGCAAAATCGAATTGAAGTCAGGGTATCACCAGGTACCAATCGAACCCTCTGATGTGTGGAAGACTGCCTTCAAATCCAAGGAGGGCCTTTTCGAATGGCTCGTCATGCCTTTCAGGTTGACGAATGCTACCACAACCTTCATGAGGTTGATGGATGACATCTTGCGTCCATTCACCAACTCATTTGTAGTGGTGTACTTGTATGACATTATGATATTTAGCCAGACTTGGGAAGAGCACCTCCACCACATCCAAGAAGTCCTCCAAACACTACGGCAACACAAGTTGTGTGCCAATTTGGAGAAGTGCACTTTTTGCATGACCCAGGTTCAACATCTGGGATACATTATTGATGAAAGGGGGGTGCATGTGGATCCAGCCAAGATCCAAGTCATTGAGGATTGGCCAGCCCCAACCACTCTAACAGAGCTTCGCAGCTTTCTGGGTCTTTCTAATTTCTACTGTAGGTTTGTGTTGGGATTCTCTCATATCACTTGGCCCTTGAGTCAAGTCACCAAGGGAGGAGCGAAAGTAAAATTATTTTGGACAGAATCTCAACAGAAGGCGTTCGTAGAATTGAAACATCGCCTTTGTTCTTCCCCAGTGCTCACATTACCAGACTTGCAACAACCATTTGAGATCAAGACAGATGCCTCTGATTATGCTATTGGGGCAGTTCTTACTCAACAGGGGAATCCAGTGGCATATCACAGTGAGACATTGTCTGACACAGTTCGCAAGTATCCCACTTATGACAAAGAAATGTATTCCATTGTGCAGGCTTGTTGACAATGGAATAATTACATTTTGGGGAAGGAAACAATCATCCACACAGACCACCGACCCCTACAGTTCATACATACACAAGGGAAGTTGCAGAACGATCACCATCAGAAGTGGTCCACATATCTGCAACAATTTCATTTGAACATCAAGTACAAGAAGGGTAGCACCAATAATGTTGCCAACTGCCTCGGCCGACCACGGATCATGGCCATAACCACAATTATGAACTCTTGTGGGCACGAGACTTCTGATTGGCCACTTCTCTACAAGAGCGATCCAGAATTCAGCCACACATACAAGGCACTCTTGGGGGGTACGCAAGTTCCAAATTTTCACCTCCAAGATGCACTGTTATGTCACCTGGGACACATTTGTGTTCCTTCAAGCGAGCGTGCCAAGATGATATGGGAAGAGCACTACAGTCGAGTCGCTGGGAATTTTGGGGTCGAGAAAACAGTGGCCGTACTGCAGAAGTATTTCTATTGGCCGAACCTTCGACGGGATGTCGGGAAGTACATCAGATCCTGCACTGCTTACGCCATTGCCAAACCGACCATCAAGAAGCAAGGGCTTTATACCCCACTACCTACCCCTAGTCGACCTTGGGAATCCATCTCCATGGATTACATGTCAGGCCTTCCTTCTAATAAGCATGGAAACGACTGTTTTTTTGTGGTCATCGACAAATTCTCGAAGATGGCCATTATGGCGGCCTGCAAGAAGAATATCACAGTAGAAGCCACTACTAAACTCTTCTTTGAACGAGTGTGGGTTCACTTTGGGATCCCAGAGTATATCATATCAAATCGTGACAGTAGGTTCCTCAGCACATTTTGGTCCAGCCTCTAATCAATTTTGGACACCAAGCTCACCAAGTCCACAGCTTTCCGTCCCCAAACTGACGGCCAGACAGAGGTCGTCAACAGGATGATTGTACAAATTCTAAGCATGTACAATTCAAATCATCCACGCACATGGGATGAGAGCCTCCCTTATGTACAACACAGTTATAACCGGGCTCTCCACAGCTCAACCGGCCATAGCCCCTTTCAGGTGGGCTTGGGATTCTAGCCACTATGTCCCATTGACGTAGCCATGCCATTTGCGGCTACTCCGGCCGATTCAGCTCATGTCTGGTTTGAAGCTGATAAAGCGAACAACTTCATCAAGCGCATTCGGCACATCCGCCAACAGTTTCATGACATATTGGATAGAGCCAATTCTAAGTACAAGCAACGACATGATCAACATTGAGTGCCACACAACTTCTAGGTGGGTGACAAATTGTGGCTACATTTGTAGAAGGAGTGCCTCACTGGACCCCACCGCAAGCTTCGCCCGCTCCGATATGGGTCGTACACCATCACTAAGGTTGTAGGAAACCATGCCTTCGAGCTCAGTATTCCACCATTCCTTGGTCTGCACCCAATATTCAATGTAGACTGCCTTCATCCCTACTTCCCACCTCTAATAGACAGCTCTGACATTGTAGAAGAACTCACACCAAAAGAGTTAAACCCAGACTGCATGGAACATGCAACCACAGATTGTATCATGGACATGAAAATCAAGAACACTCGCCAACGGAAGATCCAACTGTATCGGGTTGTCAAAGCTGGCCAATTCCTGCACCAAGGCAAGTGGTTCACCAGGGACCAAGTTCAACAGAAGTTTCCTCATCTCATGGTGGAACTCAACGCAATGGAGACCATTGCTTCCTAAGGGGGGAGGAATGATCTAGGTGGATATTGGTGGCCATCGGCCTATTCCACTTGGGGCCCCACCATTGTCTCTTTCAGTTTTTCAGTTTCGGCACAACTTACTATTTTTAGTAGTTTTTCAGGTCCTGAACATTCAGAGCCGTTTTGAGGCCCTAAACAACGTTTTTTGGGCATCGTTTGTCCGAAGATTATTATGATTCCATTTTAAAATTAATATTCATGGCAATAGTTTTAGTCCTCGGATAGATCTTTCTAACGATGTATCATACGCATCAAACGGAGATCGTATGTCGAAGTTACGTCCCCGGGAATTTGAAACACCAATTTACCCAAACAGGGCCCATAGTTTTAGCACTTCATCTCCTAGGGTTAGGTTTTGGACGTTTAGAGTTCTCCATTGTTTCTCAATAATAAATAGGCCCTTAAGCCTCATTTTAACATAGTTCATAGGTCTATAGCCACCACATCTCTTCTCAAAGATTCGCTACCAGCACCCTAGCTAGTTTATTTCCATTCTGTCTATAAGAAAATTTCAGTTCTTTGATATTAATGAAATGAAGTGTTATTTCTGCTGCATCTTTGTATTTATGGTTATATGTGTATTCTGTTATGTTACTGCATAAATACGGATCATCAATTTCTTGGTCAAAAGTGGTTTTCCTCTAGCCAATGGTGTGTTGACAAGTGTCAAATGGTGGGTGGCCCGAATTTCTAGTTTGTTGACACAATTTGGTTAGTTTTTGGAGAACCAATGGGATGCTAACACATGGCTAGCCCGAAGGCCACCATGTTAATTCTTGGTCAAAGTTTTTTTTTTTTTTTTTTTCTGAATTGGACTAATTCTATTAAGAAAAAATATGTTACAAGATGATGATACAATCAAGAGAGACTAAAAACCGGCAGCCGGAAATGATAGGACTATCAACCTCGGTTCCGGAGAAGAAGAGAAGCAAGCAAAGAGCAACAACCAAAGACTGGAAAACTAAAAAACTGAACTCTACCCAGCATGGGTAGAAGTCTCAACACGAAGCTTTTTCCCTTTCCTTTTTTTGACTTCGACCCACCCATCCGAGGGCGAATGAGCAACAACTACTTGAAGACTGGGGTTCTCCAAGGGGGGACCCTCCTTTTCTGAATCCGAGGAGGAGGTCATATGGATGCGTTTCTGGGCGATGGCTATATCGGAGGAATGCGCCGATCCATCGGTGGAAGGAACCACAGATTAAGGGGCTTGATCCAGTTCTGCGTCGCTTGCTTCATCTTCAGAGCTAGAGGATTCATAATCCACGACTGGAGGTGGAGAGCAAGGAGCCCATCGTTTGGATTTGTGCTTGGAGAGGTTGTCCTTTTTCTTTTTTGCCGGGAGAGAAGGGCAGGTGGACTGCAGATGCCCTGCTTGGTGGAAATCATGACGGCAGCGGAAGGCAGTATTTTCATAATCCAGAGTCTGGGACCAAACAAAGTCATTCATCTTGAGGATGATTTGGTCTGGAAGACCCTGGCTTAAGTCTAACTCCACACATATTCTGGCATAAGTGTAGAGACCATTATTTTCCCGCCTGTAATCTCCTGTAATGAAACTGCCCAAGGTGTTGCCTATTTCTTTGTATACTGCAACATGCCATAAGTGGACAGGAAGGTTTGGAAGCCTGATCCATACAGGTGTCCTGGTGATGACTGCAGTTGCTAGATCAAAATCTGGGAACCAAGGAGTTAAGAAGAGCCCTGCAGTTCCCATGAACCAAGGGCCTTCTTCTAAAGCCTTTTCATAATGCTTATTGTCATTAAACAAAACAATGAAATATCCTTTTGAACAGAAACTGACCTTGCACTGATGAGTCCAGTTTGCATGAATCCAATCATAAAGGTCCTGAGATCGCGGCCACAGTCCGTTGAATCTGCAGATGATGGCTCTTTCTGCAAGTTCTTGAAGATGATTTACAGGATCTTCATGTGAGATTTCGACAGAGGGAACTTCCTATGTTTTGTTGATCAAAAAAGGCTTGGATTTAAAGGCATCCGGGGGTTTGGGGATCTCAGAGTGTACAACATCTTTGTAAGAAAAATGAGGAGCGAATAACGACTGTCCTGCAGCACCCCCTCTCAAACGAAGGGTTAACACCAAAGAGTTGTTTCTGTTAATGCTGTAAGAAGAGATAGGAAGAAGGTCTTCAAGTTGTTTACCCTGAAAGAGAAGACTCTGAACGCCTGAAGGGATCCCAATCCGTCGTTCAAGATCTAGTTTGAGATCCAGCACCAAATCTGAAGAACTGACCCATTGCAGGATGGTTTTGCCTATAGGATGAGAAATTTGGATCTGAAAGGAGTCTAAGAGGTTCCTAGACACAGAGCCAGGACTTCTTGTGCTTCCGAGGGCAAGTCTACCATAGCGCTGATGGGGAGGAGATTTCTCCTTCGAGAAGAGATTGTCACTTATAGACAGAGACAGAGCCGAGACAAAGGACTGGGAAACAGAGTGATTGGAAAGCCAATCGACCTTCTCCAGCCTGTAAACCCATTCTTTGTCTTCGTTAAGAGGCTGAAGCTGTCGCCGTTTTCCTGCAAGTTTCGACCGCCGCGTCAGATCTGCGAAACAGGGACTGAGCAGAGCAAAAGGTACAGGGACAATCCGTTGTGGCGCGAGAGCCATATCGGTGAAAGGTGCCGCCTCTGCTCCATTAGTTTTAGCAGAAGACTGCTCCAACACTTCGGCTACGACCTTAACAACTGTGACAGTCTCAGCCTTTGGCGATGGCTGCTCCGACTTAGCACCGCCGGCTTGCTCCTTCTTTGGTGTAGGGTTTACTGCGGCGGGCTTCTTGGCTAGGCGCGGAGCCATTTTTCACTCTCTCCCAGAAAAATCCTCTTGGTCAAAGTTCATTATATATGGTTTGGAAATATTTTAGGGCAGAGGTCGGGCTCGACCCCGTGACCTCCCCCACGCTATGCACAAGCCTTACCAACTACTCTACACATCGGGTCTTAACCACTATGGGTTCCAACACATATTTGAGTTTTAAACAATGGTATGGTGGAAGGATATGGGGGCCAGCCCCATCACATACAACCATGCTTCGTGACCGTGGCGGAGGCTCAGGACTTAAGCGTGGGATTTAACCACTAAATAGGGTTAAATAACCCATAACCCATAATTAAAAGGTGTGAAGCCAACTTTAATGTCGGATTTTTTTAATTGCGCTTAACATGCCTAACCTCAATTAAATGCACACTTACCATTAATTAATCTCCAGTTAAAGTTTAATTGTGGATTATCATGAATTGGCGAAGTCTGCCATTTTTGGCAGAACTCCCAAATTTGGCGGAGTTCACTAGAGTTTCTCCAGATTTAGCGGATTTTTTTCCAGGAAAAACTGAAGAAGCCATAAATTTGGCATATTTCGACCAAATTAGGCTCAGGAAGAGTCTATCCTAGATGATTTGGATGTTCTGAGCATGATGGTGCAGGTTGCAGAGGCATAGGATCATTTCTTTAAGTGTTTTTTTTTTTTCACTTTGAAGATTAAAGAAGCCTAGGGCCACTAAGAGAGAAGGTCATGTCTAGATCACTTGAAGACCATTTGCAGAGCCAGAAGAGGCCGCCTAAGGGTTTTTGAGTCTTCTAAATCTAATGGAGTAGGTTTAAAATCCATTGGAGCATTGAAATTGCATGTAAATTTACCATTAATCCAAAGAGGTCCATGGAGATGTAGCCCAGGAGGGGTGAACTCCGTTATCAGCTACTATGTAATATGTTTGTTGTGTATTAAATTCTCTGCAATTTACTTGTTGTTTCTCATAAAAGACACACAAACTTGACACATAAAGCCTCTCATAACTTTCTAATTTGATACGATCCTTAAAAACTTTTATTTTATACTGATGAGGAAGCTAGCACAACAAAAATAGTTTGTCCATATTCAGATCATTCACTGGCACAACCTCTAACAAACTCTAGGAGCTTAATCTTATGGAGCTCCTTAGTTATATCTTTAGTCAGAGGTCCTTGTTTAGAGTCCCTTGACGCCTTAGGGTTTCCCACCCCCGATAGAGGGCCAAATCTGGTGGAGGTTGTCCCTACGACAACCATCCCTGGCCCTAATTTCCTTGAGTTATTACCATTCTAAATTGTTAAATTATTCATCACATACAAGGTATGTTAGTACAACTTAGGACATTCAAAACTCATATTTGGCTCACATATGAATACATAAGGGCACTTTTAAGTTTTCTTTTAAATATGCTTGTAAAGAAGCATTGTTAATACTGAGTAGATACTCATGAATCTACTAAATCCTTTCCCATCGCTAGCTAAGAGAACACTATAATGCACTACTAGTCACCCTTACATGTCTTCCTATCATCAAATTCTCGCCTCTCTAACAACCTTAATTAATTAATTAAAATATTAACCTTAATATTATTTACTTAACTTTAATGATTATCATACTAAATTATTATGCAAAATTTATAATGCTAATTCATTTTATATGCTAATTTATTTAATCAACACTCTCGTTAATTAATGTTAATTTATTCATCACAACAATATTTTTATAAAAAAACAAGGAACAAATATATAAAATAAAATTATTAGATGGAAATAAGAATTACAACTATAAGAAATTAGAGTGCATAGTGGAAGCATGGTGGGCCCATAACCCATAAGTCTGATCATGATATTATTATTTTTTTAAGAAGAAAAAATAAATTAAATTAAATTATTAAATGGAAACAAAAATTACAAATATAATAAATTAGCGTGCATACACTACAAGGAAAATACCCTCTAGCGGAAGTTATAAAAGAGGTTTTTAGTGTTATAAAATTGGCCAAATTTGTCAAAAAAACATTTGCTACAACATCCATTTTCCGTAACGGAGGTTTTGGTAGAGCTTCTAACAAAATTTCAACACCACTTAAAAAACTTGGTCGGTTGGAGGTTATTACGGATGTTTTTTTCATTCGTGCGCTAATCAGGTTTCAACGCATCTGTGTGTTTTAGAGTGAACGCGCCGGTACTGCAAACCTACCAAGCACTGGGACGGAAAAAAAATATAGGACGCCCTGGGGTGTTTAGCAACGTCCCAGTGCGTGTCAGCCAGACAGTTGCCCCGGGGCGGTCGAATTTTCATGCACCGGGACGTTAAAGTATACAACTGCACCAGATGCACTGTAGGTGCTACAACGCACCAGGTCGTTCTAATTGGTATTTGGATTTGTGCGGTGCCCATAGGTCGTATCAACGCACCAGTGCATAGTATTATACAAACGCACCAGTGTGCAGTATCACACAAATGCACCGATCGTTCTAATTGGTATTGAGATTTGTGTGTTGCCCACAAGTCGTATCAATGCACCAGTGCGGAGTATTATACAAACACACCAATTGTTCTAATTGGTATTGGTAATTGTGCGGTGCCCATAGGTCGTAGAAATACACCGGTGAGCAGTCTCACATAAATGCACAGGTGCGCAGTATCGCACAAACGCACCGAGAGTTGTAATTGGTATTGGTATTTGTGCGGTGCCCATAGGTCGTAGAAATGCACCGGTGCACATTAGAATAAAAACGCACTGGTGCACATTAAATGACACCAAATGGTGTTCATTTTGTATTTTTTAGAAACATTGACCTATGCCAATGCAATTATTGTGATTTTTAAAAATTCATTATTCATCAAAAGTCGACACATATCTTATAACAGTATTCATATTAATTAAATTTTTATTATTTCATTTGAATGTGACGTTTGGATTAATTTGTTATATCATATCATAATTATTGTGATTTTTTTAAATTCATTATTCATTAAAAGATGACACTTGTCTTATAACAGTATTCATATCAATTAAATTTTTATTAGTGCATTTGAATGTGATGTTTGGAATAATTTGTTATATCATATCATCATATTTCACATCTCTTCATTATAATATTTAATCATCCATATATTTAATCAATGGTGTTACATTTCACAATGACAATGGAGAATGCAATAGAATGAATTAAAACGTGTATATATATATATATAAGACACTCTTTGTCATACAAAATGGGACAATTATTGGTATCCCTTTGTCTTTCAATTATGACACTATGTCCATTATATTAAACAAAATGTATGACTTCACACACAATATTTCAAAAAATACATCACCTTGCTTTTATATCCAAACATAATGTTCATCATTCTTTGCTTGAACTGTTGTCACTGCTCGAGCTACTTCCATGACTTGGGTTATTTTGAGGAATTTTTTTTTCACGGTGTTGATTGTTTTCTTCTTCTTCACCTTCCATCTACAAACATAAAAATAAACTGTAATGAGTGTATATACATTGGTGAGAATAATGAAAATTGCAATATTAAATAATACATCAATGTAAATCGAAAAGAAATGACGTACCATAGAAACAATTGACTCATGAACTATACACATTCTTTCAAAACCAAATTTCATGCTATATTGCCAGATTTCATCTGTTGGCGCAGTTCCATACTTTGTTTCTTGCAAGTTTTGTACCCCATAACAAATCATATATTTAATATAAAAGATTATTTTGTTCTATTAATTATAGACGGAGCTAAGTAAAACAAGATTGATAGATGCTTACAAATTCCACAATTAATTTCTGATATGCCAACATATACTGAAAACCTATATTTAACCCAATGTCAATCAATTCCTCTGATGGTTTTTCTTTGTATGTTAGCACCTGTTTGAAGACATTCAATGATGACTATTTTAAAACAACTTAAAATATACAAAAATGAAATCTATTTAATTTGTTATAAGGAAGTAACAATTACTCACAAACTTAGATATCAACCCTTTTCTTCCTTGTCGTCATGTTTTATGTGTTGAATGGGTTCCATTTCATTTTCTTTTCTACAAGAAAATACTTGAAAATTAATATTTAATGCTAAATTATTTATTTATTGTACCTAATCGAAAATTTCAATGATTACGTATTACATTTGAAGCACGTTGTTGTTGAGATGGCTCCTCGTTCGATGCAATTATGTCAATTTCTTTGACCATCTCCTTGTACACCTTTTTGGACATTCCTACTAGCATATTTCTGATATCAGCTCATTCATATTTTGATATTTTCATAATCTTCCTGAAAATGTAACATGACAATAAACTATTTAATTTTTATATTTATATATGAAAATTAAATATAACAAAAGTGATATTTATAAATAATTGCTTTCTAGTAACATATACATATAATTCTAGAAAAACATTTAAAGGAATATTATTTTTTCATTCCTTCTTTTTTGTTATTGTACGTTTTTTCTATTAAAAGTTTGACATGTCTCATTGACCAATTCTCTGTAAACTCTTCTTGTAGTTTAAATAAAAATTTGGTTCTTGGAATCATTGGATTGATTTTTGTATTATAAGTGGAAAGAACGTCTATACATTCGTTCCACTAGATCTCTCAAAGTTTTGTAAAAGTTTTTCCCCCTTTCGTTAACCTCCAGCACCACTCCAGATGAGCTAAGGAGCAATTCATTTTCATTTACATGTTGTATTTTTTTTCTTTTCTTAGAACAACATTCCTTTTCTGAGTTGTTGGTCCCTGTAGAACATTAAAAATATGTGAATTAATAGATTGTTTCAAACATGTTATCTAATAATTTTAAGTATATTATTAATGAAATTAAAAAAAAAAATTCATATTAGATCGATAGTATTTTTCCATTCACCTGATTCATCATTTTGCAATTTTTCCATCAAGATTTTACACTCTTCTAGTCCTAAATCATAAATAATCTTATCGAACTTCGTCATTTTTTGGATCTGCATGATACACAGTAAATAATACATATTAGTTAAACTTATATATAGTTCAAAAATAATAATTTTTGTAAAGAATTTACAAAGAACTTGCATTTTTTTCTTTTCTTGATGTACTATCAGTATATTTGTTACTTGATATCTTGTTAGCCATTTATTTATCAATATGAAACCTGTACCATACCATTCATTAATATATTTTATAAATAAATCATAAAATTTTTAGGAAAAAAAAATATCAACAAACCGGTGCACCTTTAATGATGTACGCACTAACGTCGGTGCGACATGTTCTTATAAACGCACCGCCAAAACAATAGAAACATCATACGGTGCTCTCTGTCAAAAAGGAGCATTGATGTGTTATATTTTAACGAGCTCACCGATTAACACAGACAAATTAATAAAAATCCTCTAGTGTTAGTTTTTGTAGCATATGATGTCGTGGAGGAGGTAGTGCGGCATATTATTATAAATGCACCGCACAAACAAGGGACCACAATAAGTCCATTTTAAGTCCATTTTAAGGCACCAAAATTACTTTTAGGTGTGTACACCAAAATTTATTGTTGATTTTTCTCAAATGTAGGGAGAAAATATCATAATTATATCAAATGGACAATTCTTCGAAATCAAGCTCGTTCCATAATATTTCTCAAAGTCCATCTCGGAGTTCTCCCTATCCATCTCGAGACCTAATATTTAATTCAGATTTTATTTATATTTTCATTATCTAACTAAATTTATGTTTTTTATCCATGTTAATCAACTTAATAAAATTTATAATTAATGTATACAAATTTGCAGGTTCATGCAGATAATTCAGAATCGAGTTCAGATGCACAAAATATTCAAAAATCTCCAAAACGTCAGAAGCTCTTATCAAGAGTAGCATACCGCAAGGCGCATTTGGTAGATGAAAATGGGCAATTGCTTCACCCTGCCAATTGTAACAATATTGTATCTTCTAGCCACAATCTTGGGACAATGATGGTAATAATAATTGTTTGGTATATTAATGTAATTATTTCAAAATGAAACCAATTAATCATGCATTGTCAACATGCTTACTAATTGATATCATAGATTTTGTACTAATCACTTTCAAATATATTTTTTGAAATTATTAGGATTCTAGTGATGATGAGCGACCTACCTACCATCTTCCGTTGCACCCCACGACAATGTCAAATCGAGATAAGGCTGAATTAAGAGAAAAAACCAGAGAGGAACGGTACCAAAAATGGTTGAATCAACCACCTATTCAATTCCCACTATGTCCAGATTCACCAATTAGGAATGAGTACAACAATATTAGTTTTTCACAAGCTGGCAATGGAGGTAATCAAATAGAGGTTGGTATGGATGATTACTTAAGGGATACGACTGCCATGGAGACAATGTTGTTAGATGCATTCCAGAACTGTGATCAGCTAGGGGATGATGCTCATATTGCTAACACCTTTTTAGAAAGCTTTAAATTTTCTTCCACCACCCCTCTCTTTGGACCTGGTGGTCAGTCAAAGTATACCCAGTTGGTGACAACGATGTTACTGTACAACTTGAAAGAAAATTTTGGCTTGTTGAATGCATGTTTATCGGAAATTTTGAGGTAAGTTATAACCATAAAGTCCTCCCTTATATTTTGAGAAATATAATCACACAATGAACATTACAAATGGTCAATTTTATGAACGTTAATAATTATATCAACATTAATTTACATTCAATATTGTCCATGATCACCAACTACAAGTTATTCAAAGATAAGGTTCTTCTGAGTGATAATGTCTTGCCCGGTAGCTGTGAAGAGGCAAAGGAATTGTTGAAATTTTGGGTGTTGAGTACATATCATATCATGCATGTCCAAATGATTGTATTCTATATAGAGGAGAATATGCAGACAAAGATATATGTTTGAAATGTGGGCAGGAAAGGTATGATAAATAAAAAAAAAGGGGGTAAATCACGTGGTCCTCCTTTTAAGATATTGAGGCACATACCTATAATCCCAAGGATTCAAAGGCTCTTTCGTTGCAAATAATTAGCTATGTTGCAGGGATGGCATGCCTCACACAGAAGTGAGTTGGGAGTTATGTGAATCCCAACAGATTTAATAGCCATGAACCATATAGAGGATACACGGCCCAAAAAATTCAAGGATGAAGTACAAAGTGTATGACTCAGCATAGCCATGGATGGCATCAACCCATATTCCCTCCAAAACACCAACTATTATGTTTGGCCTATAGTAGTGATCAATAACAATATCCCCCTATGGTTGTACATGAAGAATGAACATCTTATGTTGGCTCTCATAGTCCCTCATAGAAGACAAGTGAAAAATAGGGATGTCTACTTACAACCACTAGTAGATGAATTGAAGGAATTATGGGATGGGATAAATGTATACGATGTATCAAGACCCATCGTAGCAGAGAGGAGTTTTATGTTGTATGGCATATGTGCTTACACGACACACGATTATCCAAGCTTAGGAGTTTTCTTTGGCAAATTACATGTTTATTGATTTGTTTATATATGTAACAATATTATGTCACATATTAGTTATTTAATTCGTTATCATTGTTTTTATCTTCATGATATTCTTTAACGTGCCATGCATATAAATTGTATACAATAATCTCATGGGTCTTGTAACAAAAGGGTATTTTGGATGTAAATGTTGTGGATTTCTCTGAAAGCTAGATGGTCTAATGACCTATGAAAGCTAGTGTATGACTACTCCAGGGTATTCCTCCCAAAATAACACCTTTACAGAAGAGCAGCATCCGCTTTCAATGGTAAACGAGAGAGAACCCAAAGGCCTCCAATAATGGCACCAGCTGAATGGATTAGAAAATATGAGAGAGAGAAGGAGAAGGAATTCATAGAAATGTTTGATTCAAATGGGAACCTATGTTCGATGATCCAGAATTCTTCGACACCTATGTTGAGAAATTTCCCATTGGGTTGAAAAGGAAATCTATCTTTTATAACCTCCCATATTGGGAGCATCTTAAGGTTCCCCACTTATTAGATCCCATGTATATATTTAAAAATGTTTCATCTTCTTTATGGAGGTACCTATCATCGAAACAAAGTGACACATTGGCTATTAGGAAAGATATTATTACTTCAAAAACTAAAAAGAAACATTGGCTAGACGATTAGAAAGTACAGGATCAGAGGCAGGCATTGGTCCCTCTAATTCATGGTATTTCAAAGAAGGTGATGTCCCATGGATTTTTAAAAAATATGATCTTTCTTTGGCAAAGGAAGTTATAATGGGTGTGAGGGTGCCATATTCATATGAGTCTTCACTACGACACTACTTCACCGTGGATGACCATTTGTCGAGGTTGAAATCACATGACCATTTGAATCTTCTAAGAGTATGTATAATGTCAAAAGCATGATTTTATTATTTGTTATATTAATAAATTTTATCCCATACAAGGATCATAAAACATAACTAATTTTTTACATTATTTCACATGTTTATAACTTTGCAGTGTCATTATCCTTTATTCATTCATGAGTTTGTGAAACATGAATTCCCCCAAGACTTAGGGCGTGCCATATCCAAATTATCTGCATTTGTATGTTGGATCGCATTTAAGGAGATTCATGTGGCTAGCATTCCATGGTGGCATCAAGATATATTTGAGATTGTTTGTATGTTTGAGAAGGAATTTCCAATGAGTTTCATGGACTTGCAGGTTCATCTTCTAATCCACCAAGTAGATGATGTTGAATTAGTTAGGGTGGTTTCTTGTCGTTGGATGTTCTTCTTAGAGAGGTACATGAAGAAATTGAAAGGTTATGTTCGACAAAGGGAAAACCCCGAGGGGTCTATGACATAGGGGTACATATCGTATGCGTATTTCTATTATGCCAGTGAGTACATCAGTAGATCGACAATAGACCAGGTGTGGTGATTTGGGATGAAGAAAGGGATGAAGAAAAAATAGAAGGGGACCTACTCCAAACGAATGGAAAAAGGTGCTTGATAAAGAGTAAGCGACTTATAATTTTTCAAATTTACACAAAGTAAATATTCATGTTGAACTTCTATATAATGTATATTTTGATCTCCTATGAACTATATGTCGGTTGGATTTCATCAACGAATGCAGAAATTGAAGAAATCAATAAATTCATTCTTTACAATTCTGAAGTGACACAACCATGGGTCGCATTGTACGAAAAAAAGAGGATGAAATAGGATAGTGACAGGAAAGAACTCAGACGGTTGAATGGTAGAAGTGTGCCTTTTCCCGATCATTTAAAAGAAAATATGCCAAAAAAATGCCCCAACAATTGGGTTGCTGACCAAGTCAGAGATAAATACGGTGCAACCGGTCATTACCCGTGTGCTGAAGAGGATGCGCTAAATGTAGGGATTGGGTGTACCCACTCAGTAATAATCTATTTAATTATGTACATTTGAAACTTAATAATTCACCTTTCAAATGTAATTACATCTATATTTTATATTTTAACTGTCGGTTTATTATAATACATATGACACTATGATTTTTTAACTTTTTTATAGGTGCATTTGTTCCCATATATGTGGGCATATGGACACCATTTTCGCACTGAAAATGCCGATGATGGACACATGAAACAAGACTATGGAGTGGAAGTAGAGTTCGATCAATCTAGTCGATCTAGCCACCGTGATCAAAACCTAGTACGAGGGACGTTAGATTATGTCGGAAAGATACAAGAGATCATTGAATTGGATTTCTCTTCTTTCCAATGTGTTATTTTTAGGTGAAAGTGGTGGAACACCTTTGATCAGAATAATGTAAAGAAATATCACGATAGTAGGTTGATATGTATGAACTCTAGAAAGATGTGGGATGAAGCTAAGGAGCCCTATATTTTCCCCAAACACTGCAACCAAGTGTGTTTTTTACCCAGATGTGTTGGATAGGGATTGGTGGTTCGTATTGAGACATGACCCTAGATCAAAACATATTTTTGAGAACAATAGTGTTATCATGCCATGTGAGCTAGAAGATAATGAGGGGGATCATGAGAACTGAGAGTGATATGGTACATGTGTTATTTCATTATTTATACTTTTTAAGATGGGTTTTTATAAAGAAGAGGGCTTAATTACCTTATAACTAAGACTCTTTTTTTCAAAACATTTTAATAAGTATTTTGAATTAATTGGTAATTTGCATTGTGTTAATGTTAAAATCATTTCACTTGATAATTTGCAATTATGTTGATCTCGAAAACAATGGCGTACTGTATAAAGTTTTTTTTTTGGTATGTAAGATCATAATAAAATAATGATAATTCTAAAGTACATGAATTTATTTGCATGATTTTATAAACTTTGTTATGTTACAAAAATTCATATTATTCTAGATTTATTATTTTACAATTATTTACAATTTTACAAATTTACAAATTTTAATAAAATAATTTCACATTAATACAATTAAAATTCTACAAATATTTTACATACAATTACAATTAAAATTAAAATTACAATTACAGTATTTACAATTACAATTACAATCATTTCACATTATTAAAATTAAAATTTTACAAATATTTTACATACAATTAGAATTATAATTACAATTACAATTACAATTTTACAATTTCACATACAATTACAATTTTGGAATTTTACATACAATTACAACTAGCAATTGCACCGGGAGGTGCGAGGGAACGCCGAAAGGAGGAGCCGTGAATCTCATTGCGGTACATGTAAGGGCCACATAAACTCCCTTTACTTGCAGCAGATTAATTTATTGGAGTTTTATTAAACAAACATACGCATGCAATCAACAACGATCACTTTTTCGGGACTTTAAACAAAACGCAAATACTCCCAAACAACATGCCTATAGGCAAAACTATGGTTCTACGATCCAACAATACGGTGACCAATCACGCCGCATCACATATAGGCAAACTTAAAAAATAACCTTAACAACAACATATAATCCCGTTGATGTGAAGTTGCGATGACGATGTCTCATCGCAATATAGCAACTTTTATAAATTATCGCATTTCGCTTTCCCGCAAGTTTAAATCTTATACCGATAATGGTTAAACCATAAATCATGTGATGTGTGATAATAACTAATGCGCTATGTGGACATGTGGTCCTTCTCTTCATCGCATCGCAAAAAATATAACTTACGCAGCCAAGTCTTAAAACTATCCGGTAAAATCTACAATGTGCGAACTTGCAATTTTCCGTCCACCGTTGATCTACGCCCAGATCTAACGGTCCTCACTGCTCGCCCTCCATTGCATCACAAGTTATATCATTTACCTTGCGATGTAATCTCTGTCGTTTAATCTAAAAACTTCAATTGTGCAATTCAATCCTCGTCGTCCAATTGCCTCCTGTTGTAACATTATTTGATTTTGATAAGTTAGCATGGTAGTTTAAAAAAAAAAAAAAATCATAAGTTAGAACATGGATGAAAAAGAAAAAATTAAAAAAATGTTAGGAAAAATATATTTTATTACATTCATGTTAGAAAATGGCCGCTTGTTTATATGCGCCAGATTTTCAAAATGTAAAGTTTTAATTTATGTACATTATAACCTTTGAAAAAGGGTTTGATGTTCATTTATTAAATTGATATATATATGTATATACATATACATATACATATACATATATGTGCATATGATTTTATTATAAGGTCGCTAAATGAAAAAGTGGTTAAATCACTCGAGATAAAGCACTGGTATGTTTTGACGGCAGATCTCGAGCTCTCCTTAGATCTACGACGGAGATCAACTTCGCACCCCCTCCCCCCCCACCCGCAGACAGTTTCTTGTTAATGGGAGGGGGGGGGGAGGGTCTGAACTTCGGTATTAATGGCCACCCTTTTCCACCTACGTGGCAGCACAGTATCACTTCGTACCTCCTCTGCCTTAAACCAGAAACTGGGAGGTACCCCCCCCCCCCAAAAATATCCACCTCCAGTTTTCATCCGCTCACGACTGTTTGTTCACGCGCCATATCCGTTGTCGACCAATAAATCCTCTCCCTCCATGTCACTTGTCCATTACTCCCCAACGATCCATTATACTATTAATCCTCCCGTTGGGTAATAGATCCACTCCTAGACCGTTAATTGGACTGTTACACAATTAAAATTCATTAGACTTTATGCCATGACCGTTAAAGCCGAAGTGCAGTCTATAAAATTACCAACAGCCTCTCGTTATTTACTTTACATGCTCGATCAAATTCCTTTCATCCTTCATTTCATTTCACATTGAACTACCATTTCTGCAAACACCCTTCATATTCCTGAAACCCTGTCATCGTTTCTTTAACCCAAGCTTCAAAGTCTTGTACTAGTCGGTATCAGTCAAGAATGGAACCTAAGGCCAAAACAAAGAGACAAACGACACTTCAAGGTAAAGGTAAGAAAAGAGTGATAGAATAAATATCAAATGTCGACAATGTTGCAAAGGTTGTCTTCGAGGTCGCCCATTCAGTTGCTAAGGTCATTCTTGAAGCTACAAAATCTGTTGTAGAAGACATTCCTCCAACTCCAGTAATCAATCTTGACCTCATATCCTTAGCCGATGCTTATTTAAAAATCATAGAATGCCACTGTGAATTTGATTTCTATGAACTTCATGTGTGGCTAAAACAGAATCATATGGATAACGAAGCCCCTTTCAGGTTTTTGGAATCTATGTTGCCTCTTTCTGCATTTCTTCAAACTCACCCATTTCTGGATCTAATTGCCTGGTGTCAGAAGCAGTATGTCCTTATAACCAGGTCAGTGGTGGCTGAGAATGGAAACATTTTGATCACCATATCCCCTGAAACTATTAACCATATGCTTCTCACCCCTCATGCTGATGCCTTATCCTATTTCTCTCCTACTACCCTCATGGACCTTTATCATAAATTATCTTTCCCTCAGAGAGTTGAGATATTTGATATTTTATTACCTGAAGATGCAGAATTACCAAAGAGAAATCCCCCATATGCATCTTCCATTTTTACTATAGCTTCCAAACACTGCATCTCCCTTCTTTCTTATTTGTTAGGATATCTGAACGATGAAACCGTTGATGAACCCATCCTAGGTTTCTTATCTATCTTCAATCTTGACAAATCACCATTGTTTATGTACAATTACAACCATTTCTTGGCTGATAATATACATGAACAATTCATGAACTTCACCACACAAGGAGCATTTAATTACTCTTCTTTGATTATTCATATGATTTTTTTTTAGTAGGCAGAAATGTTTCCTATTCACTTCAACAGACAAAATGCACAGGGAGTGAATCAATCAGTGATTCACTGGACATAATTGGTCAGAGCTTCATCAGCAACCACTTCCTTCTCACAATTCATAGATTCATTCATTCATCCAGTAAGGAAACTCCTTACCAGTCAATCAGAGCCCATAATTGGAGAAGACATTAAAAGAATTCTACACCTCAGTGAACAAGAAAGGACAGGTGATTCGTATCTGTATAAAAATTACACAGAAATCAGGGTGTATGGCTGTGAACTTCCACCATATAAACTTCCAAGATATGTGCCTATGAGAATTTTCTCCTTAGAGTACATAAGAAAAATGTTGAATATGGATGAACTGCATTTTGTTTCAAGAAAGAGGAAAGCCTGATTTAAAATCAAGGCCAATGTTGGATCATTCATCTGCAATACCAGAGCAGTTGGTGCTGATGCAGATGCACTATTAAAGAAGATGGGTTTTTAATCAAGTTTTACCAGGTCATATGACATCCATAGCATTATTTCTACTATGAGGTTGAACTCAAGACAAATCCTTACACATGTATTTCCAAAGCAGAAATAGAGAAATACAAGAACCAGGATGAATGGGTAGAAGGTACTCTACATGAAGCAGATGAACAAGTAATTTCCACTTCAAATGTACAAACACCAGTGCCTGACAGTAAGCCGCAAAAGAGGATCAGAGAATAGACACCACATTCCAAGGAAATCATGAAAGGATTCATCTTACAACACAATAAGGAAAATCTCACTTCCACCTTGGTTTCATAGGACAAAATACCAGAGATCATAGATTTGGGATATATTGAAGTCTCCACATCCACCAATGTTCCTCAGACTCCTCCATCAGCATCACCTGCAAGAGAGGCACTATATATCATCCAGCATTTAGATGTCAGGTCTTCTAAAGAGAAAAATATCTTTTCTAAATTTCTAGACATCAAGCACAAGAACGAAGCACTAAAAGTAGATGTTTACAACCAATTCTGGAAACAAACATCTACATCACAACACCGAATTATCACTGCCTTTGACAGTGAGAAAGGAAGGATGCAAATGGCATTTATATAAGAAAAAGTGCCATTTCCAAAGACACATGCTGAGTATAAGAAGATTGTCTTCTCATTTGATACAAAACAGATACATCCAATTGACCAGATGGACATGCACGGACAGTCGGGAGAAATTATATTTTCAATAATGAATACAACGGCTATGTCTCTTTCCAAATTGAAAGTAGCATTTTCAAATATGGAATCACAGTTGAAGCTTGAGAAATTGTTTTCATTAGCTAAAAACAACAGGATGAAGAAATTGGAAGAACTCGTAGTGAAAGTGGGATATGATCCTAAGGACTGCAAGGCAGCTGAGGAAATTATCAAGAATAAAAATGAAAATATTGATGCTCTACGAAAACAACTCAAGCTACCCTCAATTGAAGACCCACAAACTAAAGAGATGGCAGAGAATGATTGTGACAAAGAGGAGATTCTTAAGTTGATCATTGATCAAAATCTGCAGATTAGAAAGATGGAAGAACAAATTGAAGAATTGTTGAAAGAGAAATTAGCACTGCAAGTGAATACTGATCCTCATTTAGCAATTCAAACTTCTTCTGCAGGTACAGAACTTTCAGCAACTTTGTCTACAACTGATGCAACAAAATTGGCACAAGATTTGGCGATTCATAAGCAAGCACATGAGAAATTACAACAAATATTTCAAGTCCTTGAGTCTCAGAAGATTAAAAATGATACATTATATGTAGAAGAGATGCAAAAGACTCATCAACTAGGACTTAAAATCAAAGAACTGGAAAGTGAATCTTTTATGGAAGAAACTCTTGGAGAAGGCAAGCAGAGTATCTGGGAAGACATCAGCAAGTCCATTAATGAAATATGGCCATCTATACAGATCATCTTCGAGCAACAATAACTCATCAACAAATGCAGAACAGAAATTCAAGAGCAAAATGATCAACTTAAAGATAAGCCAAGTAAATCTTCTGACATGATCAAGGTTCTTAATTCAAAGAACAAGGAGGAGTTGGAAGCAATTAATATCTCAAGCAAGACTACAACCATTTTGGAGATAAAGAAGGTTTTGCAGAAAAGAAACTTGATCAACCAATTGCAGACCAAGTGTGAAGCTTTAAATGTTATTGTTCAAAGGTTTCATACTAAATTTAATGTTTTAAATCATAAAGGATTGCGAGGTCTAGTAGGAATAGATGATAAGTTGGTCAAGTTAGAAGATTATGGCACAAATTTATACACAATTGCAATAGACAAGTCAAAGTTTTCATATATCAAAGGTCATATTACAAGGGAAGCTTTTCTTGAAGCTCTGTAGTTTGATTTGATCATTCAACATCAAATAAAACATCTATTCATTCAAAGACCAAGTTTTAATAGATGTACTGAAGTAGATGAAATCTTCAAGAAAATGATGAATGTAGAAATCCCAAGTGAAGATTAGTGGGATAAATTATGTGAAACCATCGAGTAAAATATTAATTTTGCAACTTTCCAGCACATCAGGTTTTTGAGGATCCAGTCAGCAACACCTCCAATCAAAAGGGGTCCAGTCAGCAACAGTTTTCACCAAAAGGGGCTGAATCATCAACAACCTCCAGAAAAACAGAGACACTCCATCTATTTGTCTCCTTCTTTTATTCTTCTTATCCTATTATTGTAAATCAATTAAGATATTTGTAAACTTTATTAATTAGTATAAATAACTCTCAGTTCGAGTTATTAAGGGTTGCAGCCTTGGATGAGCGAATATTTGTAAACATAAATTGTACAAGTCTTTTGATCATCAATAATACAAGAAGGATTCTAAACTTATTTCATACAACTCTGTTTTATTTATGAGTTTTCCAGTCTTCATCCATTTTGTCTCTTCATATGTTTAATTGTTATCAAGATATTTAGGTAATATTAACCATGTTTCAATAATATTATAATTCCTACTGAAGTTATTATCAAAACAAAGAATGATTTAATTAACAGTTTGTTGATGCAAGGTCCTTTCATTTATAAATTATTAGCATTTTGATAATGTAAAATGTATTTTTTTGAAATTTTAGACTTTGTTTAAAGGTTTCCTAGCTTATGTTTCACTGAATAATTCAATCTGAATATTTAATAAGCATATCCCCTTACATAAGTCCACTTAATCGAATACAAAAATATTAATAACTGTGTGAGATGAACAAGCAGCCCTTGTGGTGAGTCTGTCTGCCAAGTGGATGAGTTGAAGCTGAGGAAGATATGTAAAGATATGTTATATAACGTTCAGACCTTGTTAGAATAAGCATAAAACTGAAAATGTCTTCATGTGACATGGTTTTTCTATTACAATTTGTTGGAAATTTGTTGCATTTAAAAATTAATGAAACCTATAGAAGAGCACAATACAATCTAGTGGAAATGAAATATAGTGTGTTTGCATTTACAGGTTGTGGAATAAATGCAAAAAAATGGTATGGACCTCGGGAAATTATTCATAACATCATAGCCTATAACCATGACATGTTTGAATGCAAAAAAGATTCATATTATTGTTTGCAACGAAGACATTTCAAGAAAAGGTTAAAGAGTGAAAAAGACATATGGAAAAGAAACAAGGAGGAAGAGTATGAAGAAGGACTTGTACTGTATAATTTTTTGTTTTTTTTGTTTTTACATTAGGAAGCATGAAAAGCGATATTTTTTAATATAGTAGAAAACCCATTTGGAAAGAAGCGAAGGAACAAGTGACAACATAGTAGCCTGATTGTGCATGGAAGCATGGAAATTTTTTCTATATACATTACTTTATAGCAAGTAAAAGTTGACAAAATAAGATGTATTGTTTCCTTTTGAAGAAGTGGATGTGGTGTATTGCCCAAACAAAAAAATTGCATTCTGTCTAGCAGAGTGCATGTCTATGTTTTCCTAAAAGGGGGTACTCCTAGTTGTAAACAGAAGGTGTTGTGCGACAGCGAGAACAACAATCGATGTCAAGATTTGGGACGCAGTCAAGATAGTATGCTCGTAGTTGTTTGTGTGCATCCCTTTCATGTACATGGATGAGGAGACGCATGAAAGTTTCAATCCTTTGAAGTAGTTGTAGCGTCGGGCGCAACCAGTACAGAGGAAAAATTTGATTTCCTGGAAAACTTTGCAGACCCGTGAAATATATTTCTAATCCATATTTTTATGCAAGGAAAGGAAAAGCATGTCAGTGAACATGCAAAAAATAAATACTCATACGGGAAAAAACAACAACAAAGAAACAATAGCAACCATTTTGAAGTGAAATTATATTGGAAATTGAAAATGTAAATTAAGCAGGAAAATTGCAAGGTTTTAAGATGAGCGAGAAGATGGAAGATGTAAAAGTGGAATGCAACTGAAGGGAAGGTACCAATAGGAGAAGGTCTTCAAGGAATTTGAGTAATATATTTTGAGGCAAGGTATGTCTCTTCTTTTTTCCTACGTATGACGAAAGGGTTCTCTTGCATCTGCGAATAGCGTGTGAAGGAGAAAGCGAGGGAGATTCAAATATCATTCAACGATCGAACTCTTGATACAACTGTGAAAGTTAAGCCTTGTCGATCAATGTTGTCGATGTCGATTGTTGTCTTATCTAGTGTCATGCCTTGTGATTTATGGATTTTTAAGCCCCATGCCATGCAGAGTGGAACTTGTGTTCATGAACCCCTTGTTATGGGGGGGATTAACACAAAATTTGGATTTGAAGGATCCCATGGTGGACCCTTGTAGTGAAGAAATTCAAAAATAAAAAATGATGGGAGTTCGGGGGTTTTAGAGCCTGGTGCATATACGATTGCGTGAATGGTGCCGAGCAAACCATTAACAAGGCCAGCCTCAACCCACAAGTTGCTGGTGAGAATGACACGTTGTCTGATGCAGAGGAGTATTTTCGTAACTAGTTGATCATCTTCCAGTTTCTTTGCGGGGATTTATCTCCTTTGGGAAGCATAGCAACACACAACTGGTTGGCTTAGTGTTTTTAACATGGACTTATTGTTCAGGGAAACAGCCTCATTTGTTGCATAGAGATGCATTGAATTGGAGAATGACTGGAGTTCAGCTTCAGGAAGGTTTGTTTTTGAACGTGTCATAAGAATATTCCAATCATCAATAGTGGGTGTTGCATTGCGAAGGTTGGAGAGGAGTTGTGAAAGGAAATTTGAGCAGGGCTTGTTCCTTGTTTTCGAAACACTGTTGAAAGCATAACCACAGTATCGAAGCTTTTCCATAGTGCAGTGCCACGAGAAGTGCCTACATACATTGGTGTGTCTTTGATAGGTGGAAGTTGGCCAAGGTCCCCCACAAGGATTATATAACATCCACCAAATGGGTTGTTTCTATTTGACGGGAATGCCTCGCGTAAGCGATCATTGATTTTAAAAAGCAATTTAGGACCAATGAAGCTCATTTCGTCAATTAGAATGTATTTGACATGCCGAAGTTGTTATTGAAGGTTCAGGAGGGATTGACCTTCTAAAGGTTCCATAGAGGATATAGGGATGCGAAGAGCAGAGTGGATCGTTAGGGCATTAATGTGGAATGTTGCAACACAGCTTGGAGCAAGCAAGAGGAGTGGGTTTTATCCATTGGTGGAGTTATCAAGGAAGTCATTTTTGAGGCACTCAATAAGGAATGACTTTCCGGTGTCAGCATTGCCTTGGATTATCATTCTTAAAACTTTCGTGGCGGCGTTGTTGCGGAAGTGGGAGAAAATGATATTGAATGCAATGGTTTAGCTTGGGGACAAGGAGGAAAGGGGATGTGAGCATGGAGTTGAGAGTTGTTGGATTCTTGTGGAGGAGAGGTTCAATTTGATGAAGCGGATGGTTGTTTCTTGCAAGTGTGAAGGGATTATAGAGTGGTCCCAATTATGGTTTGCATCAAAGTCACGATGGCCAAGCATTTCAAGCTCATCGAGGAGGATGTTGTTACCTGGGTGGAGTTGAGAGAGAAATTTCCATTCATCCATGTCTATGTTGGGGGCATGGGGAGGCTCATCAAGCAATGAATAACCAGAGTTGGAAAGGTCTAGGGCGGACGGGGTGTGGTGAACATGCCAAGCCTGATACGTGTGTCTAGTTTGTTCCCAATGTGCAACAATGGCTGCGTCGGATGTGCCAATGTCATCAGGGAGTCTGCCGAAAGGGTAGTATAGAAGGATTTTGCTCCAACATAAGTCTACATAGGATGCCGATTCTTTCAATTGAATGGAGGTGTAACGAGGAAGGACGCAGACGACCATGGGAGGGAAGATGTGTTTCCACAACGATGTTTTCTTACTGGAGGAGAAGGACCAGGAGTGTGTGACTTCAATAAGAGGCAATCCCGCAAGTGCAGGTGGTCTTTGCATGTAGGAGGCGATGAAAGGTGTTGATGGAAGATGAGCATCCAGTTCTTGTGAAACATGTTTGAATACTTGTTTTTTTACATTGAGGGAGACAAAAGAACGACTGCACTTTGTTAGTGGAAGTTTTTGTAGCATGTAACATGTTTCTTGTGCACCAATGTCTTGATCAGCGACCATTTCGGTTAGGAATTTGCGGACGATAGTTACAGTAGGAGCATCGGCGAGGGAACATTGCGAGAGACGGGAGATCATTTGGTAGTAGCTTTAGGACTTTGCCTCTACTTTCACTACATACTTTGAAATGCAGTTCAACATAGGATGGCTTGAGAGAACTAGTTGAAATTCAATGTTGGCCCTCCATATTGTAAGTAGATGAGCGTTGTGCACATTTAATTTGTCATCATTTCTAGCAGGGGAGTACAATTTCTGGCTAGTAGCATCAATGTGACGAGAGGAGGTGTCATGAACCTCCCATGATGCTCCATAGCGGCAAGTTGTAGCGTTATTTCTCTTGCGTAAACATGTAGAGGATTGGAAAGTTGTGTGTCTTTGAACGGAATTTAGAAGTTGTTCATAGTCTTGCAACTGATTGGCTGCAAAATTTTCATGTGTCCCAAGGAGGCATGTGTCTCGTACATATGAATGATTCATGCCAGGAGCCTAGTTGTGAAGGGGGCGAGGGTTCCAAGCAGTGATGTACATATCGAAAAATTATTTGGCCACACAGACATCTGTAGTGCTGATCCAGTCAAGAGTGTCCATTGCAGGTGCATTTGGAAGCCACAAGAAACCATGGCTATATGTGGAGCCACGATGTTTCCATTCATACCTTAGAAAAAAAGGGGAGAAAAAGTAAGATGGATGCGTGGCAGTGAAAGTAATGAAAGAAAAGATGGGGAAGGAATAGTATGCATACCTACACCAATAATGCTTTACAAGGAATCCTTTAAGTAGGACCTCTTCCAGGAATATTTTGAATCTGCAGTGGATGTATTGAGATGCACGGTGTGGGTTTGCAACAATGTTTTGTATTCTCCGTCGAGTTTGATCAAGTGAATTGGATGGAGGGTTGGAAGGCATGGCATTATGCAAGTCAGGACATTTGTTATCAACTGCACTTAGTGTGAAGAATATGGTAGGAGTACCTTGTTGAATGATTATGTTGGCGAGCTCCCCTCTAGCCCTAGTCCAGAATTAATGGTTCCCACGTAAGGATGAGCCGAAATGCATAATCTAGTCTGGAATGGTGGAAGGTGGAATTTGTTGAAGGTGCTGGCGAAGGTTAGCAATTGTTGGCGAAAGAGTATTTGAAAGGTCCCTTTTAATGAAGACAGAAGCAATTTCTTGGCTACAATGGTGCATGATAAGGTTGTACAGGTAATAGAAAAAGCTAGGATGTTTCCCAAAACAGTTTTCAAGGTAGCGGATTAGATGCAAAGCGTATTCCCTCATATCCACTTTTGTAATTCTTGGTTGGTTAATCATGGTATATCCGATGGGGAAGAGGGTGGGGAAGGCCATGGAGAAGAGGCCCTCTGTGTTGTATTAATTGACTGGAGAGAGGCCAATGATGGGCCATTGAAGTGAATGGGTGGGTGTGGAATTGGAGGATTCTATGTAGGAAAATATTTCATCAATTTCTGAATGAGATTTTTGTAGAGTTGAAACAAACGAGGATGGGTGGAGGTCAGACGGGCATGGGTGTGGAAGTTCAAAATTAGGATTTTCTGAAATGGCTTCCTGGAGTGGGATGGAAGTCATGTTGATATGGCGTATCATGTTGGAAATGTTGGTAGGTGCAATAGGCAGAGAAGAGAGTGAAATTTGGTTAATCTAGACATCTTTGTAGTATGGGTCGTTTCGTAGTTTGAATTGCAAAGCAGCATGAACACGTGATCTACTAACAAAAACTTCATAGGATGTTTCATCATTACTAGTTTTCTTTACAAGAAGGATGTCTATTTCTGAAAGCATGTGAGGAAGAGAGGTGACAATTTTAGTGATATCTTGAGGAAATCTAACAGTATGGCCGAAATATTTGATTTGGCCACCACGTGCATGGGTGACTTGAAGAATGGGGTTGACACGAGCAATGATCATCTCTTCAACTTGAGTCAGGTAGGAGAGGATACGTGGTTGGATACCTGGGTTCATGTTTTTTTTGGAGGAGAAACGATGGGTTGTTCGTTCGCCGACACAACGAGTACAAGAAATGATTCTGTTATTTGTTTTTGTTTTCATGGATGGGTAAGCTTCATGAAAATTTGAGCAAAATTGGATGGGACAAAGTGCATCGATACCTGCACGAAAGAGACGATGTGCACATTAGAGATGGACGAGGAGAAATTGTTGGGAAGGTGGAAAGGGAGGCACATGGGGGGGCACATGTACATGGTAGGCGAGAGGTGAAGGATTTGAAGGGTTTGGAAAGGTTTGGTCAGCGGGTGGAGATGGAAGGGGAACTGGGAAAGGTTGGGTGGAATGTAGGGGAAGGAGGCTATTTTGGGAAGGAATGGGAGATTGGTTTGCGTTGGATTGAGAGTGAAGGTTGGCTTGACGATTGGCGAAAAGGAGGCAGCGACATGCATTAATTCTTTCTTTTTTAAGCGCGTAGTGGTGTCATCATTGTTTCCTTTGCACACTGTTATCTGGTGTGGTTGGCATATCTGTTGCAAATAAGGGAACATATGTCAAGAAGCATGTTGGAAATTATGAATAAAATAAAACACAGAGGAATGTGTTCCCCTTTCAACAAAGAGAATGCAATAAACGCGGAAATAACAATTCATAGCCAGACAGACAGCAAACGCAGAGGAGAGGAATTTTTCAATTTATTCAACTGTTCTCTATATTCAATTCATCCCACTTTGAAAATATGAAATTACATAGATTATACAAAATGGTTGAAGCCTGCAATTCAATGCAATTCAATGCGGAACTGGATGGGTAACAACCAATCATCCTTTTTGTCGTGAAAGC
Organism: Pinus albicaulis; assembly: GCA_034641835.2. Classification (NCBI taxonomy): domain Eukaryota; kingdom Viridiplantae; phylum Streptophyta; class Pinopsida; order Pinales; family Pinaceae; genus Pinus; species Pinus albicaulis. The sequence goes on along the minus strand of CM076578.1, from coordinate 729,122,994 downwards.
CCATTTCTTCATTAACGGTGCACAGAGTCGCATAGGCCATTCTTCTCTATTCTGTTGTTTATACACGAAACAACGTACAAAACACATAAATTGGCAGACCTGAAATTCTAAGGGTTTCGGCTTTGAAACCTCATCACGTCCACACCCTTATGGAATTTCGGTGATGTCAAACTTTAACCTAGGCACTATCCATTGATCTTTATGAACTGCAATGTGCGTTGGCATGATCGCATCGCACCATAAGAAAAATAACCTGCAAGCATTATGAGAAAATTTAAAATGTTGTGATTGTGATGTGCGAAAGCACTATCGCATCGCAATGCATATAACATAACTTGCGGGACTTTAACGAAAAACAAAATGTGTTGCGATTTCTATGTGCACTGGCACTATCACATCGCGACTTACATAACATAGCCTGTGGGCAATTAATTGGAAACCATAAAACATTGCGATTGTGATGTGCGATGTGATATCGCATCGCAACATCGCAAGGTTCGGCGAGGAGCATAATGGGTAATAGTTAAGATGTGAAATGTGTGGGCTGCGGTGCGGTAAACAATGGTAAGTGCGAAATGGCAAGTGCATAAGGTAAGGTGAACATAGAAGGTTTGTATGGAGTTTGGGTATGGGTTTCGGGTCCCACCAAATCGCATCGGCAAGGAAATAACATTGCGGTAATGCATTAAAAAGTAAGGGTTGAGACTTGCGAGCTACGACTGCAGGAAAATGGTAAGTAATGCGGTGGGTGTAGAAATTAACGATGGCTTGGGTACTCTGCTCTGAATATTTCTAGAAATTGCGTAAAGCAAAAAACAATACTTCGGATTTGGATCCCAGAATTGTCCTTCCTGCAACAAAAAATTCAATTCAAATTGTGGGTTGTTGGCAGTAAATTCATGGTGGTGGTTGGGAGTTATTTCCAACAAAGAAAATGTGTGTATGATGTTGGAAAATGAAAATAAAAAACAAAGGGATGCGTTTCCCCCTTACAACACAGGCAATGAAATATTGCGGAAATAAAAATTACACACAGACAAAGAGCGAGAACACAGTAAAGGAATTGAATTCTTCTTTTCATTCATCTCAAATAAAAATATGAAATTACATAATTTTAATACAAAATGGCGGAGCCTGAAGATTTAATGCAATTCAATGCAGGAACGAACGTATAACAACCAAATCCTCCTTCCACTCTATTCTTTTGTTTCTACACGAAACTGCGTACAGTATACAAAAAATCCGGACTTGAAATTTTATAGGTTTCAGCTGTGAAACCACATCACATCCACGCCCTCATCGTAAATCACATTTTGGTGATTTTAACTTTTAACTGGGCGCGATACAGAAAAACTTAAAAACTTGTGATTGCGATGTGCGATGGCACAATTGCATCGCAACTTAAAAACTTTAACCTGCGAAGTGCTAAAGCACTGAGATTGCGACACGACGAATGAGAAGTTGTCGAGTTGACTTGATGACTTGCTTACGTAACTGCAGAGGGACCTCAGGGTATGGCTTGTTCATCGGCATTGTGCCCCTGTAGTAGATATCAGCCGTTGATCTTGGTCAAAGGGCGCCCGGCGAGGTCAACTGCGGAGGGACCTCGGGGTATGGCTCATTCATTGGCATTGTGCCCCCGGAGTAGATATCAGCCGTTGATCTCAGTCAAAGGGCATCTGGCGAGGTCAACTACGAAGGAACCCTTTGGTCTAAACAGTAGGGCTGCTTGTGCTTACGGGTCACCGTTGATCTTTGCAATATGCGATTACGATCGCATCGCAACTTAAATAGAATAAGGGGCCTCAAAGATATAATAATGATTACAAAAGTTGTATGCACAGTCGATGATGAATGGGAAGCGAGGTTCAACAAGAGTGCAGGGGGAACGATGGGAAGCAATGGAGGATGTGTGTTGGGGGGGGGAGGGGGGATGGTCATTTCAACATAAAGGTGTTAGGGGGAAAGGATGTATGGAAAGAGAGGAGGGGGACAAACAGGTGAGAGGCGGAAATGCACGGCTAAAGCCGGCGACAGACTATGTTGGGGGCATAGAAGTGGGTTGCATGACTTGTAGGAGGACAATCGACGCATCAGTGTAACGGAGTTCTTCTGCGTGCATAAGATTTGGGTGTAGCCGTTCAACACCATTGAAGGTGTCTGTCTTCAAAGATAGTGTGAAGAGGAATTGTCGTCCTTTGATTTTGCTATATTGTCTAGGAAAACTCCAGGATCGGTTGAGAGGAGGAAAATTTTCTTTGTAGAGATGCCCAGAAGTGCAGTTGCGGCTTCGTCGAAACCAACCACGTTTTCAAGGTGGCCAGTGTGGTCTTGCAACTGGAGCCGGAGGATGTAGCGGTAGTCACACTCGATGAAGGAGCCTTCACATTTTGAACATCACCAGGTGTTGTCATCTTGTCGTAAAGCCTTTTTCATGCATTGCATCCCATCAATGGTAAGGGGGCATGCAAGGAAGTAGAAATCATCCATGTTAATTGAGGTAGCAGTAGCATGGACTGAAATCCTTGGAGTTTTTTCGCTGGGCGGCATTGAGAGAATTTCGGAAATTGTTTTTGCATTAAGGGGCCTCTTGCTCATGCCGATGTATTTTCGGCTGAGCGAGCGCGAGGAATATTTTATGCCTTCTTTGTTAAACCATTGTTTGAGTTGTCGCGTTTCAGCGATATCTGGACTTATAAGCAGGGAAGTGGCAGGGATTGTGCTGATAGTTTGGCCATTGAACTCGATGACTCTCCCCCCCAATTTCAAGTTCAGAAATGGCATGAGCCATGCGAAGTTCGAAGATTGTGCGACCTTCAGCATGGCAGTGTTCCCCCCCACAAGGTGACATCGATGCTTCTCCCGGACATGTCACGAAGAGATATAGATTTTTTTGGAGTTTCGGAGCCATCACGTCTGCGAACAACATAGGTAGGAGAGAGTGAGGCGAAAATACCTATGACATCAACGATTGATTTAGGAGGTGAAAGTTTGAGGAAACTGATCGGCACGAAGTGAAAGGTATCAGAAGGTATTATAAGGTCATCATCGAAGAGTTGAGACGCTATTGATGAAGAGAAGAGGAGGATTTCGAATGGGCACATTAGATGGTTATAGGAAGGGTTGGGGACCTTTATGGTGCCATTCGCAACATTGCAAATGTGGCCAACTTGAATGAGAGCATGTAGGGATTTTGCCAAGTCATTGAAGGTGGAAACGTGGATTTGATAGTCATCGCAGTCGACAAGGTAAAACCCTAGCAATTTTCCAACGCCACGTGCATTGCTATATTCACAAGGGGGTGTTTTTGGAAGCACTCTACCTTGGATGGACCAAGATTTTCGAGTATGGGAGAGTGCTTTAAAAGGGAGAGCATTTGCAGATGTTGGGGTGGAGTCTTGGGAGAACAATGTTTGATTTTCAAGGGAGGGTGGTGATGAAAAGGGAGATGCAAAAGAGGAGGACGAGGTGGCTTGGAGCATCTATTCAAGGGAGAGAATAAGAGGGTATGGGTTGCCAACCAATGATGCAACACGCTGGACTATATGGAGCTCCAGGACATAAAGCGACCTGCAAGAAGGAGCATTGTATCAATGAAGAGGGGAAGTAAAACGTTAGGAATGAGAAGAAGAAATAAAAAAGGGACATAAGAGGAGAATCATAAAATGGAGGAAGGGGCGGGTGGTTTTTACATAATGTACATGGATTTATGCACATATGTGCACGAGCTTCTTTTGAGGAGAAAAATGGAGCCTATTTTCAAGTCCCTGTTTTGTGCAAGGCCAATATGCGAAGAAGGGAGAAGAACAGTATGTTTGTGAGAACCATCAGAAAGGGAGACATGGTAGCGAGGCGTCGCAGTCCGAGCATAACTTATCTGTTCAAGTGCAATGACCTGGAGGGTTGGTTGTAGGTCAACAGCACCAACGAAAAGTGAACAAAGAGCATTACGAGTTAACGATGTCTCCATGGTGATGCGGGCGCCTTGTTAAAAGAAGGTGCCATTTTGATTCAATGAAGTTTCGGTGAATGAAAAAACTGGCTAATGCTTGTACACAAGTGACACAACTGAAAATCAATAACATACTTTTGGAAGGATTTGTCACAAGCATAATAGAAAATCTTATGTGAGTGGCAATAAAAAAATTTCCTTCATTTCTTCAGTTGAAGAATTAAGTCAAATATGCGAAGGAGAGGAAGAGAAATCCCAACACTATAAAATAGATGTTAGCAGAGGAAGACAAGTCACAACTTACCCGTTATTTTCACTCAACAAAGTAATCGTAAGTCCTTCAAGCTGGAAGTCGGCAAGTCGTTGAGGCTGCAAGGTGGAAGTAGGCAAGTCGTCGAGGCTGCAAGTCCGATTGGAAGGTTCTGAAACAAATGGAAGGTAGGAGAGGGTCGTCAGAATATATGAGTAGGGGAACGAAGTGACCGACTGCAGAGAAGGTGAATGCAAATGAATGGGCAGTATGGCTGAAGGGGTTAGATTTCCGAGGCAGAAGGAGAAGGGTACAACAGCAGGAGAGGGGAGTCATGAAAAGGCATGGCCACGGAGAAATTTTGTATGGAAGTACTACATTATCTTTAACTCTCCCTCCTCGAACTCCGTTGAAGTCTCCCAACAGTTATTGGCATGGAAAAATATCTGCTTCATCGGACTGTGTTGAAGTCTCCTGATGGAAAATTGGGTACTATCAAGGGCCCGGTATGGAAAAATGGGTACTGTCAAGGGTCCGGTATGGAAAAATGAGTATTGTCAAGGGCTTTTTAGAAGTGTCATGTAACATCTAGTAAAGAAACTGTCCAGGTGTTAAGTCTAAAAAACTGTCGCTAGAGGGGCCAAGTTGAAATGGAGGATTTTCATTTGTTGGAGGATGTGCCACATGTCCAAATTTTATTGGTTGGAAGGGCAATAAGAAATGCTTCTCATTGGCTGGGGTGAACAATGTTTCTCACCCCAAGCCATCAAAGAGAACACCTTTTGGCATAATTAAAATTTTAGAATTTTACATAAAATTTACAATTCAATTACAATTTTACATATATACAATTACAATTAAAATTAAAATTACAATCATTTCACATTAATACAATTAAAATTTTACAAATATTTTACACACAATTACAATTAAAATTACACTTACAATTATAATTACAATTACAATTTTCCAATTTCACATACAATTACAATTACAATATTTACAATTACAATTTTAGAATTTTAGAATTACAATTACAATTACAATTTTACAATTTCACTTACAATTACAATTAAAATTAAAATTACAATTACAATTACAATTTTATAATTTTACATAAAATTACAATTTTACAATTTTACATATATACAATTACAATTAAAATTAAAATTAAAATCATTTCACAATAAATTAAATATTACAATTACAATTAAAATTTACAAATATTTTACATACAATTACAATAAAAATTATAATTATAATTTTACAATTTTACATACAATTAAAATTAAAATTTCAATTACAATCACGACATAATATTTAATAAATATCATGATTTAATATTAAAAATAACATCACGATCATGATAACCATCGTACAAACATCATATTCGACTAAAAAACACATTCAAATTCGCTAACATCATCTAATCATCGTGATCATGATTATCTAACAAAACATAAGCATTGTATAACATCATCACAACACAAACATCAAACATACATCTCATGTCAAATAACAGCTATCACATACACAACTATCTGCAAGCTGCATATTAAATGAAAATATCTAACATGACCTAACAATATACACATCATGATGATCACCAACATGTAAATTAAGTACAAGTGCAACATGAACATAAAATACATGGACTATATATCTATATATATATATATATATATATATATATAATGTCAAAAATATGCAACTATAATATAAATTTCAAATATCAGCTGGTGGTACATCATCAATAGTAGTACTAGTTGAGGCCTGCTCAGTCAATGGTGCAGCCTCGACAAGCTCAGATAGATGTTGATCATCACGTGCCTGCTGATATGGTGGTGTCTCATGCAGATCAGGATCAACTACTTGCTCATGATGAATCGACGTGGATGGTCTAGCCTGCTCATGATCATGAGTATTGCTAGATACTGCACACAGCTGATCATGATGACTCGACGTGGATGGTCCATCCTGCTCATGATCATGACTGCTGGTCGATGTTGCAGGCTACTCATCTGCAGCGTGAGGTGAACGATGATCACTCCCCTAATCGTGATCATCAGATGATGTGTCTCTACTCAGCTATCGATGTACTATGTCACGACCATGCCTACGTCAAATGGCCCTCCTCAACCACACCACTAAGCTGGTAGCTCCTACGACATGCCGCATCAAGGTCAACATATCATGTGGCATGCCTCTCCACATCGCTACCAGCCTATCATCGGCCTATATCTCTCTGATAGTGGCTGGCCTGACTCCCTCCTCCACAAGCAGTCGACAAAGTTGGTCGCCCAACTCCATCCTAAATCTAGTGTCAGGCCTATGCCTTACACCAACCGGTACCTACGCAACATGAGGACCAAGTCTATATGCACCGGCCTGATCATCGACATCTACCATCTCCTGATTATCATTAGGATCTACACCTAGATCATTTAGTGGCAGTGAAATCTCATCGCCATTAAATGACCCAATGTCTGCAAAATATATATAAGTACATAACAATAATTAGACAATTTCATTAAACAGTTTAATAAAAACAAGTTAAAGAACATGTTATAATATATTTAAAGAAAACACTAATATTACCTCTATCATCCGGTAGCTCATCATCTGTGAAGAGGATGTTGGCTTATCCTCACCAATCCAAACCATCATAAGTAAAGGGGACCAAAATGAAGGCATGCTCTTCAACACTAGCTAGCAACTCCAATGCGTCATGCGATATCCTCATATAAAATTATGACTCGCCCCTCTTGGGCATCATCTGTACCCACATCTGCATCTGTACATGTGGCATCACCCTACGAGGTTTCGGCACTAATGTATCTCTGGGAGAACACCAACTGACTCCTTGATGCATAGCCGACGGGGACCTCTAGGAACGAGGGAAAATCCTGCCCTCTCCTCGATAGGCTAGTAATAAATAAATGTCCTCCTCAATGGGCGCATACCACTGGTTAGGACCAACCCGGAAAGCCTATCGGTGGGAATTCCACCTAAAGATAAGCTGTTGCAATAACCCACCATGGCCCTTCAGGGATGTAGCCTCCTCATAGAACTTGAGTAGGCCTACCTCCCTTAGGAGTGCATGGGTGGCTGCTGTAATAGGGCGAGGGTACATATCTCTCTCCCTCTCTTGTGCCACCCACAGGCGAACCACATTATATTGGTCTACCATATGTTGATGTTGTTCCCTCTCTTCTCTCCTTTGATGTCGCTGAATGATTCACATATTAAATACAATTTTTTTATTAAACGAGAAATGTATTTACAAATATATATATATATATATATATATATATATATATATATATATAATTTTTTTTGAAAAAAAACAGTCGGTGCGCCAAAAAAAAAAGGCATGCACCGATATTGGTGCGTTTGTTTTTATCGCACACTGGCCGCGGTATGCCTGGAAATTTGCAGCGCACCGCACATCATGAATTTTAATTTCTCAAGTGGTGTGTTGACTAAAATATCCATCCCGGGGTAGATAATTCCATCAACGCACCGCCAAACATCAGCTAATGGTCAACAATGCGGTTGTTTAATCGATCGCATCGTTGACTATGTACAAATTCGGGAGGGCGGTGCACTGACCAAACTACTTGCCCTGGGGTGGATAGTTTCATCAGCACACCACCCTCCTGACATCATTACATGGTCAATGGTGCGGTGGTATAACCGATCGCATGGTTGACTATGTACTAATATCGGGAGGGTGATGTGTTGACCAAACTATGTGCCCTAAGGTATATAGTTTAGGTAGCGCACCACCCTCCTGACATCACTACATGGTCAACGGTGCGGTCGTTTACATGACCGCACCATTGACTATGTCCAAGTTCGGGAGGACGGTGCACTAACCAAAATATTCGCCCCGCAGTGCATATTTCGGTCAACGCACCGCCCTCCCGAACTTGGACATGGTCAAAGGTGCAGCCGAGTAACCGACCACACCACAATTTCTGTAATTTTAAAAAAGCACGGTGCGTCGTTTCGGTACCGCACCGGAATTAGTGCAGATACCGTTAGCACCGGTTGTGGTGCGGCTTGTAAATTTACAGGAAGCACCGCGAACCGGTGCAAGCTAAACGGCTTGAGCGCACCGCGCAAGATTTTTTTTTTTTTAATGGTGAATTTTAAGTTATTTTACAAAAATAATCCACTAAAAAGTTTAATAATGGAAAAACAAGTAAAATACCTTTACATTTAGGTGTCGAGGAGGCATATTTGCTGTAGAATTTGCAAAACTAAATTTTCCCATCGTTTTGCAAAATTCCAAATGGAGATGGTGGGCAATGGACATCAACAATGCGTGCAATGGGAGCACCGATGGCAGGGCGCCTCACACAAGGTAAATTTGCACCAGTGCTTGAGAGCTCTGGGGCACTGAAAAGTGAAAAATGCGGAGTTTTTGCCGTAATTTTTTATTTATTTAACCCTGTTCCAGTGTGCGGGTTTTTGAGGCCCATTGGGTGGTTTCTTCCAACCGCACCAGGCTATTTCAGTTTTGGCGCGGGTTTTTAGGACGCACCAGGGCTGAATCTATGTAGAGCACCGGTGCACTACAATAATTAGACGCATCGGGTGGGTTTGTATGAAGAGCATTGTGCCCCGGTGTGCCAATTTGTAGTATGCACTGATGCTTTTCCAGTGGAACGCACCAGTGCGGTGTAGGATGAGAAACACACCGGATAAAAAACATCCACAAAAACCACCACCTACCAACCTCCTCTAGTAACCTTTGCTACAAATGGATGTCTGGGCTATTTTTATAAGGGGTTCCTCAAAAACATCCGCTAGAGGGTCTTTTCCTTGTAGTGATAGTGGAAGCATGGTGGACCCATAACCCATAGGTCATAAGATCAAAACTAAATATGATACCAAGTGTGAGACTCACTTCTTGGGGTCTCAAACTTGTGTTAAAAAAACTACTTAGCATAAAAAAAAATTGTTTGTTACAACTACATAACTAATGTTTTTCTATTCATTCTACAACATATTTATTAGTACCACTATATATTTAACTACATGTTTTAAATGAACACAATTTTATCCACGAGCAATTCATATAATTTTGACAAATAATAAATAACAAGAGAAATGCCTATTTACAGTGGCTCGGTTGCGGTGCTCCTATTGGGGCCACTCGACTGAATATGCCACCCTACCAACTAGGAGTAACCAATCCAACTTCCTATCCCAAGGAACCTCCATAGGTTCCCTAATCCCCCGAGTCCAAGTCCATACCACATTCATAGTTTGTGCATGTTCTCAATGCCAACACCTTCCCAATGTGCCACTCAAAATCCACCTCATTTTCAAAAACTCCCTCCTGCCTTCTCTCGACCCTCCTTTCCCAAACTTCTCCTTCGCTTCCCATGACCAAATGATTTCCAACCAAAAACCTCCAAAGAAAAAAAAAAAGTCCCCTTCCAAAATTCTCTCTCTCCCACTTATCTCCCCATGGATTTCTAGTCTCCCCTCCCCCCTCCCCCACATTAATGGCACCTAACTCTCATTAATGACCCTTTAGCCACATCAACCTTATCTCTTCCACCTACCCCAGTGCCCCTAATTAATACCTTGGGCGGTCAAGTCATTCACCCACCCCTTATTGATGTAATATAAATCATTTAAACTTGTAAGGGTCTGTCAAATCAATGAATTTATAAGAATCCTAATTAATTTCAATATTAAATTAATCACAATAAAATATAAATCATCAACCACTTATTAATCAAGATGAAGGGAAAATCATTTAATTAACCATTAATCAATCTTAAGGCTAATCATAAGCTTCATCATTAATCAAGCTTAAAGTTGAGCATATCTTAATCATTGACCAAGCAAGGTTGACCATATCTTAATCATTAATCAAGATTAACCATTAATCAATCATTTAGCATAATATGCCATAGAATACTAGCGTATTTATGGGAGGTATTTGTATAGGCATGTGTATGTAGCTAGTATACACATACCTTGTAGGTATACTAATAACATCACTAAGGGTCCATCACATCAAGAAATCTCACAATAGGTAGACTAACATTCTAGCTTAGCATAATAAGATAAGAGAGTGGGAATTACATTTAATTTACAAGCTTGGTGGTTTAAGTATTTACATAGAATTAATAGAGCTATATTAGTTAAAATTTTATTTGACAATGTGGAGAAATGAAAATATAGATAAATACTTTGAGTAGAATATAATATTTTCTTCGTTAAAATTTATATTTATTTAGTTTACAAATTTGGTGTTTTACATAATTTTTGGGTTAAGAGAGAGATATGAGGAGAATTAAAGATTATAAATAAATACTTTAAGTAAAATATAACATTTTCTTGTTAAAATTTATATAAATATGAGATATACTTTATAATAACTATAGAGATATTGGTTTGTTTTTTGTGTGAAGTTAGGCACTTTGCATTATGTCAAATGATGATTACATAAGCCAACATTTTAAGCTATATTTTTGCCCCAAGGGAAACCAAGTAACATAATTTCAAAGTCTTGAGCTTCCTAGGTTCTCGTCTAATTAGAGCATCTTGTAAATAAAAACTTATAAAAATAGATTAGTTGCTGGAGACCTTGACATACATTGACATGCAAAGACAAAAAAAACTACACTTGTAAATAAAATCTTATGACATACATTGACATGCGAAGACAAAAAAGACTACTAATGTTGCAAACAAAAAAACCATTGACTCATAACAACTATTCAACATAATCTCCAAGCATTTGTGTTGGATGATTACTATCCTCATCTGAGGAGAAGGAGATGTTGGTCGATCTCCTGGCTAGAATGGCTAACTTGCACTCTATACTGTCAATTTTTTCATCTAGTTCTACAAATATGATAGAATTCTCTAATGAGTCCTCATGTAACTCCCTATGCCACATGCAATATTTAAATGACATTTAACCTTGAATCAAATCCCTGCAATGATCAATGAAGTGATGGGAGTAAATGCAAAGAATAGTGAGCATTGCAACTCCTTTAGTGTGAGTTACCATCATATGAGGGGGAAGGGGGCACAGAAGGCTACTCCTAGATGCCCTTAGTGAGAGAAATTATAAGGATATTGTTATAAATGATTAAGTTAAACATTTATGTTATATAAACCTATATATTATAGGTATAATATTTATTTAAAAAGTGAAAAATGAAAATATATATATATATATATATATATATATATATATATATATATTTTTAATTTATTAAATATAAAGAAGGATTACATTATTAAATAAATAAATAATTTTTTAAAATATAAAGAATTAAACAAATATTTATATTTGTTGTATTTTCTCTTAATATTTAATAAAATTCATAAATAATTTAAATTTAAAATTATTTAAAAATAATTGCTTTTAAAATAACATTAATTTTTAAATTTAAAACAAATAAAAAAACAGAAACATGACTTATTCACATATGGAAGTGAATAGTGACTGAAGAAAGTTGTCTCTTGAATTTGGATAAAAACCAAATAAATACCATGTGTCATAGGTGATCCATCAAAAGCTATTGGAAGCAGTGATCAAATTTGAAGGGCGGGTCTTAATTTCAATTAGAAGGGCATATATTTATGTCGCCCTTCCATGATGAAAAGCTTAAAAAAAAAAACATTTCAATTGACCACAATACATTATTTTTACATTTCATTTTCAGAAAGACAAAATCATCAATATTTATGTTAATAAAAGACTTTTACATATACAATAGTGAAGGAGGTTCCATCTTACAGTATCCTAGGTACACCTTTGTGGGCAAATTTAGAGTACATTTTCTGAAGAATAAACATTGGGTTTGTTGGGGAAATAAAAAATGCAGAAAAATAATAGTCTTTGCATTTCACATCACACAATACAATTGTAAGAGAAGTTCCTAGCTGTAGTAAGCTACTCCCATGTGCATGTAAAGTGAATAATACTTTAGAAGTGCAAGCGAATGAACTGTTCGAGCTATGGATTGGAGCCATATTCTTTCAAAGCATTAAAGCTAGTGCAATCTGGAAAATGAAGATAATATGCATGGACCATCTCTTGATGAACATCACAAGTGTGTGGAGATGAATCGATGGCTCTGTTTTAGAGAAACTACTGTTAGATGCTAGCATCCAATGAAGGTTATTTTCTTAGTAAAATTAAGGGAATATAAGTCAGAGTTTTCTAGGGCACAAGCAGCTTATTATCTTGGTTCAAAGGAGGCAATGACATGGTTGGATATGAATGAATATTGTCTCAAAATTGATTGGTTCATCCCCATATGTTGAAACATATGAGAGAGGACAACAAATACAGAATATACAGAGAAATTTGAAAGACCATACTCCTTAGGGGCTTCTATGCCCACTTTGGAAACTAATAAAGATTTTTTCCACCAAGATCATTATTGGCAACTACCTAGCATTGATAGTTGTTATATTTTTTAGCGCTGCTACAAAATGCTTAGGTGTATAGGGTCTACAAGAAAAGAAACCGGGCGAGTAAGTCTGTCTCAGGCAGGTTGAAATGTTTGGATCATAGTAGAATCTAGATTACAGAGATAAAACTGATTCATATTCCATGCTTTCAGACGTCAAGTGGCAGTTTGGATAGCAGTAAGGATGTTCCTATTGCTTATCCAAATAAAGGAAAGAAAGGCCCTTGGTACCATCTGAGTTTTCAAGGCTGAATTTTTGCACTGCGCGTTGAACTGAAAAACCAATATCAGATCCATATGACATTCGTCCAAATCATCAAATATTGATTTGGACAAAATTGAAGTAGCACGCTAGGTGGAGATATTTTAGTGTTGTTTTAGCTGCAGTTTTCTAGAAAAGGAAGGCAGGGATCCTAAAAAAAGAGAGTAAGGCAGATATCTAAAAAAGAAGGCAAAGATCCTAAATAAAGAAAACTAAGGCAGAGATCCAAAAAAATTCAGAACAGAGCATACGGTAGTCAAACAGAAATGTAATTTACATTTAATTTCCGAGAGAAGTTTCATTACAAAACCAGAGATGCTGCTCCTTTTAACCACATCAGAAGATCCTTGTTTCAGCTCTCTATTTAAACACAAGAAAAACACCCCTGTTGAGCTCTGTTTTCGCAAGAACTAAAAAAACAACATAAACATCACTTTCTACATACACAATAAAATTAAATATGAAAGGAAATGGAATTCACAGGGCCGCGTACATGCCCAGCTAGACCAGTAAGAAAGTACACCAGTCAAAAATTGAATTGATTATGCATCGCTTCAGCTTTCAAAGAAAAACTATGACAAGATTTTTTTTTGGTACACAAGGAATGGCAGATGAAAAACCAATATCAGATCTATATGACATTCGTCCAAATCATCAAATATTGATTGGAAAAAATTAGAAGGGCCCCTTTGACTATGGGTGGCTTCAAACTTTATATTATGAGTTCACTTGCCAACTTCACTGCATGGCCACTTTGAAGTCTTACGAATCAGATTTACATGACACGCTGAAAATTCAAACCCATTGTTGAGCATCCATGGTTCCAATATGAGTTTGAATGGTGTAGAGTCTAAATAAGAAGGACCACTTGGCTTTAGATGGGATATATCTATATATAGAGAGAGAGAGGTGACACATCTGTAAAGATAAGGCTGATGAGGCTATGGCACTTGAAGGAGGCCTTCATAACCTCTGGAAAGATAAATATTGGTTTCAGATAAATATGAAACCAATAATATCCCTGCTGTCCCAAAAGAATAGTTATATGACAGCCTTGATGAAGATGAAGAGGAAGTGTTGGGATAAGAAGATTCTCCTGATAATGATCCTATAGATCAAGGAGGATTTAGAGGATGAAGCTAAAACCATGATGATGCTGCTATATGGGAAGTCTCATGCCCAAAAATTGAAGAAGGAAGCATTGCTAGCCAAACAAAGGAGGCCATCGTTAAACGAAACTTGGACTTGGATGATGAGTGTAATTATTTTTAAATCTGAATCCAAGATCATAAGTGGTGTCTTTTGAGGGCAATCCCATATATGATTATAGAATTTCTGCTGAAGAGTACCTCCCAGAGAAGGGAATAGATCAATTATTGGTCCCTAGTTCCAATAAAGTGGGTCATGAACAGCCTGTGGATGTTGTTGGTCCCTTATCTGCCAATGAGAAGATTAGTGGTTTATATTGCAATGTGCATGGACAAAATTACTAAATGGAAGTTTGATGAGACCCTAACCACAGAAACCAGCATGTTAAGTTAGCATCAATAAAGTGGAATTGGAACAAAATTCTAGATCTGAAAGAGCTGATAGAAATCCTGCATGGTGGACAGAGTTTTCCTAAAGTGGGTGTCAAGGAGACTAGGGCTTACTTCTTCCCTCAATCTGAAGCTTCAGTGGACTTGACATCATTTTCAAACTATTTGGCAGCATTAGCAAGTTTTAATGGAGGAGCAAAAGAATGTGAGAGTGGTAAGGGGATCATGGATGACCCTATCAAAGTTTTATTGTGTATACCTAAATATAGTGGGAATGATGAGGACAGAGTACAACCAATCAAGGAGAGAACTTCCTATCTGAGATTTTATAAGAACCCTTGTGATGACGGGTGTGAAGACTTCAATAGATGTAAGAGGAGCAAGATTTCCTCCAGCAATGTGAACCTCCGGGAAGACCAGTATGGTGGACAAAAAGGGAAATTCATGATTGTATGCCTGAGGATCGAATATATATATTGGGACAATTAATAACTAGTCAGCATATGATATGTCTTATTTTGATGTTTGACCAACTCCCTGCTTATGATACTGAGAGCCCAGACTTTTGGGAAAATCATATTTCAGCATTTAAATCCAACTTTGAAAAATATCATGTCCCAGCTTCAAGTTTGAGGGATTCCCTACAGGATAAATTCTATTTTTGTGGGGGACACTTGTCCCAACAGAGGCATGCCTTTTTCCTGACCTGAATATTCATAACAGAGATAGCTATCTCAGTGAAGCTTGGTATCAGTCTAGATCTGACCATCTTACTAAAGGTCAAAAAGGTTCCTTTCAATTATTCTGCTGGTACAAAAAAACGAATTCAACAATAACCTTCGTACTTGTGAAGATGAAAATGGCAAAGCTTTGTATGATAATTACAACCAGAGGGAGTAATTGCCTTTGCATTATAATGATTAATCTGCATGGGTTGTAGTATCTCACCATTTTATAAGTATGATGATCTATATCTCATGGTGTTTACAAATTCAAGAAGACAAGCGTTCTCCTTTTACACTGTCCAAACAGAAGATGAAGATGACAGAGCTAGGGAACTCCCTTTAATAGAGATTTCAAGTGAATTTGCTATTGACATTCGTAATGAGATCTACAAGGGACCCCTTCAGGAATACATAGAGGAATGCAACATATTCAAATCACTAAACAATATGGAATTGTATATACACAGACAGGCCTGAAAGAGGGACGGATTCAAGGGTTTTGAGTACCTAGTTGTTTTTGCAGCCAATTGAAAATATTTTATCGTTGAGCCTTGAGTCCTGACACTCCTAAGCAGTGAGACTGAGGAATGGCTCTTTCGAAATTCGCTACAGGTTGCAAACTTGCAAGTTGCAGTGCTTCTCTTCTCCAACGCGATGAAAAGAAAATCCTTAGCTCTGAGTCTGAACTTTGAAGCCCGAGTCATAACTTGGAAGTTGGTAAGGAAAATTATCACGGTTGTTACCAACTGGCTGGGAGTTGGCAGTGTCATTAATTTTCTTCAATGTTGTTCCTTCAATGCTTCCGCGGACCGCTACCACAGTCCACTGGCCAACAACACTGGAGTGACGAGTCGACGACTCACCAGTACCACAGTGCACCCGTGGGCCGTGACCCGTCCACCACTGGCAAAAAAAGTGACGAGTGGCTGACAGGATAGCACTTCTAAAAACATTTTATAGTATTATTCAATTTTCTTTTAAAACTTGCAAAAATTCAAAATTAATTTTTTTTTTGACTAGTAAATTTGGCTCGTTACTTCTCTGACGTGCTAGAGACCCTTTGAAAGGCTCTAACGTGTTCAAATTTGATGATTGGAAGGACATTCGTTATGTTGTCACTAACGGTTTAGTACCTTGTAGAGTGTCACAATAGTGGATTTGAATGGATAAGAGAGTTATACGCTAGATGATTCACTTGAGTATAAAACATTAGTGAAGAATATGTCATCTAATCATGAAGCAATCTGGCAAATAACACTATCCACAATATACTTACGAGGTATATTAATTTGCATATAGTCTAAGGTCTTGCAAAGTGTATGCTCTCATGTATAAGCCATAAGCCACACTATAACACTACCATGATATGTTCATGCCACTCATATTTTTACATTGATTTTGTGTTGTTTTTATATAACATTTTGTAAAATATAAATTTATATTTAATGTATAGATTTTATTAAATTTTATAAGGTAACAATAATTTAATTTTTTAGATTATAATAATCAAGTTAGATATTAAATTAATGTATAAAATATTTGTGTTTGTGGTATAAGAGATTTAGAGGTTCATTTCTGGGTAGTTATTAGTTAATAAAGACATTCCATTTTTACATATATTTAATTACTAAAGTTTATATATATATATATATATTTTATTTTTAATTTTTTATTTGAACTTGTTAAGACACATGCTCTTAGCCATTAAACTTACTCAAACCATATAAAAATAAAAAATTATATATAAAATAACAATAATACAAATCAATCTAGATATTTTATATTTTTAATTTTTCCAATAATCTTCATTAAAATTTGAAAATAAAATTATTAATAAAACTAAATTTTTTATGCACATAATGTTTCTAAATATATAAATCAATTTCAGATCTTTAAAAACTCTAAAAACACAAACATTTTACATTTTCAACCATTAAAATTCACAAATTTACAATTCCAAAGACCAAACAAATAACCTTTTAAATTTGAATATGGTTAATAAAAACAAAAGTTATGAGAGATAACTCTCATAGTTTTGCTTTTGGATATATATATATAAAATAAAATCATCATCAAAATTAAAAGCTATACAACCAACTAATTAACAAAAATAATAATTATACCATTTCCTAAAATACTCCACCAATTAAACAATTCCATTAAAATACTCCATCGCAAAAAGCGATATATATATATAAAATAAAATCATCATCAAAATTAAAAGCTATACAACCAACTAATTAACAAAAATAATAATTATACCATTTCCTAAAATACTCCACCAATTAAACAATTCCATTAAAATACTCCATCGCAAAAAGCGTTCTGAACACTGCGCTTCTGTCAACTACGGCTATTGAATCGTGTGGGCACCAGTTTATGTGATGTTGGAAGATGCGCAGCCTGCCCACACATATTTAGCTGTAGTCAAACGAGACCACTATTTCGTCCTTAAAATAATGAAAATTGAAATCTTAATATGACTCTGAGAAAATTAAGTAGAAATTTTACTGTGAATTTTTAGGATTTTAAGCGGTCATAGATTTTTGAAAATATAACATTTCCAAATTTTTTATTTTTTAAATTGCTCATCAAATTTCAAACAGAATTTTGCCATGGGCATGGTTAAGATTGTAGTTTTGTTAGACAAACACATAGCCACTCAAATGGAAGTTGTCTATCTAGCATGTGGAATAACCAGAACGACAGTTTTTTTGCTAGAATCCGATAAAATTAAATTAAAAAAATCAAGTAGTTGGAGTGTTTGGAATCCATTTTTCATAATGGAAATAGAATTAACATTATCAAAAACCCTTAGAACACTCAGAATACTAAAGTTTAACAACTATAAACAAGGTTCTGATAAAATCTTTGCCTAATTTTTTCAAAATCTTTACCAAATTCTAGATCATTTCACTACTTTTTTTAAGCTAATGTATTTGCTCACATCGGTTAGAGTTCAGAATTTGAAAGTTGGGATTGGCAGAGTAGCCGTCCCCAGTTTCCTGTTTATCGTCAAATTCCACGCTTATACGACAGAGGTTTGTAGTCAGTTCTATGTTTTTAACGTTGGATTACGTGCAGCCTGCAAACACATATTTATATACAAACCCTTAATAAATTTTCTCGAGTGGCCGTCACCAGATTCTTGTTTACCGTCAAATTCAACCTCACATGACGGAAATCTGTAGCCAGTTTTATGTAATGTTGGAATATACGTAGCCTGCAAATACATTATATTTTTCCATTCCTGTATAAACCCTTTTGGATGGTTTCCCGGCACATTTTCCTAATTTATCCCAGATCCTTTTGGATGGTTTTCCGGCACATTTTCCTAATTTATCCCGGCTAAATTTATAATTAAAAACTAATATAAATTAAAATAAAAAAATTGTATTCCAACCAAGAATTCTAAAACAGCAATATAATAAATTATCACTAGAGTTATTAGCTTGAAAGTTGGGCCAAGCAGCAGCAATATTTTCTTGTGTGGTCTGTCCCATATTTTTGTTTACAATCAAATTTTAAGGGCAAGAGTTATTTATGGTGTTGCTGAGTTGTCATTGGGTAGTGGTTGTATATGTTTGTTATTAGATAATTTATTTGCTTAAATTCAATGGTGGGCATATACAATTTTTGTTTAGATAATTTATTTGCTTAAATCTAATGGTGGACACAGACAACTCCTACTGCTGGATTGTTACTGCTAAGGGCTGCATATGCCTATCATTACATAATCTATTTGCTTAAATTTAATGATGGGCATATACAACCCTTGTTTAGATAATTTATTTACTTATATTTGCTAGGTTGTTACTAGATAAGGACTGCATATGCCCACCATTACATAATCTATTTGCTTAAATCCAATAATAAACACATATAACCCCTATTTAAATAATTTATTTCCTTAAATTTAATAGTTAACATATACAACTCTGGCTTATTAACTGAAAGATGAATGACAAACGAACTAAATAATTCTAGCCAATTTGAAACTTGTACAACAAATATTTATAATTAGTTTAGTTTTTTCTGCCCTCCCCAACCCATCATAAGTCTTGAAACACAATCTGTTATATTTCATTGGGTACTGTCCACCTATTTAGTACTAGCTACCTAACATGAGAAGTTTGAGCCAACCCATGTATCTGGTAATTGGTCGTTTAGTGACAGATGGGAAAGCGTGCCGTTTGGGTTAGTCCTGGACTAATTCCGTGGGAAGGAACTCAATTAAATAAAAACTGTACCTGCCATACAGAGCCATTTATTTACACATGCGTCGCATTCACGCCATTGCAGGTGGAGAAAGAGAAATTAATAGAAACGAACAACGCGGTGGGAGCTCTGCTGCTGCAATGGAGAGAACAGTCTACAGACCTGGACTTGTTCGAGGTTTATTGTTACTTGTATGGGTTTTCTGTTATACGAAATCTGTTCTTGCAGGTGCAGGGTTCGAATCGCCTCACGGAGGTAGTTACCCTTCTACAACCAAGTGGCAGTTACAGAGCATGAGTGTGAGTCGGAGATGGAGGAGGGGCACAAGAGATGCAATGATGGGGCCCGGCTTTGCCTACACGAGGACTACGCCGGCTTCAACTACCAATATGCCCACGCATCAGGCGGTTAAAAATGCAACAGCAAGCAAAGTAAAATGCACAGCACAGTAAGTATTCTTCAAATATTTTTTATATTCTCTAGTGCTATGTTCTTTGGGTCTGAAATCACATTGTGGGTTGCTTCCCGCCCCCATTTTTTTTTGGGAGTCGTTGTTTACAGGTATTGGAGCGAAGGGAAAGAATCATGGCCGCGAATGCTTCCAGTGGTGTCAACAGTGGCGAAGGTGTTGGGATCTGGAGCTTTAGAAGGGTATGGTAATTCTCAGCTCACTGTGTTGGAGGCCATGAAAATGGAGGAGCGTGACGGGTACAGCAGTCTTCTGAAGCAATCTTCTACTGCACTTGTGAATGCATATAGCCGCGAGGGATTCCCATTTGCACCCTGGAGAGTGAAGACGCTCTTCATAGAATCTCTGGTTTCTCAACAGGCGGCAGCTGCCCAGGCTGGTCGATTTCGATCTGCCAATGAGGCATGTCCATAATTTGCAGGCAGGAGATCTACAGAAAAAATTGTAAGGTGCTGCTATTTTTATTTCAATGATTCGATCAGTACCACTTTAGGTTATAAGGGGCTCCTCCTAGGTGCTCCTACTGTACCTTTTAACTGTGCAATTTTAATCCTATAAAATTCCAGTAAAATTATTATTCTTTCCTTGTTTCCTTTCTATATCTTCCAGCTTTATGGGTTTTTCTCCTCTGTTTTTCAGACTTTTGGTTTTGTATTTTAACATGTTGTACTGGATATCATGCCTGCATTGAATGTATTGTATTATGCTTAAGTCTTTTCTCTTTTTTAACAGTTTAGCAAATGCATTACACCGCATCTTTTGTGATGCCACACAACCTTTCATGTTTGTTATTTGTAATTAATGTTTGAATATGGGATATGACACCAACCAAGAAAAATAAATTTATCTGATTTTCAACTGGTGTATTTTGCACTTCACACAGATGAGGAACTGTTTCCAGCTGTATATAAAGGTCATAAAGATGTTATGATATCATTATGAGGAACTGTTTCCAGCTGTATATACAGGTCATAAAGATGTTATGATATCATTATTTGTTAATTGACATATTTTTTTAATGCATAAATCATTAATCATCTTTCTGTTTCAGTCCAAACCAACGCATTTACAATTTGGAGATAATGATGGAAAAACTTATAAAATTTTATTGCAAAAAATATTATTCGATAAACATTGTAGCAACAGTCCAAACCAACACATTTACACTAAATTGGTTTGCAGAACACATTAGTAAATAAACATTGTAGCAACAGTGTTTGTATGGTAAAAAAAATTGGCAATTCCTTTGATTAAGGCTCCACACGCCTTCTTTCATTGGGATGCCTTCCCTTGAGTGGGGCACCCATGAGATGCCTTCCTGCCTTCCTTTTCTATGGGTTGGGCACATGGCATTTTGCCCTTTTGACACCCCCACTACAATATATAGTCCTTTCGCTATAAATCTTCATTCCCTTAGCTTGGGCTTGTGCTTTGAACTAGGGGATTTTTACAGCATGAGTCACATGCTATGGGTCTTTGGTTTGAGCTTGTCCTTTGAACCATATTTTGAGCATGAGCCACATGCTATGTGACTTAGGCTTGGCCTTTGAATTAGGGGATTTTTCCAGCGTCAGCCACATGTTGGGCTTTACAATATCAATATTTGTATAGATGTGGAAAAATTACAAAGAAAATAGTAATTTTTATCCTCAAATGAAAAGTGAAAAATTTTATTTTATTTTTATCTTAAATGAAAAAGTGAAAAAATAAAATTTATTTTTATCTTATAAAAAAAAATGTAATATAAAATTAGAAAGAAATGTAATATAAAATTGTAATATTATAATTATAATGTATTTAAATAATTTAATATTAAATAATCTAAAACTGAAATTTTCTTTTTTGAAAATAAATAAATAAACAAAAATTGTTTAAAAACATTTTTTTGAAAAATAAATAAAAATAGCTTAAAAACTTAAGTAAAGATTTAAAAATATAAAACTTGTAAATGGTTCAATATTCAAAATTCTAAATATAGATTTACTCCATTCCCAATGAATCGCAACATGTATTTTCCAATGCACTATACAACCTATAAACCATATCACTAAACAATTAGGAAGCAATATTTTAGTGGAGACTTATTAATAAGTGATTTTAATGGAGGTGGTGAAAGAATGTGTTTACAAAGTTTTGGTCATAATGTTACAATTTTATGTGATATTTATCACACAATCGTACACTTGTATTCCATATTGTTTTTAGGGTGTTGGTGTTCAACAACCAATATCCATGAGAAGGAAACAATCAAAAAAAAAATTTGCATATTACTTTGATCTTAATGTATTGAGAGACTTGTGCATAAGTGATTTGTAAGTGTTCTACTTGTGAAAGGTTTTCTAGAAAGTTGGAGAATGAAAGTTATTACAAAATTTTGATCATAGGGACATCAATTTCACATGGGTGCACTATTATGCTTAATAATTGATGCTCTATGATCCATGCATACTGCAACACAAAAAGACATTGGTGTTACTATTTTGTTCGAGCATACATTTTACTCTACAACACAAAAATACATTGGTGTAACCATTTTTTTTCATAATAATGATTAGAGACTGTAAAGCGCTTCTGTTCTTTTTCACGTTCTTAGAGGTGTAGCTAGTCAAACTTGCGACATATTTTGAGAAACCCCAATTAACAACCATTAGTTTACATTGGTGTTACCATTTTGTAGTTTACATTGGTGTTACCATTTTGTTTGATGATACATTTTACTCTAAATTGGTCTAAAGAGCATTGGTGCTCAATGACCAATATCCATGGGAAGTGAAAAAACCAAAGAAGGCATTGGCACATTAGTTTGGTTTTAGTGTATTGGGTCTCAACTTTGTCATCGGGACACTAAGCATTGGTGCTTAGTGACCAATATCATGGGAAGGAAACAACCAAAAAAGGCAGAGGCACATTACTTTAGTTTTAGTATATTAGGTCTCAACTTTGTCATAGGGACACCAAGCATTAGTGTTCAATGAGCAATATCCATGGCAAGGAAACAACCAAAGAAGGAATTGGCACATTACTTTGGTTTTAATGTATTGGGCTGCAACTTTGCCATAGGGATACCAGTTCAATCAATGCACATCAAATAGATAACAACTTCCCCAAAAAAAGCCAACTTTGGTCGTGGAACACTAATTATTCACTTTAGTTTGAATGCAATAAAATGTGCATTGGATGGCCTTAAGTCTCATTGTCTTCTGGTGCTTTGCTTTGGTCTTGGAGCATTGATGTTGCATTTTGGTCTTAAGAGCAGTGGTGCTTCACTTCGGTTATGGTACAAGTTTTGCAATGGAAGTTTCAAATTCTCATCCTCTTATGGTGGTCCACATTGACTTTGAAGGATGTTGCTCCACTTTGCTTTAGGTATGCTTTTGTAGCACTTCACTAGGGGTTGGGGCATTGATGTTTTAATGTTAGACCCATGGAAAATAGAGCACCGATGATATTCTATGGTATTAGAACATTTTATGTTCGTAATTTTGTACGTTGTTTTAAATTCATCTAAATTTCTTTTAGATATGGCGCTCCACTTTAGTCTAAGAGCATATATTGATATAAAATTTTATTACACAGAAGGTGTTTATTTTTTAATCATTCCACCCTCACCATAGTCGACCTTTTTATTTTCTGCCGTTGATTCAAGTAAACAACTCTCACATTGACCACCGATAGCGTTAGAAATGGAAACTAATTGCAAGGCAACGTGAAACTAATTGGACACTGGTACTTGAAATGGAAATTACAACACAAGAAATGGAAATTAATTTTGAGTATAGAAATTTTTTAATTTGATTGTTAATAGAAATGGAAACTAATTGCAAACCAGCTTGAAACTAATTGGAAACTAGTAAGTGAAATGGAAATTGCAGCACACCAAATGAAAATTAATTTTGAGTATAATTTTTTTTTTTTTAATTTGATTGTTTTCTTTAATAATTTAGAAAGCTAAAAAGCTTAGATAATTTGAGTTAAATAACCAAAGTTCATTAATTTAAGATTTGGAATTTTTTAAGAATTTGATTAGAATTTTTTTTAAGAATTGGAAACTAAAATGAAATTAAGAATTTGATTAAATTCTTTTTAAGAATTGGAAACTAGTACGTGAAATGGAAATTGCAACACACTAAATGGAAATTAATTTCGAGTATAGAAATTTTTTAATTTGATTGTTTTCTTTAATAATTTAAAAAGCTAAAAAGCTTGGAGAATCAGGAAAGAAAATCTTGAATTTGAAATTTTGAAGTTGTTTTTTATATAGATTGTTCATAAATTTTTCAATTTGATTGTTTTCTTTGATAATTTAAAAAGCTAAAAAGCTTAGAGAATGTGAGTTAAGCTCTTATGGCCAGAATTGTGTGGAAGCCTTGTTCAAATGAGCAATAGAAAGCCTCCACTTCCACCTCTGGAAGCTAAGGATTACAGTGATAAAGTGGATGTGTGGAGTGAAGAGGTGATCAGGAATATAATGCCGAGTGGTATTTTTTTTTTTGCTTCATATTTTTCTTATTATTATATTTTTTTCTTTTGTTGAAACATAAATGCAGGTACAAAAGGCAAATGATAGAGTTGAGCGTTCCTGGTACCAGAATATAGAATCCTCAAACATACTTCTCCTCAAACATACTTCCTTAACTGGTTTCTCCAAGCAGCACAAATCACAATCGGATTTTATTTATAATTAGGTGAACTATCGAAGGCAATAGTGGGTCATATCTAAACAACCAGATACTAGCAAAGTGGACAAATTGCTAGACAACCACTGAAATTAAAGTCACTGGATCAAATGGTTGTGTTTTCCTTTTTCAGAGATTTATGAATGTAGGCTACATTGAGGGTACTGAGTATAGAGCGCGAAATGATATCGCGAGTAATTGGTAGTCTTCAGTGCTCTATTACCTTTATCGGCAATGTTGTCCTTCACATTCCATAGTAAATTTGAAAACAAAACCTACAATTTTAAAATGTGTTTACATTATGTATGAGGATGCATAGTATTCTTTGTCAAAGTTATAAAATTAGTTCAATTATATAAATTAAAATAACTATTTACATACATCATATAAATTAAAGTTAATTATTTTAAGATTTGGAATTTTTTAAGAATTTGATTAGAATTTTTTTTTTTTAATATGTTAATATACTTATATTATTTTTAAATACATAAATAAATTTATTTACGATTAAAAAATATTTAAACATGTAAAATTCATAAATTTATATGCAATTTCAGCGAAATTTTCAAATTTAACAACCTCTCAAACATAAATAAATTAACTATGACAAAACAAGCACCGATTGATTCAAGTAAATTAACCTCTCAAACATAAATAAATTAACTATGACAAAACAAGCACCGATTGATTCAAGTATAATTTACGTTCCATGTAAATTTATGGTGTTGGATAGGTCAAGCAGCCTTTGATTCATTTATAATTTGTCTCTGGTGTATATTTAAGCATACTTACCAAGTTTGAATTCGGATTCAGATTCAATTCGATACCAAAAAAAAAAAATTAAAAAAAAAATTCAATATCTAAAAATTTTAGAAATTAATATTCAAATGTCAATTCCACTCAATATCTGAAAATTTTAGAAATTAGTAAATTCAAATGTCCGTGTATCTTTGCACCTTAGGGGCAACTACTAGTTTTAAAAGTTTACAAAATACCTTCCCCACATATATATACATAATTCTTCTTACTCTTCAAAAAGGTAATATTAAAAGATAAAATATAAATAACCATGAAAGAAAAACACAAAAAAAAGTATAAGTTGATTCATTCTCTTATCCTTTCATATATATATATATATATATATATATATATATATATATATATATATATAATTTATACTTTTCTTACTTTTCAAAGAAATAATATTAAAAAATGTGGTAGTCTAACTAGATTGCTTTTTCACACTGAAAATCTTGGAAATTCTGGTAAGATTTTAAGAAAATCCGGCAAGGATTTTTGTAAATCCACGTTATAACTATCAAACTTTAATATTTTGGGTGGCCTAGAGGTTTTTGATGGGGTTGAATCTATTTCCATCATCAAAATCATGATTCAAACACGGTTACTATAAGATTTCTTAAAAAAAAATTAGCCTAGATTTTGGCCAATTTTAGCCATCCAAACAATTCCTCTGAATCTATTTCCATCATCAAAATCATGATTCAAACACTGTTACTGTAAGATTTCTTAAAAAAATTTAGCCCAGATTTTAGCCAATTTTGGCCATCCAAACAATTCTTCCGTCTCGTTAAACAACTCCTTAAAAAAATAAAATATAAATAACCAAAAAAACAAAATAAAATAAAACTGTAAACTCTTTCGTTTCATTTTTATTATTTTTCTTTTTTTTCCTTTGAGAGTTTTAAAATTAATTAATCTAATTTTCCATTGTTTCCTCATTTTAGAAATATTTCTTCGTTTTGTATGATATGATTGCTTTAGCTCTACAACTAAGATGTGTTAAAGTGAACAAAACGTTTTGGCTCTCTTTTGTAACGGAATGATGGATTTGTTCATAAAGTTTTATTACTTAAAAAAAATAAAAAACCTAACAAATTAAGCGTGGGGTTCATTTTTTGTGGCATGTACAAAGGGTTTTTAATTGGTTGTGTCGTAGGATTTCTATGATATGCATATTGATTGATCTATTTAAAACGTCTTGGTGCATTGGTGTTCTCGTATTGTTTTACGGTATTGATTTTCCACTCTAACACTAGTTCTCCATGGTTACCTTGAAACATGGGTGTTCCGGTTTAGTCCTGAAGCTTCAATGCTCCATTCTGATGCCGGAATGCTCGTTTTATTGATGCTTCACTTTAGATGCGACATCAACACTTCTTTTTACACATATTAATGAATGAGTAATTTTAATTTTAAAAAAGTTTTTATGAAATATTTTACAAACAATAATTAAAAATAGTGCCTGGTTTGCCTTCTCTCCATGGAATATGGATGGCCTTTTGCTGGATGTTGTGAACTCTCTTCTGCTGTCTTTTTGCTTGCTGCTGCAGCGCCTTTTTCTTCTCAGGGGCTGTTTTTTTTGTGGACCTTTTTGATGGGATGATACAGGGGTGGAGACTTCTCTCCCTCTGCAGAGATTTATGTAATGAGTGGTTTATGCACTCTGAAATTTGTGATGCCAAGCCACTGTGATACTGAATGTGATCCGGTTTGTTTTCTGGCATTGATGTCTCGATGTTGCACAGCGGAGAACGAAATTGATGTAATATGGATGCCAAGATACTCTGATCCTTAGAATGTGATCCGGTTTGTTTTCTGGCATAGATGTCATGATGTTTCTCGCTGTTGCACAGTTGAGAACGATATTGATGTAAAATGAACTGACATATTTAATATATCAGCGTTTTTTTTCTTCTGAAAAGAAAAAAAGTTTTTATAATCATAAGAAATTTTGATTTAAATAATTTGAAATTTATCATTTGATTTTTATTTATTAGGCTATGCGAGTAATGAGATCATGGTATTTTTAATATGTCTAATTTGTAATTTTAGTATATGTGATTTAAGGTATCTAAATTGTTAAAATTATTTACTGGTTATACTTGGATTAAATTATACCACCCCTTGGTATGACTAAACTTTTACTCAAAAAAATTGATTTCTGTAATTTTTACACCACAAAATGCTTTAACAAAACACTTTGCCACTATTTTTTATGCATCTCATAAATTATTTTTATTTCCTTATTTCATATATAATTATATTTAGTTTTCAATTTTAAATATTCAAATTCATAATTTTAAATATTTAAAATTTATATTATACAATATTTTCAAAATTTAATAAAAAATATTAGAAAAATAAAATTAGAATATATTCTATTGTCATAATTTTTATTAAATAATTTTAATTGAATTGATATGTTAAATATCATGACTAATTGAGAGTGCAAACTTCTGTGATCCATAACATTTTAAATATAAATATTCCGGGAAATCACATAATATATTTTGGAACCGACGCGTTTCGAACTACCAACTGTAATTCATAATATATCCTGATGATGAACTACAGTTCGAAAGGCTCTGTTCCAAAATATATTATGTGATTTCCCGGAAGATTTATATTTAAAATATCATGACTAATTGTTATTTAAATTTTAAAAGCCTATTAAAAATTTGATTATTATATTTTAATCATGAATATTTATTAAATTAAATTAAATAATATAGGTTGGTAATTAGATTTGAAATTATATAAAAATTCAAAAATAGTTATTTATTAAATATAAATGAATAATTTATTTATTATTTAACATATTTTTATCCAGGGTTTAAATTGATTTTAAAATGTAAATATTTTGTTTATATTTTGAAATATCAAATTTTTTATTTAGCATTTTCTAAAAGTAGTGTTTCACTTTAGTTTTATAAAATAGGTATTTTATATTTTTCAAATTTTGTAAACAAATTAATATAATACATTGGTTTTCTAAAGTTGTTAACAAGATGTTTTATTTTTATTTTTTTAAATTATTTGTAAAAACTTACGTTTCCAAGTTGTATGTCTTAAAAAAACTAGTTTGTTTTAAGATTAAAATTCTTTGCCACAGACTCATTTTCTAAGTTTTCTAAGAGTAAATGAATGATAAATATTAATTATATAGAAATAATGCAATATAAGAACAATTTTTTTTAAAGTTTTGTAAAAAATAACGTTTAAATTTTTATCAAAACTATTATATAATCATTCTCTAGAAAAATACAAAAGAACATTTAATGGATGAATTCAAGGTAGGAAAGAAACAAAATATTTGCGTCTCAAAAGTTGAGGCACATTAAATGATCAAATTAAAGAAACTAAATTAGTTGTTTTAATACCTTTTTAGGAAATAAATAACACAAACTTTGATTATTAATATTCTAATATGCTATAACATGCACCATAAACATAAGTAAATCAAAAGAAAGGGTAATAGACAAGAACACCAGGAATGAAAGTGGAAAAACCTTCATGACAGAGAACACTCCACTCTAACCAATATTCTTTTATCAATCTCCAACATAATTACTATAAGCTCCCAAAGCTCCTCAATCAAATATCATCTAGAAATTATTGCAATGCATTTAAGTGAATGATCTAGAAAAGATTATTAAATACCTTAAGAGCTTCTTGAAATATAGGTTTAAACTATTCAAAGACCACTTTACGTAATGCATATGAGATAACCTATGAAGTAACTTGGTCATCCATATCAAGGATAACACGTCTCACAACTTTTATTTCAAGTAACAAGAGCCACATAAAGTATCCAAAGAGCCTATAAGTTGACATTTAATGAAACCCAACAAGTCTAATGATGCCCCAATACATGTGTACATTAACGGTAACTTGTCAATGATGACCTTACATGTACACATGACATCACAATGCCATTAAGTCATAAATGAGGCCACTAAACAAAATTACGATATATTCTAACAAAACAAATAACACAAATCATGATACCTAATGATAATCTAATCTCCTATAATGATGCACCATAAGCATAAATAACATACCCCCAAAATTGGGGAAGGGAACACATATGGGAATTGATGGTGGACACATTGCGAAAAGGGAGTTGCTACAATTTGTTTTGGACATTTGGTTTGAGTGGATATTTTCTAATTCTTGAAAGGGAGTAATAGTAATTTCTTACTTATGGTTGTCGAGCGGTTTGTGAAACTTAAGGGAATAGATTATGGAATTGTTCTTTTCTAATTGACAAGAATAATATCTTAACATTGTATATCTTCTTGATTGAGTGCACTGCCTATTTGCTTTAAAATGTTTTGTATACGTTGGGACCCCTAAATATGCAAATACACATTATGAAGGTAAAATTTTATGTATCTTAGGTTCTTTTGTTTTACATACATAAATAGTACACTTAAGTCTAGGTATGATCATAATATAGAGTAGAAAGATCCAAGTGCCTTTAGGGAGGATGGTACCTCCCTTGCTTTAATTGTGATGGTACCTCCCTTGAGGTTGTAGGTTAAATCATCCAAGGTATGAATGAGAAAATGCAAATGGAGTTTCTATAGGATGAATCAACAATCCAACAAATTTGGAGTTAAATTAATCACAACAAAGATATATAGAGGTGTTGGAGATGATAAGACCCCAAGAGTGTGAGAGAGGTGGAAGAGAGATCACAAATGCAAGTGTGTACCTAAAAATAGAGTCTCAAACTTAGGTAATAGGGGTATGTTAGGTTATTTGTTGAAGGGTATAAGTCACACATAATAGTCATACCATATGTGTTGACTTAGTATTGTGGGTTTGTTAATATTGTGCCATGGGTTGTTAGGAAAAAATAATCTCTTAGTGACATGATACATGGAACACATAAGCAATACCATTATCATGTGATATACTTACCATCAAGAGAGTAGGTGACGTTCACATATTTTGACTCATTTTTAATCCATTAATTTCAACCCAAAGTGGATTTGGGTTGTTGTGGGTCTACAATGAAACATCCTAAGTGATTATGGATTCAATAGGAGGTTTTCTTTTTCAATTGGACCCATGAATTTCTGAAATATTGTAAACAGGTGCTCCAACAATCAAAATCAACAAACCATTGACCAAATGCTAGAGATAAGGTGAAATAATAAATTCAAGGATTCTACGTAAGAACTAGACATCATCGAGAGGGAAACCATATAGGCTAAGGAAGGAGGAATTTTAGGAGGGTAATTCATCATGGGAGAACAATCTTGAGATATATTTTATCGTCATTAGTTAGATAACATATAGATGTAGCACAAGAATTGAGTGCATATTCTACCTCTTTTTGATTTGGTGTATATGAGTACTTAAGTGAGTATGTCATATGCTACATGTTAGTTATTATGCAAGATATTTTGTATGTTACATGGGAATAGTTGCAAGGATCAAGGAAGAGGATACGCAAGAAAGAAAAAGATAGAAAAAAGCATGAGTAAAAACAAAGTGATAATGCATGGGAGTAACTTAGTGTTTTCTTTTCAATGTGAGCCATTGTTTTGATGTTAGGAGGAAATCATTCACTAGCTAGGATATGATATCCCAAATATATTTGTTGAGGCCTAGATGTCCTAATCATCAATGCAAGCAAAACTATAAGTGTACTCCATGAACCATTAAGATGAAAAATAAGTAGAAGTAAAAAGAGAAAGAAAATATAAAAATAAAGAGATGCATGACACACAATAATGTGGAGACGTGAATAAGCATGCCTAACTACTATATAATAAACATAGAAATTGAATCATGAAATTGTAATGAGGATATTAAACAACGTGCAATAAATCTAACCATTATGTAAGTGAGAAAATAGATAATATGTGATAATATAGATAAGTAATATATAGCTACCATGGTAGTGAAATAGTAACTATAACATAAAATAATGCATAGGTAATACTAAAATATCATTGATCAATGTACAAGGAAATTAATACAATAATAAGGGGAAGATCATGATTCCTACACCTACTCGCTGATAAGAAATAACATTGTAGGAGAATGTTCAAATGAAATCGATACGTACGCTACACCAGTCAGTGTCTTTACTCAAGTAGGGAAAGAGATAATGACAATAACTCTAGGTAAAGGATAGGAAGATGAAAATAGAGGAAGGGAGTAGAGAGATGGCTACATTTTGTATACTTAGTGGTGAGAATATAGATGAAATGTGGTGATGTTAGGAAGACGTAGAGAATATACAAGAGGTGAGAGGTAGTGATGCTAGGGAAAACCTAGAGAAAGAACAATAGGAGAGAAGTGGAAATTATAGGTTGGACCTAAAAAATGAAACATGTATGAGAGGGGAATGATACTAATATGAACTTAACAAATTAAAGAGGTTAGAATAATGTTAATTGCAGTTTGGAAGGTGATCATGAAACTATAGTCTACAAGATGGGATAATTATGCTCAACCCCTTGTAGGAATGACATAGGGATTAAGTATAGCTAAGATTAAATCACCATGGTTGAGGAATAGTTAAGACAATGATGTAGAGGGAGAGTGGCCAAGAAAAGAAGTAAAAGAAGAGGATACCACCTTGAGTAGGTCTAAGAATCCAAGGGTAGGAAAAGAAAAGGAAATATGAGTGCCACTAAAGTAAGATAAAACTTGTGTTATTGGTAGGAGGTCCAATTTGGTCTCACAAAGGTAATGCTTTATGATGGGGCTTTATTAAACTTGGATAAATACATATTAAAATATGAAAAACTTTAAAAGATAATAAGTTTTTCTTTGGCTACTAGTGGAAGGTTGAGCATAAAAGAGAGGATTACACCAAGTATTTAGGGGTCAAATAAAACCTCACATTGGTGGGGAGAAGCAAAGAGGTGATTAGGTAGGGACCTACATGGGGTTCCCCTAAGGATGATCATGAATTTGAGGAGAAACTGTGGGTAAGCATAGAGGATTTAGAACTAGAAATTTCAAGCAAGGTGTGAAAAGAGGAGGAAGAAGTTTGGAAGAAGATGGAAAAGTGGATGGAGGAAACCAAAGGATGAGTCTTAGAAGTGGTCTTGGGAAGGCTAAAGAATAAAATGTGATCCCATTAAATGCAGTAAGTATTACCTACATGGAATAAAAATAGTTCACCCTTGAAGGCATATGGAATGACCATCATTAGCATATATCAAAGTAAGAAAAAGGAGGATGTTGTACTCCAATTCTATTATATTAAAATTGGGTAATCGTGATCTTCAGGATAATAGATATGAATATATTAATAGCCCCAATAGGATTCATATTATATTTTTTAAAACCCTGGAGGGTCCAAGGAGAAGGAAAGAAAAAAAGAACTAAGATCATGAAAAATGGGAGAAACTAGGATATTAAGGGTAGAGTTAGAATCAACAATGACTTATTTGATCATGGAATCATTACATTGGATCTTAATCAATAACAGGTTGATCATGTTTCCATATTAATCCTATACATAAGGGATGATTGGAAGGTTGACGGAAATATAATGAGCACATGTTTGAACCAAATTTAAGGACACCTCAAGAAAGGCCTGAATCCTATAACCCCTTTGGTTAGGGAACACCCTAAGGATATCCATGAAGAAAATATAAGAAGCATGATAAGGGAGGCTCTAAAAAATGAGGGAATACTAGTGGGTAGAAAAGTGAATTAAATGAATTAGATGTGGGGGAAGAGAGTGCATAAGGCTTAAAAGTATTTCTACTCAATTTGAGAAACATCTCCTATTAGATGAGAGGGAAGGGTACCCCAACATCAATTAGTGCAACAATGGGTTCTAGAATAGGTTTATTTAGAGAGACATTGACCCAATGAATCATAATGATGACATTGAAGTTAATGAATTTAGGAAAAGAATATGACAAAAAAGAAGCCCTCTTAGAACTATAAAAAATCAAAGCTCTATTCTAGTAAGAAATGGATCTCGATTCAATAGGGATATTCTAGATTATGTGGAATTTTGTAATATCCCCAAAATGGGACTGCTAGCAAGGCATGTCTGAAAAACGAATTTTTCAGAAATGGATGCTACAAAATTTGAAATCGGCCCTTGGATCCCTTAGATATGATAATCTAAGACCCAAATCCAAGAGGAGAGCAGAAACAAATCAAACTAGGTGAGGTAAACAAACCTCCCACACCTAGTATGACTTGAAAATTTCCCAAAGAAGGGATTGCAGCAATGTGCAACAATACTACTTCAGAAATAACGCAGTTTGGCTAAGCAGTAGCAGGGGGCCAACATGGAGGCTCAATATGACTATTTATAATATCAAATCAGTGTTATCTTGAAGCCCTTTCATCATAAAACAGAAAGCAATAGACTTTACATGAAGAAATACTCAAAATAAGAGGCTGCAACCAAATGATATGACTGTACAAGCTTGACAGCGTTATTTTATTAGCTAAAAGGAGCTGTAGATTACACTTCAGATCTAGAGCAGATCTGTGTACAAAAATATATATCTATATCAAATATGTACACTATAGAGTCTCCTCTTCAAAATCCCCTTGGGATTTTTAGCAGAAAATGATGTACATGGAGTAGATCTAAGATCTAACGCAGCTGATCTGCAGAATGATTCAGAATTTATGAAGCAAATAAATTAATATTCAGATCAGATCTGAATGGAACATGGATTAGATCTGTAATCCACAGATCACCACAGTGAAGGGCAGATTCCCAACACTAGAGATCTCTCCTCCTTGGAGTGCCAAAAGACTGTTACACAACATTTTGTCACCGTCCCTGCAATCCCTCACCCCGCATATTGGAGGGTCTTTTCCGTGAACTGTGAGCAGTGTCATACTCTACAAATACTTTCTTTGCATCCTTCTGCATAAGGACATGATTTCTCTTGTTGAACATTTCCTCAGAAAGCACCTAAAAACCTATGTTTTGGCATTAGCGCGGGTAGCCAGTTCACCCCTCGCGCCAATGGGGAAGATTTGCACTAAAGCCTGCGCTAGATGGCGCTTTGTCTCTTTCTTGTGCCCGTGCCAGCCTTTTTGGGAATGATTTTTAACAAATTAGAGGTGGAAGTTTCCTTTAACCACCTTAGGAATGACTCATTGCAAGTAGTTAAACTCGATAAGCCACAGATCTCTTCCTTTAGGAAATGGTTGATGGAACATTATTTGAAGATAGGACCTCCCCCATGATTATATTGATCCTAACCTCTCCTTATCCCTCTATATAAACAAGCCTTATCCCTTTACAAAAGCTAGAGCTGAACATATAGCCAGGAAGCTGAACTCGGAGAAGAGATATTATAGTTGAGTAATCGCTATAGAGAAGATTGAACCAAGGAGGATCCTGTAGAGAGAGCCCCGTCTGAATTCCCGACGAAATTTGTGAGACGTGCTCCGCTAGAACCCTACTGGAGGAGATCGCAACGTCGAAGCCTGGTTGTACTCTTCCTTATTTAAATTAATATACTCGACTATGGTATTGATTCCATCTCTGTGTTATGTTTATTTGACGTATTTGATTTATTCTTCTTCGATTGACTGATAGTTAGGAATGCGAAATAATATGTTGTGTATTGTCTTCATTTCTTGTGTATGTGTAGGTATCCGGGCGTGAGAACAAGTGGATCGTGATCTGTCAAATCAGGAGCGAGAGGTAGCCATTCTCCCAGACGACAAAATAATGCAGGACCTACGGTAAGTGATATACCAAGTCTTTGTCCATTATTAACTAGGAATTGATGTCATAGCATGTCTCGTTTGTGGCTAGACCCACTCTAGGGCTAGTGTGATC
Source organism: Pinus albicaulis (assembly GCA_034641835.2). Taxonomy (NCBI): domain Eukaryota; kingdom Viridiplantae; phylum Streptophyta; class Pinopsida; order Pinales; family Pinaceae; genus Pinus; species Pinus albicaulis. The sequence continues at coordinate 729,087,848 of CM076578.1, read as the reverse complement.
TCCTCTGTCCGCAGAGGGGATTTACCTCACCAACAAAGACCCTGCGACTTTCTCCTTGTAAATAACGCAGTTCTGGAAGATGGACTGCGCTGTAGGCTCTAGAATATGATGTGGCCTCAAGCCAAGATCTGAAAATGAGCTCTCCGCATCCAATACTCTCTTGCCAGGGGGATAGAAGGCTTTCCCACTGAAAAGAGGCACTAGAATGGCTTGGATATAAGTAGATCTAAGCTCCACTTGTTGCAGCTTACAAAGACAACCAAACCCTCAACAGGATCTGTATTGTAGTTGGAAGAAAAGCTTGGCCAAATGCCTGATAGTGGTCAAGAAATGCAAGACTCCTCTAAGAGCTACTCAATGGAAGAGGTGGGATTCCCGATCAGGAACACCCTAGTGCTAAACAACACTATTCTCAGCTAAACAACTAGAGAATGAGAAGTATCTAAGCAGAAAAATTCTTCAGAAATAATATCTTCAACAACCTTCTTCTATTGTTCTCCTCTTCCTTTTATAGGATAAAAGCCTAGAAAAACCCTAAACCATCTCAAAGGTTTAGCTCCTTTCACATGTGTAGCCTCCAACTAGAACTGCGCTGTGCATCTAGGAGGTACATTGTATCTGGAAAGCGCTGTGGATTTGGTCCTGTTGACCCAGTCAATTGTCTTAATCCCTTTCACACATAAGGGAGTTTTATTAAGGCAGCCCAAATTTAGCCTTGTTCACATGGGCATTGATTTATTTTGCTGTTTGAGAAGTTTAATTTATCCTCCTTTACAATTTTATTCTTGCAACAAGAAAATGAAAACAAAATTGTATATTCCTATTAGCTTGGGCTAATTAGGAATATTACAAATTTCTATAGAACTTTAGGAAACTAACTTGGAGAGGGGGTGATGGTTCCTAGTCCCTTTCTTTAGGGAAAACAAGTGGAGATTCCTCTTCTTCCTCATTAGAGGAATTAGAGTTAGGTTCAAGAGAAACCTTATTCATTTTCTTAGATGACTCATGTGCAATACCATTCTTAGCCACAGAGTCCTTGTATAACCCAAGCTTGGCATTTTCTTCTATGATAACCATTTTGGGTTTGGGATGGTGATTAGTTTATATTTTATCTTCATTTATTTATTTAATATTTTGTCACTATTCCATGTTTTGGATGTCCCACTTATGATGTTTATATCAAATTATGTTATTTGAGGTAGATGAATCAACATATCTTGCTATTTTGTGTGTAATATGGTTTGAGTCTCAATTTGAGGTGAGACACTTCTATTCCCCCATGACTATTGCATTTTTTGAAAAACTTAAGTTTTAGGTTATTTTAATTTTCTTTTCCTATAAAGTATTTGATATAGGTATTTTAAATATAAAGGGGAGGTATGATGGCCCATTTGGTTGACTTGATGTAAGGTCCCACCTTACTAACCATTAATATTATAGAGAAATATTGAACACTAAACTCAAAATGCAATATTTTGTTTTTGTTTCCAAATCCCAAGATAAGCCCAAAGCCAATGCCTCACTCAAACCCCAAAGCCAAACTACCAAACGACAACCATCACTTGATCCTAAAGCTCAAATGTCATGTTTACAAGAAAGAGTCTTTATTGGGATGAATAAATAAAAAAATTTACGAGGCACAACTTCCAACAAGCTAATTGTACTTATATGGTGACTAATTTGATTTTATTTTAAATAACATGCTTATGAATTCTTTACTTAAAAGGAGAATTCAAATTCTATAGGATTGCAATCCAATATTTGTAATTTCATATGTAAGCTAGCACTACAACAATTCACTTGCCCAAATTTGACTTTATCACCATGAATTTTAACTAAGATTACCACACATATTCATTGAGACATTCTAGAAACATCTTGGTTATAAATCCTATTTCACTCAGGAATTATTTTTTTATAGACAATATATAAATGTAAATATCTACAACCATTGAATCATTATGAAAAATATTTTGCAACCATACAATATACAACCATTGAGGCATTTTGTCAAACACTTGGCGACCATCATATCTTAAGACAATTTTGACAACCATTACCAACATGAATATATGATTCTTACTGAACCTATTTTCCTCATAAAATTTATAAATTAAATCTTCAAATAGTGGCATCTAAAACTAAATCTTCTCAATCCTTGACCAAATACTCGAGAACATACACCCATAGTTGGCAGCAGTAATATGCAAAATCACCCAGATTTATGATCTGGGTTCTAAAAAGTATTTGTTTGGAATCAAATGGGGGGTTACAGGTTCATTAGGTACGAATAACCCCTGATGTTGGTCTGAACCATTATGAAACCACACATGGATGCAATTTTGTTAAACTAACAAATTTTCTAATTCTTGGAATCTCATTTACAGATTTTGTCAAATAGATGGCATGCAAGCTTGAATCTACAACCATGCATAACAAATATAAATATAGAATTAATTTGTAACTACTTATATATTTTCTAAATTCTTTGCCAAACAATTTCATATGCTTTAAGTGATTTGAAGCATTTTGAGATTCATTATGCATTATTTTCACTCAATCATTCCTACAAACACATGGCAAGCACCATGAGCTATTGTAATACATATAAAGAGATACTCCAAAATAAGAGTTAACTAGTGATTATTATTTTAATTGATTATGTATGCTTACTTGTTATCTACATTTGCAAATATTGCACGCACCTAATGACTGAAATTACCTCAATTATTTTCTTTGAAACTCTTGGCTGCCATTATTTATGCATTTTTATTTTAAGGGTTGATCCATTTATTCCTCCAGGTATACTTTTGATATGTGTCTATTTCATTACTTCTCATGTAGGCTGCAAGTTAGCACTTATTCATGCATAATAATTTTCATATATATTAAAAAGAATAACATTTCCCATTCATGGATTTTTCAAAACACTTTGCAACATAATATGAAACCATTTCCAAAACATGTCTCTAATTACTTGAAACAAACCATTGAGACTTTAAACAAAAATTTCAAGTTCTTAGAATATATTACTTTCATCAATATATATCACCAGGCAAATCCAACAATAAAAAAAACAACAAAACAAAGCAATAGGCAGTTCATACAGGCAACAACAAATCTTCAAAAGAAAGTAGATTTGGGAACCGATGTCTAAAAACTTGATTTTTGAAATCAAAGTCAGGGTGACATGGTCAAAAGGTACTAATACCCCCTTAAGTTGAGATGAATCACAACATACATTCCCAGAAAGATGATTCTTCAAAACAACAAAAAAAATCCTACAATCTCATTTATTACTTCTGTCAAACACATAGTGTGCAAACTTATCTACAGTTGTACAAGGAGAAGGAAAAACAAAATTTAAGCCATTAAAATATTTTCATATAACTCATGGAAGCCTAAATGCTCCAGCCATTAGGACATGTTTTCAATCGATTCAACATTTTATAAAAAAACAACTTCTACAACTATTACAAAATTTCTTCAACATTTGGTGTGCAATATTTGATACACATGTAAGTTTTAGCCAACAACCAAATAATAAAAAATCATGAAATGAACTACAAAAGGACACAATATAATTCAATCAACATACCTGACAATGAATTTATACAACTCCAAAAGGATGGATGTATGATCCAACTCCAATGAGAGTATGCTCCAGTGCCAATATCCTTACCAACTCATTGTGAACCACCCAGTTTTCCACCCAGCCATATCCAGGGAGAACTTATCCCCCTGGAACCCCCGAGCTGTAAGAACTCACAAGAAGTACCAAAATATAACAGTAGAGAGATATACAAGGCAAGTTGAGGAGGAATGATTTCACTTCCTCTCAATACCACTCATGGTCAAATCCATTGGGTCAAGCTACTTAGAAATTTATATGATCATTTGGCTAACCTCCAAGTCTCTCCCTCTCAAAATATTTTCAAATCTCTCCAACTCTTGGTATCACAATACACCTCCCCTAAGTGAGAATACACGAGATACATATATAGGAGGAACAACAGATTCTTGTCATAAAAGAGGAGTAATATGCATGCCTTGTATTCCATTTAGAGGAGTGTAACTCATGCCATTAAGGAGAGGTATGCATGCCTTAGTTAAGGAGAGTGTAACATATGCATTAAAGAGAGTGCACGAGGAATAATTTATGACATGAATTTAATGATTGTAATAGGAATACGAAATTATTTGATGAGTTCATAAAATAGAGTGTAATGTATTATTAAGAGAGAGAGAGAGAGAGAGAGAGAGAGCCATGAGAATCATCAAGGAGAGAGGTGTGAAGTGATAGTGGAGATATAATTACATTTTAATAATAATATCATAGTATCATAAAAGATAATAATAATATTAAAAACATTGAGGATTAAGTTGATATTGAACTATTAGGATCGATTAATGACGAGTTAAGTGATTTTCCTTCAAGTATACTTGATTACCCATTGATTGGAGGTGATTTACTATTTTTGGAAAGTCATACTTGAGATGCTAGACATCACTTCCTATTATTAGAAAGTCACTCCAACATTTTCAAATATGAGACTTTATTAAGGAAAATCATCACCGAGCTTCCCATGAGTGGTATTTTTATTCTGGAGAATAGGGATTCCGCGCCCCTATTGCATGCATCTCCGTGCCTTTTTATATTGAGGACTCTGCGCCCTTATCTACTCTAAAGATCCAAGATTCCACACCTTTATATTTTTAAATATTCAAGACTCCACACCCTAAACATTGTATTTTAGATCCAAGACTCCACATCTTTATCTTTCATGTATTTAGGACTCTACACCCTAATCCTTTTATTATATATTTAAGACTTTTCGTCTTTATATTTCATGGATTTAGGACTTTGTGCCCTAATGACCATGGATTCTAATCTACTCTTCTTTGAAACTCTGCGCTTCATCTTAAGGTACTAATTGTGAGCTCATACCCATCTGATGGTCAGTTGTAAGGTCTTCTTCTAAGACCTACACACATCACAATCTCATAAATCAAAGGAATCAAATGAATTTCATAATTAATTTATTCACATTTTACCAAGGATTGTGCATGACTTCCACAACCATTTTGGTTTCGAAGAAATGACTTCCACAGTCATTTATAACTTGAGCATATTTGTTGGCAATGACCAAGTCCCTTGCCACATCATGCTTAGTATGATATTAAGCACATATAATCATACAAATCATGTATCATCCATAAATCATTATTAACCATATGTTCCACATAACCATGATCATCCATGGATCTATGTGTCTCAATCTTGGATCACCATCCATGTCATACACCTATGTATAAACTGGGATACCAAAAGAGAAAACATCAATGATCTGTTCTTAACCAAAATCAATTATTATACACACAACATAGATGTTATCATAAGCACATAACAACTAGGTGATCCAAACCAGGTCTATAGCATATACACATGTACATAAGTCTATCATTATATCAAAATCAGCCTCTCTAAGTGTCATCAAAGCTATCTCACTAAGAAGGGACACTACACTTGAAGTCTTCTGAAAATACTTTCCCTTTAATTTCTTGGATTAGGCTCTTATAAAAATATGATAAAGAGTATCTTTAGGAATCTATAACATATAAATATGGAAACATTTACACATTGATGTATGAAATGTTAAGTATGTGTTATATTATTTACATGACTATCCTCACGCATTGTAAAAATGCATGATTTGTATCACGGGGGATGTGTATCCTCAACACAGTTTTTCTTGAAAAAAATTTTTAGTGCGTGGTGGTTTTTCCCATGATTTTGTAGTTTCAGTCAAGGAAAATGTGGTTTAATTGTAATCCATGGTAAATGGATTGGAGATTCATGGATGTTGCAGGATATTTATTATATTGTAATATTGTACATAAATACATATTGAAAAATCTTGTTGGTTTTACTAGTTTTGGATTTATTGGATAAAATATTTGTGTTAATGTGTGTATTTTCCATTGCATATTTTATATTTAAATTAAGAATCTATTTTCTAAAAATAATTGTATACGATTAAAAACTACATGAAAGTTGTACAAGTTTCCTTATCTTATTTTTTGAGATATGTGAGGGTGAACATAATCATTGGTTTTGGGCACGCCAATGCGATAAATGAACTAGCTTGCTAAAATGCAGAGGTCATAGACTAATCATATAGGAAGATGGTGGAACTAGAGAATGAAATCACTCGTTAGGATTCATGGAAAGAGATTGAAATAGATATTGTTGTTATCAATATAGATGAAATATTCCATGGAAAAAATCCTTTAGGTGATGTCTCTAATGATTCTGCAAAACACTAGTATTTTTCGTAGATTTGGAGAGAGCCATATTTGTGTAATTTTAGGGTGAAAAGATTGTCTAAACATTTGGTTAAAATAAGGCCTTTTTTCATGTGCCTTCTTCAACCACTTGAGTTTGGGTTTTGATTAGGATTATCCTCTAAAGGGGGTATGTCATAATGAGTAGGTGGAATTCCATTAGCACTCTCTATATTTGGGTGAGGGAAAGGACTTGAAATGATGAAAATATGGCCATAGTTGATGCTCATGCACGGGTTACATATTTTGTTAAATGTGGGTGAAATTGGAAGAGGCATTGTAGGAATGGATGCTTGTCTCAAGAATCGAGAACAATAGGTTTAAGAATGTGTCATTGTTGGGAGGAACACTTATTTGATAGGTTGCGTAGTTAATTGGATGGAACCTTGTCCCCATGATTGGAAGCGTGTTGGGATGTCCGCTTTTCCTTCTGGTTGGGAGAAAATTTGAATGTATGCTTGTCCTTTGGGAAATTGTTGTTGGTTGTGCTTCTCCTTGAATCTATGTTGAGACATTTATTTTAATAATAGATTATATCATGGTTGTCATAAGGACTTAGCTCACCTTTGAGGGAACTATTGTATGAACACTTGTCTAAGGAGGGAATGTTGTTGAAAGGTGGGTTGGGGTGTGTTACACTAAAAAATGTCACCCTGACATTCTGCTGACTGTATGAGCTCATTAAACACTCATACATGCCTCCTTTTCAAGTCTTACAACCTTTGTTCCTCATTCCAAGCCCTAAAAATAGAGGAAAAACCCTTAAAACTCAAAAAAGCCTTGGGTACGCAGTTAATATGAGACTTACCTGCGTTCTTAGCTAAGGTACACAGATAATGTGAAGAGGAACTGCGTTCTAGAACACAATTTTCCAGTGTTATAGGTGCGGACTCCTGTAAAACTCGAAAGGCGAGAAAGTAAAGTGAAAAAGTTGAATTTTGGTCAATTCTAGAAGGTTCTAGATGAGATTTTTTGGGGATGAGTACGCTTTAGTAAGGTGCATGTATCCCACACCTTAAGGAAATAATCCCTTGATGAGCCTATCCATTTGAAGGAGGATTCTATCCCTTTAAAGGTGGAATCCTAACCTCCTCATCTGCTCTATAAAAGGAGGCATTGGGTAGCCTCAAAGGGTTAAGAAAAGTTAAGGGAAGATTTTTGAGTTGAAGTGCTGTTAAGATTTAGACTTCTTTCTGCTGAGCTTTTGAGAGGAAAGATCACATACCTCTTTGTGCCCCTGGAGGAAGAGTGCAAGAATTATCAAAGTAGAGGAGACTCCTGCTTCGGACCCCGGGAAGGCCTTTCAAACATCAAGGCTAAGGTTGTAAGGTTCTTCTGTCATTTTAAGATTAATACAATCAAGTTTTGTTTTTCTCAATAAATTGTCGTTCGATTGTTTATTTAAATAAGCTGTCGTTTGATCATTTATTTCATAGATTCCTTGATCACTATGATAGGTATGTTTTATAATTATTTGTTATACAGGTGCTACTGATATTTTCTTGTTTGTGATTGCAGATCGAAAAAAGGATTCTTGTTGCGACGGAAGGATTCTTGATGCGACGGAAGCTTTACGACTGCAAATAAGCATTTGGATCTAAGGTAGGATCGACACCTTCATAGCATTTATTTATAAAACGAATATATTTAGAGAAATACAAACTTAGTTGTTCGTTTGTTGCTAGAATGTCTTCTGACACTAGGGAGATCGATCTTGTCCGCAAGAACGATTTATCCGGCCAACAAATTGGCGACTTCGCTGGGGAAAGAACTTGTTTTTTTTTGTTCTCTTTTATTTTGATTTGAGGAAAAAAATTTCCTGGTTTTTCATTGATGGATATCTGTCTGGGTAGCTTAGTTTTTCTCTGTTTTTGAAAATTTGGAAATCTTTTAAGTTTTTCTTGAATTTTTCTGGGGACCGCACTTTGTTCTTTTGAACAGTGCAGGCAGTTTCGCGCTTTCCTTAAGTAAACAGTGCGGGACCGCACCTGTTACTTCTGGGAGCCTGCGGACCCTGTTAAAATTTTTGAAAAACTTCATATTTCTTCTTTTAGTTTAGTTTAGATTTAATTTAGGATTCTTAGCATCTACCTAGATCTGTATTTTTCTGTCAAAAATCTTTGTTTCTGAATTTCTTTCAGCAATTTTTCATCTCATCAATCTCCATTAAGTTAATTGGGTGTTTTGAGTCTCTTTTTTGAGAATTTCTTAATTTGATTTCCTTTGGTCATTGCTTGGAGGTTTGTCTCAGTCTTTTCACAATTTTGCATCTTTTTTTCTTTTGTTTTTCCTTTGGTCATTGCTTGGGGGGGCTAAATTGTGTATGAGTGTTAATCGCCTTTGAGTGTTTTTTGATCTTTGGAACTCTCACCCAATTTTCTTGACTTCCACTTGATTGGTTCTTATATTACATTAGAATCATCTTGTGTTTGAGAATTCTCGTTTTCAGAATATGAATGAAAAATGTGCATAGATTACATTTGCATACTTTTCATGTGAATTGTGCATAGATTACAATTGCATAGTTTACATTCTGAAAAATCAATCGTAGATTTAGATCAGTTTTCTTTGATTTGAATTTAGATGTTTTTATGTTTGTTTTAAAAACACAAAAATAAAAATTGTTTTGGGATTGATTTGCATTAGTTTTTCTTAATGAAATTAGTGCATTAGAGAATTTGTTATATTTTCTCTTAGTGATCAATTTTTGCATTGTTGGAAGTGGATGGAAACTCTCTCCTTACTTTAGTTAGGATTCATCGAATTGAAAAGATTACATTATCATATTCGATTGCATTCAGTTTTGGGTCGGGTCATAACACCATTGGTTTCATATCCATTTACCTTTTGAGTAATAACAGCCTAAATAACACAGCGCTTAATTAAAATTCATCTAGTAATTTTTACATTTTTAGGGCTCTTTCCACCAATCTAGCTTAGGCTAGTGTCTTGGAATAGGTTTTAGTTAACTCTTCAAGACAGTAAAACAAACAAGTAGTCGATCTTGCGGTAGGAAAAATTCCAATTGTTGCATGTATGCTCTGGGAAGCTCCTCCTAAAGGAGTCAAGCACGAGATCATATCTGAACCAGTGAGGTAATCAATCCTTCCTCATTGGGAATGATAGAATATATACACGTATTAACAACGGTAAACCCCAGATTGACCATTGTCGAGGAGCCTGGGGTCACTTGTCGGTATACCTTGGATTATTTCAAGGAGCCTTCAAGGGGATTGAGCTTTGTTACTATGCCCTTGCATGTGTATCAGATCGTAGATTGTTACCCCAGGTATATTTGTTTCTATTGGTAACCTTAGTGGCCATAATCTATAGGGTTCTTTCCTAAGGTGACGGTGGAGGGAAGATCCCACTGTACCTGGAGCAGACATCGACTAGACTCACTTGGACTCTCTGGGGGGTTCTCTTCACTCGAGATGGTTTTGTGAAGAAACTTGTGCCAGTCTGTTTCATTAAGCAGGTTGTCGGGGTAACTGTTCCAACTGCCCTTTCTGTATTAAATTCTAAGATGTTGGATTTCATCACCAACTAGTGTTTTTAGTATGTGAAGTTACTATTTGTGTGTGGTTTGACTCCTATATTTGATAGCGCGTGTTAATTTGTTTGTTTTTACTTTTAGAGACCATAGGTGTGAATTGTGAATTTTAATTGTTAGGTGTAAATTGTTAATTGGTAATTTTAGTTTTTAATTTGTTAATAAAATTCACTGAAGTTGAATATAATGACAACTGTTCCGGAATTTACCAACCAAGGAACCCCTTTTAACGAGAATCCTAGTCCTTTTCCTTGCTTTGGAAATGTTGGTCCTCCTTATATGGCTACATTTTCATTACCTGGATTTACAATAGGTTTACCGATATGGTTATTTTCAACTTCGTTGGCCCCGAATACTCCAATTGTTCCACCTCAACCAGATGCTTCACCTCAACAGAGTTCACCATCTCAACATCACCAACCTTCTGTTGACCCTTTACCTTCTTCGCCTAATATTTCTTCCTCCATTTCTTCCTCTTCGCTTGGTAAAAGCCTTGACGCTAGTAACCAGGTGGTGAAGAAGAAGAAAGGGAAGAAGAAGAAGAAGAAGAAGCAAGATAAGAAAGAAGTCAACCAATCAACCATGGCTGTAAGTGTTAGTTGTGTTGAGGAAACCTTCAACATGCATCGTAAACCCAAATACCCTTGCAGGCTTTGTAAGGGTGACCACTTCCTTATCAATTGTCCTGGTATTCCAAAGGTCTTGGAAGTGTGGTCAGAAACATCTCATCAACTTTCCGTTGATCCATCAACCAGTGATAGTCAGGTTCCTGGGAAAAAGGGTAAAGTTAGGTTTCCTTGTAAGTTATGCAAAGGGAGTCATCAAACTCACATTTTCCCTCACATGGATGAAGCCTCAAAATTGTTGGAAAACCTTACTGTTCTACAACAAGAATTTCCAACTGGTTACTGTAAACTTTCTCCCAACCTACCGTCAACTGACGGAGTGATTGATCTAATTTCAAATACAGTCGATCCCACTCTTCCATTGGAGAGTGAAACTCATATCACTCAGGTTGATGATCCATTAGTTGATCAAGTGGTCGATTCAATTTCACATTCGGTCGATCCCATTCTCCCTGTAGAGAATGAACTTCATACTGCTCAGGTTCTTCTTGTTACATCAGATTCTTCTACGCCGGGGGGCATTTCACCTGTTTCTACAGAACCCCCTCCAAGTACCGAGGTCTTTTCCTTTGATTGGAATAGACTGACAGAACCTCATCTTCCTTCCTCCATCCCTTTCCAAATCATTGTGAAGTTTGGTGGTAGGGACATACACCGCACATAGGTAGATGAAGGTGCTTCTGTTAGTATTTTATCCTCAACTGCTTGGAAAGCTTTGGGTTCCCCTCAGCTTGTGCCTATTACGCAGAATCTGAAAGCTTTTAACAGAACCATTAGTGAACCTTTAGGGATCCTTCCTAAGTTCTCTATTACTTTGGAAGGTAAAACTATATGTATTGATCTTATGGTAGTTCGAGGTCCCTTAGATTTCAATTTACTCCTTGGGCGAGACTATGTTTATGCAATGAAAGCTGTCGTATTGACACTCTTTCGCATGATGTCTTTCCCTCACAATGGCAATATTGTGACTGTAGACCAGCTTTCATTCCCTAGTCTTGTTTCGACTACCAATAATATGACACCCCTAAATGTTCCTGATTCGAAAGTGGTATCTACCCCGCCACGGGTTAATTATGTGGCAACTAGTCCCATGTTTTCAGTTACCGATGTAAGCGAGCCTCTCACTGTTTGCTCGTCTTCCTTTGACTTAGATCCGGTAATTGACATGGAAAACTCTATGGGATTATTTGAACATGATTTTCTTCTCCCTTTTGAGTCCTTTGACATGTGTTCCTTCCAGAGAACTATTCTTCCATCTAACGAAGACCTCTTGGAAGCCATGATCAAGGTGTCCACCGACATGTGTTTTTCCAAAATGGGGCTTAACAAATAGTTTTCCAGGAGAGTTCCTTTTACCGTGTCAACTCTCATAAAAATGAATCAATGAGTGAGGGAGAGTTCCTTTTACTATGTCAACCTTGTTAAAAAATGAGTCGCTGACACAGGATATTTCCTTTTTACCGTGTCAACCCTCAAGGAAAAAATGAACCGCTAGTTACGATATAGTTCCTTTTATTGTGTCAACCTCATTAAAAAATGAATTAGTATGAGGAGCGCTCTTCTTCCATGTCAACTCCTCATTAAAATGAATCAAAGAGGTTAAGTTGAGGGCAGATTAGAAATAAGAAGCGAGAAATTGTTACCTAGTCAACCTCGTTAAAAATGAATCATTGGTCGAAGATGTTCCCTATACTAAGTCAATTCGTTAAAAAAATGAATCGTGTATGAGGATTATTTTTCCCGTGTCAACCCTTATTAAAATGAATCAGTAGGTTATATAGGTATATTGTAGAGAGTAGATTTGAGGACAGTTCCTATTACTGTGTCAACCTCGTTTAAAAAATGAAACATGTAGAAGAGGAAAGTTCATTTTACTGTGTCAACCTCGTTAAAAAATGAAACACGTTTCCATGAGCATAGTTCTTTTCCTGTGTCAAGCTCGTTAAGAAATGAAACAAATCCTCCCCTAATTGAGTCAAGTCTTTGACTAGATCTCTTAAATGTTAGGTCATATTTTTAGGTTAGTTATTTCAGTTATTTCATAATTTTTTTACATTTTTAGGTCGGGTCTTTCATATGATCTCGTAAATGAACCTTCATTCCATCTAGCTATTAATTACCATCTGTGTACTTAGTTGAATGAAATGAAGCTGGGGGGGCATGCGCTCTAGCAGTTACGCTTAGGGGGCATCAAGCACATTTTTCTCTCTGTTTCAAGCTTATGTAAAAATGAAACCACTCTAAAGCATAGTTTTTCCCTGTTTCAAGCTTTTGTAAAAATGAAACCTATCTTGAGTCAATTTCGGTTATTTTCAAGACTCGTTAAACTCATGAAAATACCGAGATTATTTTGCTATCTTTCATTCTCGTAAAACACATGAAAATGCTGAGTTATTTCCGTCTTTTCTTGCTCGTAAATTAAATTGAAAGTCAGCCATATGAGTACATTTTTATCCCTTTTTCGAACTCGTTAAAACTTACGAAAAAGTGAAAACCATGAGTAAATTTTTATCCCTTTTTCGAATTCGTTAAAATTTACAGAAAAAGTGAAACTACTGAGTATACTTTTATCACTTTTTCAGACTCTTGAAAATTACGAAAAAGTGAAAATTTGGAGTTCTCTTTTAAGCCCTTTTCAGACTCTCTAAATATGAAAATATTGTCGAGTATTTGGTTATTCGAACTCGTTAAAGTAAATGAATGATCGTCCCTTCAGTATAAGTTTACCCCTTTTACAGAATGAAATGGACTATTTACGAAAAATGTATACGTTGACTAAATACGGTCAATACAGTTCTATCCCACATTATTTTATTCTTTTTCGGGCTCGAGAGACTAAATTTACGAAAAAGTACACCCATGGAGTTTTCTTAAGTTTTTTCTTCTGACTCCCTAAAATTGAAAAACATCGAGTTTCTCCTATACCGGACTCGTTAAAATTTAACAGTAAAGGACCTGTTTAATTTTTAATAGGAACGAACCACTCCTTCTTAGGGTTCGAATCTTAAACTAAGTTGGACTCATCCGAAGGATGAGCTTATAAACAAGCAAATGTTATCCTCCTCAAGCTTATCAAAAATAAAGAGGTACTTGCCAGAAATGGTGGGGGAAAAGAGAGAAAAACGAACCTGTTTGTTACATCTTGATTATTCAGAAAACCGTTAACCACTCTTGAACACGACCCTTTTTGTTCACCTGGGTTGGGAAATCCTTTACCTAACAGTTAATCAAACCACATTGAAAGTCTTCAGCCGGTTTCTGGGTATTAGCTTTAGGTCAATTGTCACCAAACCATCTGCAGTGTCGTTATGTGTTCAAGAGGACGGTTCAAATAAACCATTCATCTGCAAAATATCTGTCATCCATTTTGACCATCCCTGAGTCAATCCTTGCCAATATATTTTCAAAACTTGATCTAGGAATTGTCAGTACCTTGAAATCTGCATGCCTCAATGGCAGGTTTCTCGCTTTCGACGACAGGTTACATCATTGACCTTCGATCGAACGATTCCGTGATGTGTTCGACTTTAGCTCATTCATTCACATTTCATGGATTGTACTGGGTACTTTGAGAGCCATTGACATTACTGGTGGTTACTCTCACATTTACATCATTGACTGGTAATCAAGTGGTTTCTACCATGTTCGACTTCAACACATTTAATCACATGGATAGAATCGTACTAGTTCGAGAAGCAGAAATGAAGACCCTGGATCTAGTTTCCACCATCCAGGCTGCGAGGAATTTTATTATTATACAGTAGACTACTCATTACAGATGGCTGCGTCCATACTGTGTCTACACATGTCTATGCTGTGATGTATTCAAAATCATTCATGTATAAGAACGATTTAAGTTTTCTAGTTAGTTTTGATCTGAGTATGGGAATGCCTACCTCAGCGATGATATGTTTACATATATATATTTTTCATTGAATGTTTTTACAGGTTTCGACTGGGGTGTCCACAGGATGATCCTTGAAATGATAAAGTACTTCACTCTTCATATATGACAAACTTCATCTTCATCTATTTCAGACTTCGCACTTTAGGGGGCAATCCGTTACACTAAAAAATGTCACCCTGACATTCTGCTGACTGTATGAGCTCATTAAACACTCATACATGCCTCCTTTGCAAGTCTTACAACCTTTTTTCCTCATTCCAAGCCCTAAAAATAGAGGAAAAACCCTTAAAACTCAAAAAAGCCTTGGGTACGCAGTTAATATGAGACTTACCTGCGTTCTTAGCTAAGGTACGTAGGTAATGTGAAGAGGAACTGCGTTCTAGAACGCAATTTTCCAGTGTTATAGGTGCGGACTCCTGTAAAACTCGAAAGACGAGAAAGTAAAGTGAAAAAGTTGAATTTTGGTCAATTCTAGAAGGTTCTAGATGAGATTTTTTGGGGATGAGTACGCTTTAGTAAGGTGCATGTATCCCACACCTTAAGGAACTAATCCCTTGATGTGAAGAGCCTATCCCTTTGAAGGAGGGTTCTATCCCTTTAAAGGTGGAATCCTAACCTCCTCATCTGCTCTATAAAAGGAGGCATTGGGTAGCCTCAAAGGGTTAAGTGAAGATTTTTGGGTGAAGTTTTTAGAGATTGAGATTCTGGAGATGGAGAATTAAGATTTTTGAGTTGAAGTGCTGTTAAGATTTAGACTTCTTTCTGCTGAGCTTTTGAGAGGAAAGATCACATACCTCTTTGTGCTCCTAGAGGAAGAGTGCAAGACTTATCAAAGTAGAGGAGACTCCTGCTTCAGACCCCGGGAAGGCCTTTCGAACATCAAGGCTAAGGTTGTAAGGTTCTTCTGTTATTTTAAGATTAATACAATCAAGTTTTGTTTTTCTCAATAAATTGTCGTTTGATTGTTTATTTAAATAAGCTGTCGTTTGATCATTTATTTCATAGATTCCTTGATCACTATGATAGGTATGTTTTATAATTATTTGTTATACAGGTGTTACTGATATTTTATTGTTTGTGATTACAGATCGACAAAAGGATTCTTGTTGTGACGGAAGGATTCTTGATGCGACGGAAGCTTTACGACTGCAAATAAGCATTTGGATCTAAGGTAGGATCGACACCTTCATAGCATTTATTTATAAAGCGAATATATTTAGAGAAAGACAAACTTAGTTGTCCATTTGTTGCTAGATTGTCTTCTGACACTAGGGAGATCGGTCTTGTCCGCAAGAACGATTTATCCAGCCAACAGGGTGTGGGGTATGGCTGATGATGTTTCTATTTCATTAGCCTAAGTTTTAATAGTTTTGAGTTTGATAATGATGTGGTCATATGTATGTCTGGATTATGTGAATCATCATTTGAGGTGAAGTTACCATAACCATCACAAAAGTGTGAATGCTTAGGAGGTCTAAGGATAAGGGAATAATAGGGAGAGATCCATAGAATTTTTTTTAATTTTCTTGTTGGTTAGAAGAATTAATATGGATGCCAAGGAGAAGAGAGTTTCACTACAAGGAAAAGACCCTCTAATGGATGTTTTTGAGGAACCCCTTATAAAAATACCCCAGAAATCCATTTGTAGTGGAGATTACTAGAGGAGGTTGGTGGGTGGAGGTTTTCGCAGATGTTTTTCTTCTGGTGCGTTTATCATCCTAAACCGCACTGGTGCGTTCAACTAGAGAAAGCGCCGATGCGCACAAAAAATTGTCACATCGGGACACTGTGCGCTCGGTACAAACCCGCCCAGTGCGTCTTATTATTTTAGTGCACCGGAGCTTTACAAAGATTCTGCACCAGTGCGTCCTAAAACCCTGTGCCAAAACTGAAACAACCCGATGTGGTTTTAAGAAACTGCATTGGTGCGCCTATAAAACCTGCGCACCGAAACATGGTTAAATAAAAAAAATTATGGCCAAAAATCCGCATTTTTCACTTTTCAGTGCTCCAAAGCTCTCAAGCACTAGAGCGACTTTCATAAAATTGACCGTTTGTAATGTTCATTATGTGATTATATTTCTCATATTTATATAAGGGAGGAATTTATGGTAACTTACCTCAATTTTTTCGAGAAACATGCATTCGACAAGCCAAACTTTTCTTTCAAGTTATGCAGTAACATTGTTGTTGTTAGAAAATTACAGAGAAATGCAACACATAAAATATGCGGAAAACAAAAGCACACAAAACCCATAAAACTAGAGAGACATAGATATATGTGGTTCGTTCAGTTTGGGTTATGTCCACCCTGAAAAACCAATACTTCCTTTCTATTATCCAACAAAATGAAGAGACACAACCTACAACAGATCCGCTGTAATATCCTCTGTTCTCTCTCATAGTCTCCCTATTTGTTTCTCCCTCTGAGAATACGCATACAATACATAGCTGCAATACAATACCCTCATACAAAAGAGGGGTTTCCTTCTAGGGAAAGAAAACCATAAACTAAACATAACTTCTATCGTTAGATCATCCGCCTAATGAACGACCCATATTGACTAGAAATTACTATACTTTTACAAGGCAATTTTACATCTGTTTTTAGCTTCGGGGGCGCTGCCCCCAAAACCCCCCGCCAGGGAGGGGGCTCCATAAAGTTGTAGCCGCCCCCCCAAGACCTCCCATGCAGCATTTAATTATGGGCGGCACTGCCTCCCCATTAAGGTACAGGGGCCCAACACTGTGATACAAAATAAACAAGATAATCATGATCCACACCCAACAATCTCCCACTTGGAGATTGATTTGTAGCAACTCCACTGTTGAGTCTCAAATCTGCATCTTTTCCATACACCTTTCTAGACCTTTTTCATTCACCTGAACCCTCTAAGTTGTCAATATCATTGCATATAAATTGTAAAAGAGCATCTAAAATGGTTTTTAACTATGTTTTGTGTCTGCTGTTTGATTTAGATTTTTGCTCATTTAGCTACGGAATCTTGCCACTTTCCGCAGCTGCTGCAACTTTCCGCAGCCATTTTGTGAAAGTATATGTTACAGGTGTCTTCAGGCAATTCGAGCCACATGGGCAAGTCAGAAATGATGTGGACATGGATCGTGTCCTATTGGCTCGGGAAAATTCACCTAAGGAGGCTGCGGTCAAAGGTGGCCAAGTGGAAGTCAACCGTAGAGTCCCACGGTGACAGGACTCTGTTTCTCGTCACGTGAAGATTTATATGGCCGTTTTTGAATTGCGGGAGACACATCAACACCTGTACACGGCTCCATAGCCGAATCCAACATCCACTCTTCATAGATTTACTCCTCAACGCGGCCATGATCCTAGATCTCTGGACGTAATGGTTTACGTGTTTTCTATCAGCACAAACTTTAGGGAATTAGTTATATTTCCTTTGTTATAAATAATGCATTTGCATACGCATATTAGATTAGTCTCCATTAGCCTCCAGATAGCTCTGTAATGTAATTACGTTGCCACTGTGCCGTAATATCACCTCTCTGTTATGACTGCATTTTAATATATGAGAAGACTCTGTTTCCAAGCGTAATTCGTATTTGAAGGTTGTTGCCGAGGTTGGTGCAGAGGGCCCCTGCACACGCTGAGGTTTTGTGCATTATTGTATAGTTCTTGTTTTATTTCTTTAAGCTCATTGTGCCATAAGTCATTCATGTGTTTATACATTACATCTTTCATGGTATTTATGCTTCATCTCTGTTTATAATCTTTCATGCTTTACATCTTACTTCTGTCCATAATCTTTCATGTTTTATGTTGTTGTTAACTGATCAGTGTTCTTGTTTCAGATTACAAATAGGCAGCCCGGGCATTTTCATATCTTTTGACTAATGACATGGAATCAATATTGTTCTGCTGCTAATTTATTTTTCTTAGTTTTTGTTTAATTCCAGTACTGCTTTGTTTATTTCAGTCTTGCACATTTGTTTCAGTAGTTAGATTTAGATATATCAAATTGTTCATGTCATTTTCAGTTACCTCCGAAAGCCACAGCTGGACTGATGGTGAGGGATTGAAGTATGATTGTGTAGTTTGATATTAGTTTACTTTCTGCAATTTAGATATATTAAATTGCTCATGTCATTTTCAGTTACCTCCGAAAGCCACAGCTGGACTGATGGTGAGGGATTGAAGTATGAGTGTGTAGTTTGATATTAGTTTACTTTCTGCAAGTTAGATATATTAAATTGCTCATGTCATTTTCAGTTACCTCCGAAAGCCACAGCTGGACTGATGGTGAAGGATTGAAGTATGAGTGTGTAGTTTGATATTAGTTTACTTTCTGCAAGTTAGATATATTAAATTTCTCATGTCATTTTCAGTTACCTCCGAAAGCCACAGCTGGACTGATGGTGAGGGATTGAAGTATGAGTGTGTAGTTTGATATTAGTTTCTTTTTCTGCAAATTAGATATCAGATTGCTCAAGTTGTTTATGGTTACCTCCGAAAGCCATAGCTGGACTAATGGTGAGGGATCAGAATATAAGTTGATGTAATTTGATTTAGATTTACTTTGTTGCAATTTTGGATTTCTTTAAGCATAGTTTATTTTGTGTTTAGACAGCAGCAAGGATAGTTTGGTTTTCATGCTCAATAGTTCACTGTTTGATTTATTAGGCTAGCAGCACATTTTCATTTCCTTTCAGTTTTGTCATTGTATGTTTCAAATTCATTTTGAAGTTTGAAGTTGGTAAATCATTATAAAGGATATCATTGCCTTGAACAATCATAACCATACTTGTTTTTATTTTTTCCATCTCACATTAGAAAACTAAAAACGACAAAAAGATAAGAAATAGGTTATCTTGCACATATAGTGCGCCACACTTCATCAGCTTACGAATCCCGGATTGATAAATTAATGTAGCAATTTAGGACACACTAAATTGACCAAACATTTTGGCGCCGTTGCCGGGGAAGTGTAACTAGGTAGCCAATTTCTTAAAAGAAAAACAAAATAATAAAAGAAGGGAAAACTTGATAATTTCTTGAAGTATGCTCTCCTCTTGCACCTAGTGTGATCTGGAGGATCAGAAAAGAGAATTATTGGTTTAGTAATTTCTTAAGTATGCTCTCTTCTTGCACCTAGTGTGACCTGGAAGATCAGAAAGAGAATTATTATCCCTACTTAAAAAAAAAAAAAAAATGACATGCATAGAGCAAGAGATTCTAGGGGAAGGTTTATAGCTAAAGCCAAGAGTTCGATTTTCACAACTCCATCTTCTTCAAGGCATAGACAAGATTCACCACCATCTACCCCTAGCCTTAAGATTTTTGGAATTCAAGGAGCAGCTGAATTAGAGGATTCTCCTATACCACCTACCAAATCTCATTTAGAAAAGGAAGAGACTCCCTCTCATCCTCTCTTGATAGAAGAACCAGAGGACTTTAAGGACTCTAAAGAAACTATCATGGCAG